>OY987329.1:24400135-24847119 GCA_963920685.1 Polydrusus tereticollis | reverse complement strand
GCTAAATGAAGCACCACTGTTTTAAATATTTTTTTAAATACTAGAACCATTTCGCCTAAGTTCTAGTCTAATTACAACTTCTTCACCTCTAAAATTAACCGGCCTCGAATCTTGATCCAATAGGGTGAGGGAAATATTGTAAATGCTCGTTTCTCTTACCGGTAGAAAAATTAAATTTCTTGGCTCGATATTTATACTGAAGCCAGGATCGACTGTTGGAGAGAATTCGTATAAGGTATGTGAAGGATTATTTGTATAATACGAACCGGAAATAATATTGCACTCTATGCGTATAGTAACAACTTGTATTATTTCTACAGGTAGATCTGATTCATGCACAACACCTGCTGTTAGTTTACGTTGAGAAAAACCTAATAATCTTGCTATACTATCTTCTGGCTAAAAATTTAGGTCGTATTGGCTTCTCAACTCGCACCTTAGCGTATTATTATTAGGTTTCAACGAAAAGACGTGATTGCGCTCGTCTAAAGTAGCGTGTGAATCAAGAATGCGATTCTGAACAAACGTTTCGATATCCTGCAGTTCGTACGACCCCGTAGGTATCTTCAATATCTTTTCCACGTTATTTTCAGTATAGTAAATCTTGTTTTTTCCTGATTCAATGTTTGGAATAGTATTCCAAGTATTCAGCGATATAAGTGCAAGAGAGTATTCGTAGTTTGGGTCAAGTTCTATTGGAGGAACAAAGTGTGCTTCAAGCTGGTGAGAACGACCTTTTAGCGTAAACGTCTGAGACATGACTGTTGTAAGGGACTTTGAATGATATGTTTTATAGAGATTTATTGTAGAGAAAAGCCAATGCTAGATGTCCACAATTGGATGATCCAAAGTCCTGATACTGATCGTAATTAAAGCAAATTTTACAATTTTTCATATATTTTATAAATTCCTTGGGTGGTTTCAAATTGCCAAAACTATCGAAATAAACAACTTTATCACCGCGTTTCTTATAAGCTACCCAATGTGTTCCGAATCCGACGTTTCGATCTAAATTGACAACACCACACTCAGTATGGTTAGGTGATTTTGAAAGAGTATCTCGCATAAAGACTCCCCTAAAGTTGGGTATCTTTAATTGAAATGTATAGTTTTTGATGTCTTCATCGGTTAACGGGCGTTTGGGCAGCTTCAGTGGTAGTTTTTTGGCATTTTTCTTAGATATAATCCATACCCCGATTTATACTTCTTTAAATATAGACCGCTACCCTTTTTCCCTAAAGCAATGGCTTCCATCGTTTCATTGTGGCGTTTAGCTTCTTGTAGCTTGTCTCTCCCACTTTGAACATCATTGACGGTTTTTGCAATACCGGCCACCCCGCCGCTGAGAGCACCCAAAGCACTAAGCCCGGCAAATATTGGTATCAAAGGAAGGATCCCGCCAGTCTTAGGGAGTGGTATAACCCTCGGTATATTAATTTTTCTACGTCCACCGGCTTTCTTTATCGACATGCGTGCTGCTTTTAGTAAGTTACTCAAGGTCTTTTTCTTGGTTATGAAGCGAACACATGCGTCACCACTCCCAGGTAACTCCGACGCATGCGCACTCCAATTTAAAATTCGCTGACGATCAGCTAGTTCGATATGAACTTCTTCCTCTTCGTTTTCACCCAGCATTCTCCACGGCTCTATATCTTCACACCACGACCAGAGATCCTCTTCTTCAGGCATCGATGTTGTTCGCCTTTTTGAGCCACCCACGGGGTTTGGGTCGCTTGCCACTTCTTTGCCACTCGGCCGGCAGTCGGACGGAGGTTTAAGGAACCCTAACAGGTCCTGGACGCCAAGAGGGGGCCTGGCATCTCGGTCTGGGCCCCTCGCCACCTCCGCATCGTTGACGGAAGAGTCATAGCTAACTCCCTGGAGGGCTATGTGCCCTTTGGAAGTCGGTGAGTCCATGGCATCGATGAACCAAGCCTCCAGGAAGTCGCTCGGCGAAGACGGTAGCAGCACGTCTTGCATTCTGTCCAAGGCTGCTGCGAAATTTAAGACCATGTGTCTGACTCACAACAGCTTAGTTAAACGGAATAAAAATATTTGAGATTTTATTCCAACTCTGTATAATATAGAAGTCCTATTCTGACTCTATATAATCTTCTATTTCTTAACACTTTTTATGCCTAAGTATTTTAATCTAACTTAAAAACACAAAAGAAACAACTGCGTAATATATCCAAAACTTTTATTCATCCGATCTGCGATGCTTTATTACAACCAAGAAAGTCCCAGATTATACTTTAGGGCACTTTCATTTAAATCTTAAAACACTTTTTATTTACTATGAAAATAACTCATCAACTCGAGTTATGACGTTTATGATGACTACAGCTAATTTGATCTTCCTTACTTGAACCCCCGTGAATGACTGAATCTAATACGAAATTGTCGGCTATTTATAGCAAAATCCAATACCAAAACACCACCCCCCTGAAGAGATCCAATTAGCTGTTGTCGAATGAACAACAACAACAAAAATATTTACAGTTACAATTTTACTCATCTATATCTACACTTTTCTTCATCTGTTTCTGGAGGATTGTCCTGGTGTTGATCGCCATCCCTCTGGCCGTAGCTCCATCTCTACTCTATGCCACGCTTTAGAACGTCTTGTTCTGGAGGATCGTCCTGGTGTTCGTCACCATCTCTCTGGCCGTAGCTCCGTTGTGGTCATCTCTGCGGCTCCTAGCCTGGTTCAGCAAGGACTGCAACTGTAGAGGCCACTCTTCTCTGGTCATCGTCAAAATTCTGGTCTTCATTCGTTCAAATGATATCATCGTGGAAGTCACTAATTTCTCTGCCGTGCCAACTGTTGTGATGCTGGTTGCGTGGGCTATCTTCTCCCTGTACTTCGCCGCCTCTGGCATTAGCATCAATAGACTGGGCGTTCCCCATCTGCTAATCACTTCGGCTTGTACAAATTCTACTAACGAAGCTGGGTGAATACTTCTATGTGGTCTCGCTTCCACAAATCCGCTGTATACATCTACAGCACAGTATATCGTTGTTAATCTGCTGTGTCTGGTCCTTGGTAAATCTTCAATTATTGTTATCAAAACTGTGCCCCACGGTTTTAACATTCCGTGGCACAGACCATCTTCTTCGAAGTGTTGACATAACACACACTCGCTGAAGTGCGTGTCCACATCCTTGTCTATCATCGGAAACCATAACCACTTTCTGATAATATCTTTCATCCCTTCACGTGTATTGTGGCGTATTCCATGCGCTAGATTGAGAATCTCCTTCCTGTGGTTCCTCGGACACCACACCGCTACTGCTCCGTCTTCCTCCTGTCGCCCCACAACTCCATAGCGCCGGTCTACCAGCGGTACCCTAACTCTTCTCTGGAGCTCCCGCAGGTCCCTGGCAACCGGGTCCATTGCTTGCGCCCCAACGATCCCTAGGAGTGCGGTTATCCATCGCCCATCTACTGGGGCCTCAGCCTTCAATCTCCCATGCAGCCACAACACGGTTTCCCCATCTATTTCCTTTTGATGGGACACCACTTCAGGCACGTCACATTTCTCCAAAATTTCCTCATTTGATGTTAAATGGGTCACTGACCTAGGCGCATCGGAGGGCTTTAAGTCTCCCTTGCCTTTAACGGTCTTTCGCTCGGGCGCCATGAAGCGAACACATGCGTCACCACTCCCAGGTAACTCCGACGCATGCGCACTCCAATTTAAAATTCGCTGACGATCAGCTAGTTCGATATGAACTTCTTCCTCTTCGTTTTCACCCAGCATTCTCCACGGCTCTATATCTTCACACCACGACCAGAGATCCTCTTCCCAGACGGCACCCTATATTCCTGGAATATTCCCCTATCTGCCAATAGGCCATAATATCTTGCAATATTCCTGGAATATGCACTGAATATCTCAAATGTATCTTATCTCATAAGAATATTCCATATCTATGCCATTTAGATATGCCTGGAATATGCCGCGGGTATATTTATAGGATATGCATTGTGGAATATATTTAATTATTTTTTTTTTAATACTTATTGATAATAATATATATAGGTAATATAAATATCTATACAGAGTGGTCTTAAATTCTATTTTTACATAACGTAACTTGATCTAGGTATAGGAACTATTTATTTATAGATAATCGAGGCTGACGAAATAGACAGGCCGTGGCGCGTGGAAACCATGTGACCAACTGGGTTCTGCCATTGCGCCGACCGCCGATCAATATCTGTTGTCGAGTGTTGTGACCGGCTTTTTACGGTTATGTTTATGTGCATTTCCTAACCTTTATTGTTCTGTGTGCGTTTCTTGGTAGAAATAATAGTATTTACTACAATTAAAGGCGAAAATTTCAGGTAATATTAATTTTAACATATATTTGAATGTTAAACTAATAAATTGTACCATTTTTCTAGTGTAAAGGACCAAAATGCCGCGGTGTTGCAGCGTAGTTGGCTGCAAATTCAACTATACCTAAATCCGACGAAAGAAAACAAATATTTTACTGTTTTTTCCCTACCCAAATATGTAAATCTAAGAAATAAATGGCTGCGAAATATTCCAAATGATCTAGAAGGATTAAAACATCCAGTTGTTTGCATGAAGCACTTTGCCGACAAGGATATTATTAAAACAGATAAATGCATAGTAGGTAAATGGGGAATTGGAAATATTTGAGAGAAAAATACCCAAACTATCTGAAAGCGCCGTTCTTGGGATTTTCCATAATACTCCTTTATATTTAAATAAAAAAATCAACACTGTGACACGTCTTGCTGATGTGGAAAAAAGCCAAATGAATAGAGCAATCGAGGAAAGCCTGCTAACATTAGAGGAGCATAAAAAGACAAGACAAATTTCTTCTTTTGAAGACATCCAGGCATATTATAACAGTGCTAGCGAAATTGAAAGAGACTGGCTCTTAGTTGCAGACAATGACAAACTTTTGTTGTGTTACCTCAGTTTTAAGGAAATTCTTGATAAAAATCCAAAAATTTTACCATCAGTTGTTATAAAAATTGGCCTAGAATTTACCGTTTATGTTGGCGAAAATATGCTAGGAACCAATAAACTGCCAAAAAAGTTACAGGTTGCAAAATTGACAAATACCAATCTGTTTGAAGATCTTTTAGAATTTATTCGAGTGAAAGTGGAAAATCTTGGTAGTGATGTAGTCAATGAAATTGATGTCATACTTGACAAACTGTCAAAGTTATTAAGTAAGTGTGAAGGTGAATGTGATAGTGACAGTGAACAGCCAGTCCATCTTACATTTATAATGGAACAACTTCAACTCTACAAGAAGTCCCCGGAAAATAGAAGGTACAGTGGATGTACTAATATTTTAGCATCAACGCTATATATTTAATCCTCATGACCTCACTTGATCACGTGATATTTGCAAATCATTTACGCGCCATGGCCTGAAATATAGGTAGTATAGAGGAAGGTGCATATATGTATGCACCTAATTAAAAAACAAATTTAAATATGAAAATGTTTTAGACTTCATAAAGTTTTTGGGTAGGCATTTTCTGCATTTTATTAGTATGAGTGCTTAATTGAGGACTGCTCTTCTAGAAACAAATTAGCAATCGTTATTTTATAATAACAATTTTTTTAACACAAGTTTAACTAATTTCTGTTGTGTAACTCGGAAACGCTGCCTGTACGTCACAGAACTGACAGAACCTGCTTTAGTTAATTTTTTTTCACCTTGTTTTAAAGAATATATCTAGGTTTTGGGTTTTAATTTTTTTTATTTATAAAAATAAAAAAAAATATTAATTTTAGTGATGTTTTATTATAGGTACCAAATTTGTAACTCTACCTAAACTAAACTAACTGACCTGACCTAAATTAAATATATTTATATGAAAAAGAAAAAAAATGAATATTCTTAGCATATGCCATAAATATATTTTGGCAGATTAAAAGGTATTGCAGGCATATATTTCATGGTGACCTGGAATATGCATACAATATGCCCGTCATATGCCTTGGCAGATATGGAACATTTATTGGATATTCCAATATGCCAAAGGAATATTCATGGAATATGTATGGAATATGTTTGTGCCGTCTGGGTTCTTCAGGCATCGATGTTGTTCGCCTTTTTGAGCCACCCACGGGGTTTGGGTCGCTTGCCACTTCTTTGCCACTCGGCCGGCAGTCGGACGGAGATTTAAGGAACCCTAACAGGTCCTGGACGCCAAGAGGGGGCCTGGCATCTCGGTCTGGGCCCCTCGCCACCTCCGCATCGTTGACGGAAGAGTCATAGCTAACTCCCTGGAGGTCTATGTGCCCTTTGGAAGTCGGTGAGTCCATGGCATCGATGAACCAAGCCTCCAGGAAGTCGCTCGGCGAAGACGGTAGCAGCACGTCTTGCATTCTGTCCAAGGCTGCTGCGAAATTTAAGACCATGTGTCTGACTCACAACAGCTTAGTTAAACGGAATAAAAATATTTGAGATTTTATTCCAACTCTGTATAATATAGAAGTCCTATTCTGACTCTATATAATCTTCTATTTCTTAACACTTTTTATGCCTAAGTATTTTAATCTAACTTAAAAACACAAAAGAAACAACTGCGTAATATATCCAAAACTTTTATTCATCCGATCTGCGATGCTTTATTACAACCAAGAAAGTCCCAGATTATACTTTAGGGCACTTTCATTTAAATCTTAAAACACTTTTTATTTACTATGAAAATAACTCATCAACTCGAGTTATGACGTTTATGATGACTACAGCTAATTTGATCTTCCTTACTTGAACCCCCGTGAATGACTGAATCTAATACGAAATTGTCGGCTATTTATAGCAAAATCCAATACCAAAACAGTTATATCACCAGCGCCGTGTTTACTAAGCTTATTCACAATCGAAGTCAAGCTTTTGCACCCCGCCCCCAACTTACGTTTAACCTTCATAGCGTTAGTGACTAGCCAAGCTGATGTTTTTTCGCCAAAACTGGAGTCGTTGGCTTTCACGCGCTCCCACGCTCTATTTTCAAGTATTTTATCTGCCTGATGTCTTTGTTTCAAGTCTTGAGACTGAGAGTATGCAATATCGTGATCTCGACAAAAACTGTCCAATTTATTTTTTGGGGGATCACCTCGAGCTAAACGTTCTTTTAATCGAGTGCCGGGACCACAATATGAATAACCAGGTAAATGAAGTTCAAACGGGAGTCGATTTATGGTACTATTTAAGACACCTGCACCCTGCAACGTTGTCATTACAAATAAAGTTCTTGAAGAGAAAAGAGTGTATTTATAGTAATGCGGAAGCAGAAACAAAAACACCACCTAAATATTCAAAATTTCGATATGCCCAAACAGAAACAAACAAACAAACACGGGCAGCTTTTTCCAAACACCATTAGGGCGCTAATATGTGGACCGAGTAATTGTGGAAAAACCAATGTAATGATGAGTCTATTAACTGACGCCAATGGTTTAAAATTTCAAAATGTGTACGTTTATTCGAAATCTTTACAACAGGAAAAATATGATTTCCTCCGAGAAACATTGAAACATTGTCGTTTGGGGTATTTCACATATGGTGAGAATGATGATGTAATAGACCCGTCAACTGCTCAACCCGACTCTGTATTCATCTTTGACGATGTGGCTTGCGAGAAGCAGGATAAAATTAGAAATTATTTCTGTATGGGCCGTCATAATGATATCGACTCATTCTATCTCTCGCAAACATATTCAAAAGTACCCAAACAGTTGATTCGCGATAATGCCAACGTGTTAGTTTTGTTTAAACAAGACGAGCTAAACTTGAAACATATTTATAGCGATCATGTAAACACGGACATGTCTTTCGATTCGTTTAAACGCATTTGCTCTGAATGTTGGAATGATAAATATGGGTTTTTAGTCATGGTAAAAGACAACGACATTAATAAAGGCAGATATCGTAGTAAATTCGATACCTATATAATACTATAACGTCATCATATGTAGTTAGTATCACCGTCATCATTGTAAAGCATAGACCATTTAGTCGCAATGTCTCGACAATTTAACAGCTATGATAAGAATGTTAAACGTCGAATAATTGATGCCTCTAATACAATAAGAAGGAAATACTTGGCTTTAAAGCTGGAAAGAAACGAAGAAGATGCTGCGCTTAACAAGTTTTTAACACCAGTTACTACCCCGCTAAATATGCTTGTACCGCTTATGGAAAAGAGAGCCAGGAAGCCAAAGATTAAAACTGAACCGACAGAGACGATTGTAAAAACAAAACCAGAAGAAGTTCAATTTTTGCCCAGAGAAGCGGAAGTTAGGTATGGAGATTTGGTTGATAATGAGGAAATCGAGGATGATGTGTTTGAAGAGAATACCCCACAAGATTTAAAGGAGGTATTTGAAACTACTATGAGAACGAATCCGGCAATTTTCGAGGAATTTACCAGTTAATATCCTCCAATTTCTCACGAATATTTAAAAATGTATTGGACAAGTTCCCCTGATTTGGATGACTCACAAGGTCTAACATACAATTTTGAAAATGGTAAATGGACAATGGGTTCTCTGTCGGTGGACTTTTTGCAAAATGGAGACATTAAAGTAGGCGATGTCGCTTATCCAGGAAGTCAGGGTCTATATGAGTTATTGTTTTTAAAGAATCCCATCAATCGTAAGAAAGATGATGAGGTGCATTATAAAGACATATTAGTGCGCACTAATGCATATAGGCGGTTAAGTAATGGTCAACTAAAAGGTAGCAAATCGGAAAAATATAAAAATATTATTAGACCGCTACTAACATCTTCAACACGAGGATCAACGTCCTTGTTGCAATCATCAGCATCTTCTCATGCTAGAAATCTTAGAAGTTCTTCGAACAAAACACCGCCTATTAGTAGAATGCCTGTAACAAGATCTAAACTGAAATCTGGGAATGCATTAATGGAGTACAACGAAAGACCAAAGGAATTTGTATATTACGACGATGTAAATGAACTAGTTGAGCGAATGAAGAAGCTTGAAGCCTCCGAACATGTTGGTAATAATAATAATTGGAACGAGATTCAGAATATTTTACAGGAATTGCAGAGACTTAGAATTATTGAATTCTATAAATAAACATGTAATTCCTTAAAAGCATCATTAAAGTATTAATCATGAATAAGTTTGGACGTTCTTTACCTTCCCCCTACAGGGTTCCGAGAGTTTTACCAGCACCCACCATACTTTCCTTCACTAGGGATGGTGATTACAATTTTAGGGAACATAAGCTTTGTAACGTCAGTCCCCCAACAGATGATACAGATGGTGTTAATAAAAAATTTTTAGATGATGCAATTTCTGTTATTTACATGAAAATTATTGCTTCTTCAAACGAGTGTGTTAAGCTGGTTAACGATACTACCAATAGCATCAAAGGTCGCATGAAGGCTGTATCTGCAGAATTACGCGATTTAAATGATCGTTTGCTAAAGTCTTCTACCAGTATTTCAAGAATAACAAGAGATATTTCAACAATTAATGATCGTTTTAATGCAATTGATGTTAAATTGAAATTAGTTGACAATTACCAGCAAGAAGCTATGAAAATAGTGCAATCAGAGTTCGATAAACTCAAGGACATGCATGTAAAAATCGAAAATTCTTTTGCACCTTTAGCTGCAGACTTGAAGAAACTTGATGAAAAAGTAACTAAATTAGCAGATACAGTTGATAGGGGTATATAAATTGCCTAACATGTTTCAAATATTTCACTTTATTAACAAAATGCCCAAGGGTATCATCACTAAGGCGCGAGAACAGGTTGTTAAAGAGTTACACGCCCCAGCTCGTTCGAAATTTAAACGTCGTAGATTTATCCAATATGGTTTAGATGATACATTTGCATCCGATCTTGCGCAACTCGATCAATATGCGCGCGAAAATAGGGGGTATAAATACATACTTGTTGTTATCGATTCGTTTTCGAAATTTCTCTGGGCAAGACCCATAAAGGCGAAAACTGCTCAAGAAGTAACCAAAGCGATGGAAAATATTTTTAGACACTCCAAGCGAATCCCGAAAAAGTTAGTTACAGATAATGGAAAGGAATACTACAATACAAGTTTTCAAAATCTTATGAAGACGCATAAAATACATCATTATAGCACTTTCAGTTTCTTGAAGGCTTCAATTGCGGAGCGAGTAATTCGAACAATTAAAGAAAAGCTTTTTAGATTGTTTACTTTAAATGGAAATCATCGATGGATTGATTTGTTGGAGGAAATCGTGAATACATACAATGCTACTAAACATCACACGATTGGCATGAAGCCGTCGGATGTTAATAAGAGTAACGCGGATAAGTTATTAAACTCTGTATATACGCATCTAAAGGTTGTGGGGAAACGAAAATTTGGGGTTGGGGATATTGTTCGTATAAGTAAATGCAAGCATGTCTTTGAAAAGGGTTATGTACCTAATTGGAAAACCGAGCTTTTCAAAATTTCCAAGGTTAATATAACAAATCCTACAACCTATATATTGGAGGATATGCAGGGACGACCAATCAGTGGAGGATTTTATGAAGCGGAATTACAGAAAACTAAACAGTCCGATGTATTTCTTATTGAAAGAATTATACGGAAAAAGGGGAAGAAAATGTTTGTCAAGTGGCTTGGCTTTGATAATTCACACAACAGCTGGGTGGACATGATAAAAGATGTTGTTTAGTTTGCTAGAATTGAGTGTTATGCAGACTCATTTGGATAAATACGTCATATTTCGTAATAATCAGCTAGTATTATAGTATAAGATGTACTGCAAACAGTGCCACTGTGAGGTGACTAAAGGTCATAATCGTACAACGAAACATAAGGAAAACTGTGGGGAGATTGTAGGCTCTGGTATTAAACTTATTCATACAGCTTTTAAGAATAGAGTGAATACCTATCACATATCGACAAATAATAATTTGACTGATGTTAAGCTGTTCCTGAAAGACTTGAAACATAAGGTTCTAACGGTGTTAGCGGAGCAGTTGAGTCTTCATCGAGCTATATCAATGAATATGGAACTTTATGGTGTATATCTACAACCATCAATGCAGGAACAAGAAATAAAATCATTTAATTCGAGATATAGCGTGATTCATCCAGGTACTAATTTAGAACATGTGTTTGAACTATATAAAAATAACCTACTTAAAAAAGCTTTAGAATTTACCGAGATGGGTAGCGGGTGGGCCTTGTCGCAACTTTTATTCCTAGAACTTAATATTAATAAATATTCAGGAGTGGGGTAGTCAGAGTGTAGTCGATAATTTGCTTGGACGGTTTCAGTACTTATTTAGTCATGGGCGAATACGTTGTTGAAGAAGATTCAAGAAGTTTGTCTCCTTGGAGATATCTTGATAGCATGATATTAAGAAGTAGAGAAGACATTAAGAATGAGAAAAAGCTGTTGAACGAGGTGCATTATTCCGCTGGAAATTATAAGATAATCGTTGGCCTTAGTGTAGCTAGAGGAATGGTGCCGAGTGTAAAGTTAATAAATACTGTTTTAAATTTACCTGAGGAAAAAGTTGCAGCATCACTAGCCAATTTCGAGTGGCATGAGTTTCTCGAAATCGCGTCCAAAATGGTTGAAGATGATACATTATTAAGAATTGATTCTGAAACTGAAAATTTTACAGTGTCGTCCGTTACATTGTTGAGTGAAAAAATAATAAATCTTGTGTGTAATAATACAACGTTATGTTTCTGTTCTCATGACATAACCTCATTTGTTAGTATAAGTCACATTATTAATTATAGATTGAACCTGATAAAAAATTTAGATTTTATGGCATTTTATGATAACTTTTTAAATTATATGAACATTAATGAAGACATCCAAGGAAACTTTTTTAAGATTATTAAAAATATGTGTAGTTTAAACATGTCTGAACAAGCTATTTACATGTTGGAACTAATACACTTTAATCCCAAGAAGGTACTAGATGACTTTGATAGAATACAAATGTGTAATATTTGATGATAATAAATGTATATTAACCCGTTTTATTGGTTTTATTTTATAGTATTCTTACAACGCTTTAGATAGCAACATCTCCTAAAATGTGTGGAGATGATGGTTATAGTTTGCTTCGTAATTTTGAAGATAGGCTAATTACGTTCGCTAATTGGCCTAGCAAGCTCAATCCTGAAGAGTTGGCAAGTGCAGGGTTTTATTACACTGAGAGATTGGATATTGTCAGGTGTTCATTTTGTCATTGTGAGTTTGATAGTTGGTATGTGGGAGATGATCCTTTGAAAGATCATTATAAGAATGTCAAGCATTGTGAGCTAGCTAAAGTCTTATGGAGATGCCGCCAATTGAGAAAAAATAAACCGATAAAGTGTACAAAAGAGAAGAAAAACAAGAATTTCTCATATACCGACGCCATTTGTATGCTAGTAATATTTATAATTTTTATGAGCGTCTGGTACCAATCTCGTGAAGTAATAAAGGTTTTAGGGAATGGAGTTTAGATCATTCTGCCTACAGTCATGGCGGCGTTAAGTTCATCCTATATTCTCTTGACTGCCTTAGTACAAAATGTGTTTTACGTTTACGCTCCGTATAATGTATTGAATGCATCGGTAATGTTGGGAACTCCACCCTTTTCTGCAAACAACACATGGCTTCAAATGACATATGAACAAATTGATAATAGACATACGGCTGTTTTTAAATCAAACGCTCCAACAGTTGGTGATTTACGATATAAGGTTAGGTTTCAGTTTAGAGACCTGACTTTTGGCGAAACCGAGTGGAGGACGCTAATAAACCAAAATGCTTCTCACAATTCTCCAATAGTGGATGGATATGCTGGAACACATGGTGTGCTTAGTTTAATTGTATTTATATGCGTATCTTGTACCATTTTACTAATTAATCTATTGCATACCTTTATTAAGTCAAGGTATAGATAAATAAATAATTTGCTATAATTTTGATGTATTTTCTTTTATTTAATATATAACTCATATCCGCGAAACAATTTTTTTCTCGCACATGCGGACTGTTAAATTTGGTTCTATTTACTCAATTAACCCCATTCCTTTTCTAAACAACTTATGACGTCACCCTAAACACGCGACATGTATTAGCTATACTAAGGTCACAATTTCGTCGGGAATATATATTTTAGGGAATTTGTGGGGGATCTGGGAGGTCTTTGTATACTTACTTTATATCTTCCCTGTATAGATTTTTGTATAAAATTATGCAAGTAATTATCTGTTTAAGAAATGCATTTTTGCATATAAATGACCCAATATTTGTTGTTGTAAATTACTTGTAGCCAATTAGCATAAATAAATCATTATCTAGACAAGCCTCGTGTATAATTAGTGTTTTGCATAATGATACTACATTCGCATCGCACTCGTCAAGGTTATTTTCCATCCTTTGAACTGACAATCGATTATTAAAATTCAATTAAAAGCTTGAAGGATATAATAAAATTTGAAATACAGGGGGGATCCTCAAAATACTTTTGTGATTTGGCCCGATCAACCCCGTCCTTTTTTTAAACAACTTATTACATCACCCTAAACACGCGATATGTATTTGCAATCTTTCGCCCTCATACCGTTAGGGTATAAGCTATATCAACTTTGGCCCTATTGGCCCGATCAACCCGGTTCTTTTTTTAAACGACTCATGACGTCACCCTAAACACGTGACATACATCAGCTGTCGATTTTGATATTTGACAGGTGACATCTGACAGGTGACAGTTCTTAATTGACAGGTGACAGGTGTCATTTTCGGGTCATGCGCAAGAACCCATTTCATAGACCCCAGCTACGCATGCGCAATATCCTAGGCCCATTGGTTCCGGAGATATGAGTCATAAAATCCCTCCGAAAATTAACATTGGAGGGCCCAGCCTGGTTTACCCTAATTTTGTACATTATAAAACACCACCATAACCCCACTTAAGGACCTTTTGTTCCAGCAATCTAATCAGATGTGCCCCCGTGGTTTCACGTTGTCAAACATTGTTTAGCAGTTTTAATCTATATGCTCTCGTAGCGTATTTTGCAAGGCTTTGAGGTTCGGCCCCAGAGGTTTATGGTTCAATTCCCGCTGACTGCACAAACTTTTTTTCTGTTATTATTTATTCATTATGTTGTTCAATATTGATTATTTAGATAGATGTTCAGGTTAGGTACTTGGGTTTGGGTACTATTGAGAACGTGCTACGTCATCTCTCCTCCGCTATAAATGTAATAACACGTGACCATGGGTCATAAAGTTGGGTTAGAATCTTGAAATAATGAGGGTTGATAATACCAGGGGGCGCCACTTAGACTAAGACGGGTCCTATATTACCGACATCGGATACCCTCGGGCGATCATCGGGTAACCATCGGGTGATCACCGCTCGGGGTCGCTGACCTGCCTGAGCTAGCCTCGCGAATTATGCATAGGGTCTCGCGGTATCGCCTTCTATCATCATGCGCGCTCAACGCCTGTTGTGGAGGCTTCCTCCGCCGCGGGTCTGGAGCTCGCGCCGGACCAAGTGACCACGCCCTAAAATGGCCCGAAAAATGCAGATTTCAGCCCCCATGTTATTTCTTATGGGATTTTGGGTTGAAACATACATAGCTTATCTACTGACATAAAGTTTCGATTTTTCAATTAACCTGAACTAACCTGGTATATTTTTACTTTCTTTTAATTCACATGACATTCTAAATACAACCATGTGTCACTTGTCACTTTTTGTCACCATTCTTTTATTTTTTTTTTAATTTCATTATTTAATGTAGAAGGCTATGAATACGTTAAAATCACTAATTTCAATCCCAACATCTTTGACAAAATACGACTTTACTGTTTTCGGTAAAAACCAATCTGCTGTGTCAAATTAAATTTTGAAACCCGTATTACTCATTTTTTTTCAAATGGCAACATGGTGGCTCGTCGGATTAGGAAAAAAGAGCATTTTATTACGATTAATTTGATACCACACACCATTAGGTTTTAAACAAACTTCCTTTAAAAAACTGTAAAAATGTTACGTTATGTACGACTTTAATAAAATAAAGCGTCTTTTGAGAATAATAGTATATTATTAACCAAGGTTTAGACAGCCATCATTATTGCCCGAGCGGCAAGGTTAAATCACGAGGAGCGCAGCGACGAGGGATTTAAGACGCGAGGGCTATAAGCTGTCTAAACCGTGGTTAATATAATATTTTTTCCACTACTACAAACTTTTATAAGACATTTATCTTTATAGTATTAATAATTATAAAAAATTATAGGTAGGTGTAAGTATATTTTTTAATCAAGTTACCTGCGCTTTGGAATTGGCAAAATATTTTGTCAATGTCAATGTCAATTTTTGTTCATTTATGTCATCAGATTTCACGAATTTTCCGTTTTTTTTTTAAATTCAAGTTACCTGCGTTCAAATAAATTCTTGAAGATCGGTCAATAATGGATTTCAATGCCTTATTATTGACCATGGTCAATAATAACTTATAAGGTAGAGAAAAACGATTTCTAACGTTAATAATCGGTCAATAATGACGATGTTATAGGTTAGTAGTGGAAAAAATAAGATTTAATCGAGTAGCCTGTGACCAACACAACTGATAAAAACAAAAACGAGATGTCTTGTAAAAAATTGACAAGTCAACGTTTTATGGAACTTCGCCTGTGCAAAAATAAATGAGGTAATTATTGCGTACGTTATTGTTTAAAAATCATAGAAAATAATAATATTTATACAAGGAGCACAAAAGTTGATATGTTGTTAGTTCTTGGAGAGTGTGGGCAAAACTCAACCGATGCTGCACGTGTTTACGCACAGAGATATCCTGAACGCCGTCACCCAACCCGGCATTATTATCCAAAACTGGTTAAAAAAATACGAAATGAGCCTGATAATAATGAAAACGATCCAATTTTTGTGAGTAAAGAAATAAAAATAAATGTTCCGGAATACGTGCAAGTAAATATCAATGCGTCACTTAGGGAGATCGCGCTTTCGGCATTTGTAAGTCTTCTGCCGGCAATATTTTAAATAAATATAAATATGATTCATATAAATACTAACTACATCAGCACCTGTACCCAAACGATAATGAAGGGGGACCTGAGTATTGCAATTGGTTCTTAGGAAAATATTAAAAGGATAATACATCTCCATATAAAATTCTTTATACTGACGAAAGCCGTTTCACTAATTCGAGACATTTCAACAGAAATAATAAGCGATATTGGTCACACGAAAATTTACACTTGATGCAGAAGGAAAATTTTCAAGAATGGTTTGGTTTCAACTGTTGGGCTGGGATTTTAGGGGACAGAATTTTAGGCCCTATATTCTTTGATGGTTCGCTATAACAGGGGCGAGACATGTAGGTTTTCTGACGCAAGAAATTGAGCAGTTTCTGGATAACATACCATTAGTAAATCGAGTGGGACTATTTTACCAACAAGATGATGCCCATCACAACAATCTTTTCAGATTACCTGACCTTACGCCTCTAGATTTTTTTTTTATGGAGTTCTATCAAAACGAGGTTTGTGGTGTACCTTTTGCCACACGGAATGAATCAGAGGAGAAAGTAAAGGCAGCTATTCATAGAATTACACCACAGCAGTTAAGAAACGTTTCAAAAGCGAGAGTAGATGAAGTACGACTATGTCAGCAACAAGATGGAGGTCACTTTGAACATCTGCAAAAAGTGACAAGTGACACATGGTTGTATTTAGAACGTCATATGGATTCAAAAAAGGTAAAAATATACCAGGTGTCTCATTGAAAAATCGAGAGTTCATGTCACTTCCGGTAAAACCGGAAGTTCTATAAAGTTGAATCACCCGTCAAAAAATGCAGTTTTATATCGCATACAAATCCAATCTTTAAAAAAAAAAGGTAAAGGGGCGAGCCACCTTCCGTGAACACCTGGTATATAAAACAATTCTATATTATAGATTTTTAAAGCATGTTACTTGATAACGGGTCTTTTGTCAAAAAGTAACGTGCTGGAGGAAGTTGTAATAAGATTTTAAGTTGTTTATCAATGCTGGAGAGATAACAATAACAGAAGTGTCACAATAGTTATTTATGATGTGAGTGTTAAAAGTGATGTTTTATTTTGTGAGTGAAAAAGTTTTTGAAACGAGCGGAGCGTAGCGGAGCGAATTGAACAATTTCACGAACAAAATAAAATTACTTTTAACACAAATATCATACAATGTTTTTTGTATAACTGCCCTATTTCGATAATAAAATAGGGGAATTTGGAATGACAATAAACTTCAAAATGCATTTTAATATTCAAATAATCACAAGGTTGTTGTTAATGACAAACGTTGCCAACGCTATGGTTACTAACAAATGCTTGTTTACAAATAAAAAAGATGCTGTCATTTAAATAATTGCGTTCTGGTCCAATTTTTGTCTTTGGTTCTTGACTGCTTAATATGTTTGTCGATAGTGGAATAATTAACAAAAGTGTTGATTTGGTTGTTCCTGTGGATATTGAAGAGTCTGCAAGAGAGCAACTTTGGAACTCCTATAATTATTATTATAATTTTATTTGATTTCATCATAAGAAAATGTAGTGTTAAAAATTTTTTTATTATTATTAGTGTACCTAATGCTAATAATCAATTTGATTATTGTTACTTAGGGATAATTTTCAAAATATTCGTTACTGAGGAAAAATTTCCTGTTAATAACTTAAACTCGAGGGATATGTAGTAAGAAAATTTCAATTTAATCAATTCCATGGTATGAAGGTATAATAATTTTAACTTTTATGTCATTATTTTGATATTTAAAATGTCAAAAAATTTCCATTTATTAACTTCATGTAAGTCGATAAGAATATAAAAAACTTTTGATAATTGTTCCGCTGCTATATAGGTAACGAGAACAAAAAGCAGACTTCTTATTGGCTAAATATAAATGTAAGTATGATATTTTTTATATAATTTGTTAGATGTTAACATTTTTGCATAAAGCATATATATTTAGTGATTATTGTAACTTTAAACCAATAAATTTATCAAAACCAATTTTCGGGTTGACGTTATTGTATGTGACCTTTAAACGCACCTTTCAGTTTACTGGCTCCCGCGCCTATTTTTCAGCAGCAGTGCTACCGGTTTAGCTTAAACCATGAATCCAGTGTATGATGAGAGATGTTTGTAATGCCAAATATGTATGTATTTCCCCAGTATTTCAAACTAAATCATAAGAAATACCTATATCTTTAAATTATGCTCAAAATACACATGCAGGGTGTAATGTGGACTGGACAACTAACCTGACAAATGGAGATTCTTACTACTCCACCTGCGTGTATTCTGAGAATTTACATAACCGGTGAGGTGGAACCAGGCTACATCAGAAAAAAATGCCGAGTATAATTAATTATTTATTTTCAATAAATTGTGTGTAAACCACTGACAGTAATTCCTGCGTCTTTTAAAATCTCCAACTCGTATTTAATGGAATACTTACACTTGATAAGGAAAGAAATTTATATATTTTTATAAGAATAGGCCTGCACGTTCCATTGAATCTTTCACTTCTTTAGACAAAGGATATTGAAAAAATTATAAAAATCCGATTTTTTGTAAAAAACTTTAATACCCTGTATATCAAGAACGGGGCAAATCCGGACACATGTTCATATGAACTTTTCCTCTTTGAATATAATAAGGAATCACCCCCTTAAGTTACGTACCGTACTTCTGATACACCCTTTATAACATATTGTTTGTTCTGCCGCACCATCTAAAAACATAGTAACGTAAGAAAGCGTAATTTTGACTACACGCATTTTAATTAATTTGCAATTTGGGTTTCCTTAACTTTTTTTAAAGATTAAACAATGTGACTGAAATTTTACATATATGTATAATATTTGCTTCTCTTTCTGACTGTTTAAAATAAATTTAGCTAATCTGTGGTAAAATCCCTTTTTTGTACATTTGTAAGTTACTATTTTCATGTAGACCATATAACTTGCATTCGTAAAACCTAGTAAGTCAATTTGCAAAAACGCTTTAATGCAGAAATATGCCAAAAACATAGCAAGCAGATTTAATTTGTGCAGAAGCTACATTTAAGTATTTATAAATACATAGTGAATACAAGTGACATACTTAATGCTATACGAATAGGTAAGGTGAAACTAAAACCAAGGTAAATTGAGATAAATTTAATATCAAATAATAAAAAACGCTTGTGTTTTATTTATCATTGTATATTAACACGAGAAGAAAAAATAGGCTATCAAAAATAACGCTCAAATAAGACTCAGGCAAGTTTAACATGTGGATGTGTAAGATTGTATAAAATACAGAATAAATTAAAAAAAAAATAAATTTGGGCTACCGTTTTTCCTAAATCTTCAAGGTTTTCTGAACCTAACAAATTAGTTCAAAAAATTTGCTTGCGAGGAGGCATATGAGGTAATAACTGTTTTGCTATCGTCTCCTTCTTTTTGACATTAAATCCTCTAGGCGAAATTTTCGAAGATTCTGGCAATTTTAATTTCAATTTAGAATTAAGGACGGCAGCCTCGTTAAACGTATTCTCCTCTAATTCAAGTTTATAAAAAAGTTTTTTAGATCCTTTTCTAAACTGTACCAATTTTAGATCGTTAACTTTTGGCAAGGAAGAACCTTTTTTCCTTTGCATACATCCATTCTCGAACGATTTAAAGTCCTTTGCATGCAAACGTACAATGTGATTCCGCTTCTTAGCTGCAGTAATTAAATTTTCCAATTCCTCATAATCTAGGACTTCCGGTGTCTTATTCCACTTCTTTCCAATTTGACCATAAATAGCATCTGCTTTTATAAAACTATGCCCTGGCTCAAAATATTTAAATGTTATGGTCTCTGGTCCCCAGTCTTCATTAACAGAAATTATGCAGGCAGTAAGAAGTGTCCAGTTTTTGTTCTGGGCAGTACAATTATCGGCCCAGAACAAAACGTGTTTTATTTTACTATTTAGTTTTATCAAAACAGTATAATATACTGAAACTACATCTGGGGCATTTCTTCCCTTGATGGTTTCATGCCATAATACGCATTTATTTTGGCCTGCGGGTTTTAGATTTGCAAAGGTTTCATAGAAGACCACGAGCTTGCTTACAAAATAAGAATTTTTAATCGTCATTTTGGGTAAAATTAATACCTTTTGAATATCGACTGCATCAAGCTCCCAGTCGTCATCCCACTTCCTTGTGGTATCTTCAAGATACTGTTGTCTAGCAATTGTATATCTCTGCTTGTGAACTTCATAGCTACTGCAACTTGAACATTGGATTTCTGCATCTGAACTGTTTGTTATGTTTGCGGCTGTTGTGTTATCACCTTTCTCTGTTGTAAATTGGTTGGTAAACCTAGTATGTCGTCACTAGTTTTGTCGTGAGAATGCTGTTTGAACAAACGTTGCAATCATCCTGAGTTGATATTATGAAACCAATGTTTTGTTTTTCTAAACATTTTTGGTATGTTTCGTAACTTATAGGCTTAATCTTTAAATTAGAATCCTTATGCAATGCACGAATGCTCAGATCAGATGGGAAGTACCTTCTATGAGGAGCGTGCTTAATATTATAGTGGGAAACCTGTGGGTGATATGAGTCTATGTGTTCCTACTTCCTGAACATTTTTACAGTTTACCTCGGACACTTCTATCATCTGCTCACCACGTGCCTTTCCCTTACGATCTTTGACGCGAGGCAATGATGGACGCAACTCATTTCGACTTCTATTAAAAAAGTTTGTTATGACACCGTCAGTTTTAAATCAAATAGTGTAAATAAACATTGTCTTGCAAACCGACAACCAATTAGGTGGTTTTCCGGCAACCAACTGCTTAATACTGTTGTTTGTGTCGTTAAAAGGCTCACTATTTGACTCAACTTGCTTAAGGTTTTCGCGTTCATTGGATTCATTGGAAATGTATTTTATTGTAATACCGCGTAACTCGAGTTACTAGGTTTTTAATTTGTAATTGTATAATCAAGATAATAGTAAATTATGTTTTTCTTCGGCAATTATCCGAAGAGAATTTGTAAAATACAAGTTACTATATTTTATTATGGTTATTATAAAAACGCAAACATTTTTAAACAAAAAATGGCTAGTAACCACATTTGCTAAAGTATAAATTTTAGTCTACTTGCTAAAATGTGCCTATTAATAATTTGGTAACGCACGCTTCAATTAAAGTTTTAAAAATATCCAATATAAGAGCTTATTCCTGCGAGTCGAAATAAACATACAGAGCAAAAACATAGTAAGTCGAGTTACTATACTCACTACTGCACTTTTGTACTTTGCTTATCTATTGCGGGGATTGGGATCGACCCCTTAATTTTATTGCAGTTATTAAATCAGAACCATTTTTCGTGAAAATAACTTTAACTGTGCAGACAACAACATACAGGGTGTTCATTTGAAAACTTCCCACCACGGATTTATCGAAAACCAGTGATTAAAAGAAAGAACGCCGAGACACGTCAAAAGATTTGCCAAAGGGGACAACTTTTTAACCAAAAACTACTTCACCCCCTTTTACCCTCTGCCCCGGGGTCATCCCCTTAAAAATTTTAAATGACAAGGGGTATCAAGTAACAGCTTGTTTCAAAGGTCTTTCAAAGTGCGTTATTTTGACGTTTGATTTTTTAAAATCGGTCAATTCTTTTTCGAGAAAATTAGAAAAATCTTTATTTATCTTAATTTGTTCAGATAGAAAAAAAAACACACGAAAATATCACTTTTTATTTCAATAAGTGTTCAAAAACCAACATAAACAGCAATTCGGAAGATTAGACGTGGCAGCAACTAAATAACAACCCGACTTTTTTTTAGCCACCTATTTATAAACACAGATAACATGGGCGAACTGTATTTATTCTTGTATCTGTTTAGTTTTTTATAGTTGCCAAGGAAAAGAAAGAATTTAATTTGCTGTCAGTTACCTTTGTGACAATCTTGGGATAGTGAAAATTAATTTATTGATTCAGATTTTACTTCCAAAATGGTTTACACACTAGCCGAAAGAGTGAAAATGATTCTAATTTATGGTGCCCAAAATCAATGTGCTCGGCAAACTGCCGTCACATTTAACGCCAGACATCCGGAAAAGATAACTTCGCATAGGTATGTTTTGGACCTTGTTACTAAAATTACTCAAACTGGATCTGCTGCAAATAAAAAACGTAATCATCGTAGAGTTTTGGATGAAGCCGCTCAAGTTGAAGTTTTGGGTCATTTTGGCATAAATCCTAATACTTTATTACGCAAAATTGTTGATGCGACTGGTATTTCATTAGGCTCTGTACAACAGTTACTAAATTACATAAACTTCATCCATTCAAAATTAAAATATTGCAAGAGTTAACCGAAGATGATTTCGATAGACGTGTTGAGTTTTGTGAACAAATGACTGCAGCGATTAATGATAATACCATTCATGTAAAAAATATCTGCTTCAGTGATGAATGCACATTTTATCTAAATGGATTTGTTAATAAGCATAACTGCAGGTATTGGAGCAATGAAAATCCTCATGCTTTTGTAGAAGGGCATACTCACTCAGTACCCCAAAAAAAATAATGTATGGGCAGGCATTTTAGGAAACAAAGTGATTGGACCATTGTTTATTAATGGGAATTTAAATGCAGGCGTTTATTTAGATATGTTGGAAAATACCATCAATCCGCTTATTACTGAAACCACTGAAAACCAAATCGAAGACGATGGAAACCCTATACTTGATGAGGCTGAAATATATTTCCAGCAAGACGGCGCTCCTCCTCACTATGTTCTTCCGGCTCGGCAATGGCTAGACGACGAGTTTCCAGATAAATGGATAGGTCGAAGAGGGCCTATAGAATGGCCTGCTAGGTCTCCTGACTTGACGCCATTAGACTTTTTTCTATGGGGCCATTTGAAATCTATTGTGTTCACTCCCCAACCTGAAAGTTTGGATGAATTTCGTCAACGCATCATCGAAAGCTGCCATGATCTCCCACAACATGTTTTTGAAAATGTCCGTCAGGAATTTGAACATCGCCTATATCATTGTTTGGCCAATAACGGGCAACATTTTGAATACTTATTGAAATAAAAAGTGATATTTTCGTGTGTTTTTTTTTCTATCTGAACAAATTAAGATAAATAAAGATTTTTCTACTTTTCTCGAAAACGAATCGACCGATTTTAAAAAATCAAACGTCAAAATAAAGCACTTCGAAAGGCCTTTCAAACAAGCTATTACTGTACCCCCTTGTCATTTAAAATTTTTAAGGGGATGACCCCGGGGGGCAGAGAGTAAAAGGGGGTGAAGTAGTTTTTGGTTAAAAAGTTGTCCCCTTTGGCAAATCTTTTGACGTGTCTCGGCGTTTTTTTCTTTTAATCAGTGGTTTTGGATAAATCCGTGGTGGGAAGTTTTGAAATGAACACCCTGTATGTTATTACCGCTTATTCACATTATGTATTTTTCACACATTACATATTTATATATTTTGTATAGTTTCTCTACCAATGCACGAAAAAATTGATTAAACTTTAGGACACTATTTTTATAGCATCCTGTGTATGACAATAAGTCAGTCACTCCTCTAGAATTAAACTGGTACAAAGCAAGGACACCCCCAGGGCCCCCATCGACAATGCTAAAGACGAATGTATTTTTATAAGCATCCGATGCTCTTAATTGCTCTTTCTTGTCTTATCCCCGAACTGTCCTTAAAAAAAATCATTGTTCTCTTCTCCAAATTGGACATCCAAAATGGCGTCGTTGCCATGTCACTGCGAATAAAATTCTCTGTTCTTGAATGCCTAATAATTAAAATCTCAGAATTACTTCGTTCCCTTTAAAGGGCTATGGGATCTCAACAATGGCCCTTTGTACCGAAAAAAGAATATCATGTAATAAAAAACAAATCGAAAGAATATTACTCAAAAAAGGTATAAAGGCGTTCGAATGAAAAAGCGTATTTGTAACGCACACACAATGCAAATGCCCCAGGGCTACTAGATTGTTTTTGTATTGACTTTTTAAAATTACATGTAGTCCTCTACAGAGAAAGTAGGGGAGTGATGTTCATATTGAACTTTTTTTTTTAAATGGAATACTTTTAGGTATATTCTTATTTCTCGAAAATCAAATGAATTTAAATAGATAGATATAGATAGATAGATAGATAGAATCGTCTTTATTTTTTACTCGGCGAAGTGCAGCATAGCTGTTTGCTTAACCGGGCATTCAAAATACAAGTTTACAATATAATTCTACATTATCTTTACTAATAATCTAAATAAATACCTACTAAGTATAAAACAATATAATAATACCTACCTTTTGTCTACGTCTGTACAGATAAGTTTAGACTTAAGTACTAACCTCCATATCATTTTTATTTCTATTTATTGAATAAAGCCAGCAATAATTTTAATTCTCTTTGTTTTATTTATACAGCTCTCCCTGTGGTTTCCTTTATCTAGCTTTTTTTTTACCTAAGTTGTGAAGTCCAGCTGAAAGTGAGGCCCCAGCACGATCTTAAAGGTTTCCGTTTTGACCTGGCTGCAAAACGGTGGCGCCCTACTTAAAACCCCCCCTTACTCTCTGGCAATAGAGCTAGGGCAGTTGCACGCCTTGATCTGAATATTGGTAAAACAAAATTTATGGTGATCAGTAAGAACGCAGTGGCAGCTGGAAGAATAACAATAGGTCTGCAGCAGATTGAAAGAGTTAGTAACTACACCTATCTCGGAACCATCGTTAACGACAAGTGGGACCACTCACAAGAAATTCGATGTCGTATAGAGAAGGCCAGGGCGATATTCTTAAAAATGAGAAATGTTTTTAGAAGCAGGGATCTAACACTAACAACGAAAATAAGATTACTGCGCTGCTATGTGCTATCCGTTCTTCTGTACGGGGTGGAGTCGTGGACGCTGACTGAAGCTGCAAGCAAAAAACTGGAGTCTTTCGAAATGTGGCTTTACCGTAGATTGCTACGTATATCATGGACCGATCACGTTACCAACGAGGAGGTGATGAGGAGGATGAACAAGGAAAAGGAAGTACTTATCACGGTAAAGTCCAGAAAGCTCGAATATCTAGGACATATTATGAGAAACCCGAACAGATTCCAGTTACTTCAGCAGATATTACAAGGAAAAATCCTTGGACAACGCGGACCAGGACGAAGAAGAACTTCATGGCTAAAAAATCTAAGAACATGGTTTGCAATGACCACCACTGGTCTTTTTCGAGCTGCGGTGAACAAGGTGATAATTGCTGGGTTGATAGCCAACATCCGGAACGGATAGGCACTCAAAGAAGAAGAAGAAGAAGAAGAAGTTGCACGCGGTCCCTCAGCCTCTCACCTCAGCTTGGCTTCGGGGTTTTGGCTTCACTTTTATTTATTTATTTTATTTTTTTTTTCTTGAAACTTAATTTAAATAAATTTTCCAAGTAAAAAAAAATTAATTAAATTGTTAATAACAGCGACAGACGCGTTGCAATTTTGGCAATTTTTACTCAAAGAATAAAGAGCAAAATGTACTCAAAGAAAATAATATATAAAAATAAAAATTACTAAATAAAGTATTTTAATTTTCCGTTTAAAAGAATTATATGACATATTCTTAAAATATAATTTATTTTCATTAAACACTTTGGGAGCCACATATGAAAAAGATCGCTGAAATAAAGCTGTGCGATGCAGAGTTAAATTAAGCATATTATTTTGGCGAGTGTCGCGGTTGTGTTGCATATCTAAAAGAAAGCTTCTCATGGAGATATTGGGGAATCCCACTCTCGAGCAGTTTATAAATAAAACAACCAAGATGTAGTTTCAACGTATCTTGCATATTTAGCCACTTTAATGTTTTTAATTTATGAGGTACATGGTCACGCATTTTTGGTCCACAAACGAAACGTATAAACGAATTCTGAACTCTCTGAATCATATTCTTTGACTATAAATCAAGGCACGGTCCATAAACAATATCTGCATATGTGCAGTGGGAGAGAACCAGAGATTCTCACAGTTGTCTTTTTAGAGAAAAATTTAGTATTTCTTTATTTTTATAAAGATTTTTCAGGGATAGAAAGGACGTTTGTATTATTTTAGATACCTGCTTCTTAAACCTAAGACTAGAATCAAACACAATTCCCAAATTCTTGTACTCTACAACTACAGGAATCGGAGTATTATCAATAGCTAGTTGAATGTTGTTACTAGCATAGTACTTGTCCGGACCAAAAAACATGACAGCTGATTTATTAGGATTTATTTTTAGGCCGTGGTTTTTCGAACAGTGATAGATAGACTCTAGAGAAGTATTCATGACTTGATTAGCCTGGGGTGCCCCTTCTTTATTATAACTTACACGCAACTGAGTGTCATCGGCATATCTTTGCATAAGACAGTTTGTAATGGCCAGGTTCATGTCAATAGTATAAATTAAAAAAAGCAATGGCCCCAAGATAGAGCCTTGTGATACACCACGAACCATATCGACAGAGTCTGATATTACCTCCTCTACAAGTACTCGCTGTGAACGACCTGTTAGATAGTTCCCAATAAACGTCACAGCTCCCTCCAAAAACCCGTAAAAATATAGTTTAGCACACAACATTCGATTAGTGTTTCGAAGTGTCCAATGCCTTACTATAGTCTAATAATACAAGAGCAGACGTGTCACCACGATCTACAGCTCCAATAATGTCGTCCAATATACTGAGTAGTACGGAAGTGGTGCTGTAATGTTTTCGAAAACCCGACTGTGAATCCGGCAATAGACCATTTTGATGTAAATAATTAATTATCTAGGAAAAAACAACTTTTTCGAGTAATATAGAAAATATAGGCAATAAACTGATTGGTCTTAAATCATTGACAGAATTAATATTTGTTACCTTTGGAAGCGGTGAGACTATTGCAGTTTTCCACTGCGAAGGAAATATACCGTATTCGATGCAGGTGTTAAAGATATGAGTTAAAAATGGAACAATTATTGGACAGCATAATTTAACCATTTCCGGAGATATACCATCCACTCCAAAGGCGTTAGATCTTAACTGAGAAATAGCGTTAATAATATCATTGTCTTTAACCAAGCCAAGTGAAAATGTCCCTAGTGTGGTGCGGCCATTTATATAGGTCTCTATAGTTTCATCACTAGCCGGTGTTGCTACAGTGTCTATAGACTTTATAAAAGTTTTGTTAATAAAATCGGGGCTTTTTAAGGGGATGGGTAGGTCAAAATTTTACCTTGATTTATTGTACACATTCATTTGATCCAATGTTTGCCATACAGTTCTAGAATTTTTAGTTCTGGTAATAAAATCAACATAAGCTCTTTTTTCGTTTCGTACAGCCTGAGTAAAAAAATTTTGCATTTCCTTATAAGCAACCCAATCATTCATGGAGCTTGATTTCTTGTATTTAGATAATAAATTGTTACGATGTTTTTTCATTACTTTTAGCGTATCTGCAAACCAAGGAGTTTTAGGTCTTGTTACTCTTACTTTTTTTATGGGTGCATGCGAATCAAAAAGTGATAACATATTATTAGTAAGCAAATTTACCTTTTCAGAGATATCTGTGGTATCAAGAATCGAGGCCCAATTTTTATTCATTAAATCATTGTCAAAGTTGTATTATGCATGTCAAAGTGTATAACATCAGAAGTAAGCAAATTTTTATTAGATAAGACAATGATGTCAATGAGACTATGTGAGCTACCAACGGAACGAGTGGGGTTCGCAACTGCAGATAGATACATAACTTAATAATATCAATGCAAAATGCTTACATAGGTTAGTGAAGTAAAGTACTAAAATATAATGCTAATAAAGTTAAAATAATTTATAGAGCCCAAGAAGTTCAAGCAGCTGTAAATATAGAGGACACAAATACAGAGTGGCCAAAAAGTCGGTCATAATGTCTGTAAGTTTTGAATTACCTCGTAGACGAAAAAGTGACCTTCATGAAAGTTGTTTAGTAAATTATTCCCCACATTTCTACTTGCATTAATTTTTTCTGTCATTTCTGGCTTGGTTGCCATAGAGATAAACTTACTTTTTTTAAATGAAACACACTGCATATGATTGTATATTTGGATTCTACTGGGAAAACTCTGAGTTTTTTGTATTTCAGATTTTTATTTATTTAAAATTGTAACTAACTTTATAATAACAAAATAAATAGCCTAGAAAATTGAACAACTTAATATCGGAAAAATCAAACGTGTTCAAAATGGCCACCATTTTCTGCTAAGCAGAGCGCCAGTCGATCCCTGAACCCGTCTACAACGTTTAAAAGGAAGTCCTCTGAAATGGCCCGAATTTCTGCACTAATTCTGACTTTTAAAGATTCTAAGTCATTTAGACAGTTAACGTAGACTTTGTTCTTTAAGTGTCCCCACAAAAAGAGGTCGAGCGAGGTTAAGTTTGGGGATCGAGTTGGCCAGTCAATAGCATCTCTTCTGCCTATCAAACGGTCCTGGAAATTGTTCGCTTATGTATTGTCTAAAAATTGCCGCATAATGCGCAGGTGCTCTATCTTGCTGGAAAAATACCTGTTCGTTTATGCCATTATTTACACCCGGTAAAGCCATTCTGCAAGAAGGAATTATGTGATTCCTGAGGAGGTTCAGATATTTTTCGCAATTCAAATTACCATCTACGAAGAAAATTCCCACAATATGTCTACCAGCTATCCCCGCCCAAACATTAACTTTTTCGGGTCTCTGAGTATGACCTTCCTGGAACCAGTGAGTATTCTCAGCAGACCAATACCTATAATTGTGTCTATTTACAATGTCATTTAAATGAAAAGTAGCTTCATCCGAGAAAATGATATACAGGGTTTTTCAATAAAAACTCCTAGGCCAATTATTTCGAAAACTATAGGTGACATGTAAATTCTGTCAACGCCAGTTTTTAGCCCCTATGATTGGCTTCACAACTGTGTAAAAAATGTATTTAAATAATACAAGATGTAGGTGGCTCCATGGTGCAAAGAATTTTTTCGATGACAGGAACTTTTAAATGTTGTGGTTCTTAAAGATTATTAATTTTTGATCAAATTATGTCTCATAAAAATTTTTGACAAATTCAACATGAACGAAGATATTTGGGGTTAAGTTCTTTATTAAAATAATTTTAACGAGTATTTTAATTATAAATATTTTTAATGTCCTTTAGCAGATTTTAATTTAATTTTGGTAATGATAATTTTAGTAATAAAACGCTCGTGTAGCGCTAAATTATTACGTCCATTGACGTCTCAGGGGACGCCTTAACAAATAATATTGGCAAAAAATAAGACGCCACTGAGTTTTTGGTAATTTTTATATTTTTTTCGGATTAAGCAACTAAAAATATCCTTTTATTGTCTGTTAAATTGTTTTCATATCTTGCTTCGTTTTCGAGAAATAAAAATAAAAACATTTTTATTGCATATGCATTAAGAAACAAAACTATAAATTATCAATACGTTGTATTTTTTGTTGTTTAAAAGCAAAGTTAAACCATTAAAGCATAATAAAATAAAAATAAAAGATGATTTAAATTTTATGAAAGAACTGATGAGAAATTATACAAAATTATTAATGAAAATTAGAACAATACCAAAAACTAACTAATGAGGTCGAATGAGGTGTTCAAAATTATTGCCGTTTTCATACACACACATAGCAAATCGATATAATAATTCGATTCTGCAAACTCTCAATAGTGTATTTCGATTAATAGCGGCTATAGTAGCATAAATTTTGTTGTACAGGTCAGCCATATCTTCTATTGGTGCCTTGTAGATTTCATTTTGTAAGTAGCCCCATAAATAAAAGTCCATCGGGGTGAGATCAGGGGACCTTGCTGGCCATCTAAGATCCTCATTTGTACTGATCACTTTTCCTGGAAACGTCACATTTAGATGATTCATAACGATATTGCTATTGTGTGCTGGGGCACCGTCTTGATGAAACCACATAGTATTTACGTCAATTCCTACATTTTGTAACAGCAAAGGGAGATTGTTTTGCAGAAATTGTAAATAACGAACTGAAGTTAAATGTTCATGGTACAAATAGGGCCCGATTATGTAACCATTTACAATACCACACCAAACATTTACCCCAAATCGTGTTTGAAATTTAGTCTGTCGCACCCAGTTAGGATTTTCCCGGGACCAGTAGCGACAATAATGTCTGTTAATTACTCCATTATTGTGAAACCGCGATTCGTCACTCCACATAATTTGGTTTAATAAATTTGGATTTTCTTTAAAAAGAATATGAAAATGTGCCAAAAAGTTTAATCTGCGCTGGTAATCTTCTGGTTGTTGATGATGTACTAAATGAATCTTGTATGGAAAACCCCATTTCCTTTTAGGATTCTGCGACACGAACTTACTGTAATATTAGTTTCATCTTTTAATTTCTGTAATGACGTTTGTGGGCTATTTTCAACCGTTTGTAGGACTATAGCTACATTTTCGTCAATCGGAACCCTCTTCCTTCTAGGAACCTTTCCCTTTTTAAAGCTACCATAAGTAGCTAAGTTGGTACACAAAGCTACAAAAGATTTGCGATCGGGCGTTGGTCTATCTGGAAAACGAGCTCGATAGCAGCGCACAGCTTCTGAAGTATTTTGATGGCATTCTCCATAAACTAAAACCATGTTCAATTTGTCTTCATTTGTATGGTGAACCATTTTTATTTTAAAAATGTAGAAATTGCAAATTCTGACACTGACACTAAGTGTTAATAATGTTAATTATTTAATGCTTTTTGTTTTCCAGAGATATGCATTTTTATTTCCCGAAAACGAAGCAAGATATGAAAACAATTTAACAGACAATAAAAGGATATTTTTAGTTGCTTAATCCGAAAAAAATATAAAAATTCCCAAAAACTCTGTGGCGTCTTATTTTTTGCCAATATTATTTGTTAAGGCGTCCCCTGAGACGTCACTGGACGTAATAATTTAGCGCTACACGAGCGTTTTATCACTAAAATTATCATCACCAAAATTAAATTAAAATCTGCTAAAGGATATTAAAAATATTTATAATTAAAATTCTCGTTAAAATTATTTTAATAAAAAACTTAGCCCCAAAAATCTCCGTTCATGTTGGATTTATCAAAAATTTTTATGAGAATAATTTGATCAAAAATTAATTATCTTTAAGAAACAACATTTAAAAGTTCCTGTCATTGAAAAAATTCTTTGCACCATGGCGCCACCTACAACTTTTATTATTTAAACACATTTTTTACACAGTTTTGAAGCCAATCATAGGGGCTAAAAACTGGAGTTTACAGAATTTACATGTCACTTATAGTTTTCGAAATAATTGGCCTGGGAGTTTTTATTTAAACACCCTGTATACAGTATGTCCACGGATGGGGTTTACAAGAGGACAAATGGACTAAAAATTGAAAGATACGAAAAAAAAGTCACTCTTAATAAATGTTTTTACTTGAATAATGAATAGGTGATACTTGTTGTCAATGTCTTTATTTAATGAAGTAATTATAATAATAATAATAATACGAACATTTTTATTAACATGAAAAGAATACGATAACCATTTCATAATTCAAAAACTCCACCCCCATACGTGTCACATTTTTCTAATTGCTTTCTCAAATAAGTGAAAGAATTTATGATTTCTTCCTAAGATATCGATTGCACAGCCTGGATAATTCTGCCCTTCAGCACTTCAATATCATTTGGTACTGCGGTAGCAAAAACAATTTGTTTTAAACGGCGTCATAAAAACATATCCGCCAAGGTTTCACCTTGGACCAAATCTGCGGTCAAGCCATTCTCTAACCTCACGAGCGAAATGAGCTGGACAACCATCTTGCTGAAAATACATATTTTGTCGAAAATTTAATGGTAGATTTTCGAGTTCATCATCGAAAAATGTATCCAGCATTTCTAAATATGATAATCTATTGCACGGGTTATCAAAAAAATATGGCCCTATGATGCAATGGATAGATATCGCGCACCACTCGTTCACTTTTGTGAAATATTGTCTTCTCGTTATAATTCTAAATTGGGGTTTTTTAAAGACCAGTACCTAACGTGCTGGGTTGCAGCGGTTCCATTGGTAGAAAATGTACTTTCATCAGAAAACATGATACATTTATAAAAATCAACATTTCCACTTAAAATTTTGTCTCCTATCCACAAGCAAAAATCAAGTCGTTTCGCGTCATCTCCCTCTTCCAATCTTTGATTTAAGTGCGGTTTATACGGATACAATTTATTTGCTTTAAGGATCTTCTAAGTTTGACTTTTTTTCACAACTTCCAACTGAGTAACACGATTTCTAAGGGACGTCATAGGATTTTCTTTAACAGATTGAAGAACTAAGACTGTAGCAGCATCATCATGGTCGTATTTCTTCTTTTTTTTTTTGAGATCCAAACCCGAACCAGTTCTCTGGAACTTTTTTATTAACTTGCAGATTGTCATCCTAGTTATTGGGGTTCCTACAAATTTCTCGGTAAATTTTTCCATGACGTAGCGGTATGAAACTTGACCATCCGCATAACATTGTATTATAAAAACTCTTTGTTCAGTAGATAGCATTTCTACTTAATTAATAACTTCATTAAATAAAGACATTGACAACAAGTAATTTTAAATTTTAACTAGGTTCACCAGTCAGAGGTGTGCCAGCGAATACTTTTTGGGAAATAATTTTTACATAGGTAAACCTTTTAATGAATTGTTCTACTTCGGTTATACGTCGAATATGGGAGTGGTTGAATAATCATTATCCGGAGCAGTGGATTGGTAGCAGAAGACCTATTGAATGGCCACCTAGGTCACCAGTTCTGACACCATTCGATTTATTTTTTGGGGTCACTTCATAACTATTATTATCAAAACACAACCAGACTCAATTGAACAACTACAGCAAAGGAGTATCCAAGAATGTATGGTAGCGTTATTTAGCCTAGCACATTTCAAAGAGGGAAGAACAATCGTTTTGAGCAGAGCCCTTTCAGCCTTAGGCCATCTTCAGTGCTTCCTAATAAGCGAGGAAATTTCAATTTGTAGAAATATTTATTTGAAAATGTCGTTTTTTGAAAAGTAATTATAAAGTTGTTTAAAATCAGTTAAATGTTGCCTATTTTTTGTTGAAAAGTTGTTCTTAGAAATAATATAAAAATGTATTTTGGTTTTTACTCACTTTGTCAGGAAACAGGAACACTTCATTAATAAACTATCTTTTTTCATCATCACCACAATGTAAAAACTGATTACATAAAACAATTAACACGTAAAACTGTAAATGACGAACAACTGGGACGAACCACTTCTAAATTTCAATCAATAACTAGCATTTTTCCTTTTCCCTTTTCATTTCTTTACTCCACGTGAGAACGTGGTTTTGAGTCGAAATTTGGCGGTTATTTAAATTAAAAAGATTAAATCTATCTAGACATTGAAATGACATTCTTGACGTTAATGAGAATAAAGAGCGGGCTATTTAAAAATTGTTAAGGTTGGAAGATATTCAAATTTTAAATGTTAATTTAGAAGGCGTCTATGTAAGGGAATATAACTTCTGTTTAGGTTAACTTGTGTATTTAAACAAAGGCAACTGCCTATTAATTCCTTATTGATTTCTATGTCCTCCATAACATCGAGTGTATTGAAATTTTTGGAAGATATGTTACGAATAATCTTTGAATTAGAGGAAGGACTGAAAGCATGACTAGAAGTTCTGAGGTGGTAACCAAAAGCAGACGAGGATCTCGAAATGTGTTCTTTTATACGGGTCCTTAGGGGTCTACAACTACGACCAATATAGGTACTGTTGCAAGAATTACAATTTAATTTATAGATACCACACTTTGAAAGATGTTCAATTATATCTTTGGAGTTTACAATGTGTGCTGCTAGACTATTTCTGGTTTTAAAGGAAACACTGAGATTTGGGATCGATTATGTATGATGTATGATTTACACATTGTAGACCCCTAAAGACCCGTATAAAAGAACATCTTTGGAGATCCTCTTCTGCTTTTAGTCAACACCTCAGAACTTATGGAGGACATAAAAATCAATAAGGAATTACTAGACAATTGCCTTTATTTAAATACACAAGTTAACCTAAACAGAAGTTATATCCCTTACTTAGACGCCTTCTAAATTAACCTTTAAAATTTGAATATCTTCCAACCTTAACAATTTTTAAATAGCCCGCTCTTTATTCCTAACAACGTTAACAATGTCATTTCAATGTCAAGATCTTTTTAATTTAAATAACCGTCAAATTTCGACTCAAAACCACGTTCTCACGTGACGTGAAAAAAGGAAAAATGCTAGTTATTGATTGAAATTTAGAAGTGGTTCGTCCTAGTTGTTCGTCATTTACAATTTGACTTGTTAATTGTTTTATGTAATCAGTTTTTACATTGCGGTGTTGATGGCCAACCTAATGGAAAAAGACATTTTATCAATTAAGTGTTCCTGTTTCTTGACAAAGTAAGTAAAAACAAAAATACATTTTCATATTATTTCCAAAAACAGTTTTTCAACAAAGAATAGGCAACATTTAACTAATTTCACACAACTTTATAATTACTTTTTGAAGAACGGCATTTTCAAATAAATATTTCAACAAATTGGATTTTCCTCGCTTTTTAGGAAGCACTGAAGATGTCCTAAGGCCGACAGGGCTCTGCTTTTTATTAATTTTTTAAAGATTATACTTTTAATACACAAACGATTGTTGTTATCTCTTAATTCAAAAAGTGTACACATCCCCACCTTATTACAATTCAAAGAGATCGCGGACAGTTTGAATATCGGCGCTACTTGTGCTCACTAAACAATGGGTAGCTATATTTTCTGTGACAATGGTAATCCTTTTAAACTATTCATGAAGTTACACATAGGTAAGAATTTTAGAATTTAACTTCTTTCATCACCATTCTGTTCATATGGTAATTGAATTTAATACAACAACAAATACCTCAAAAGTTGTACCTTTTCAGATGTAAATTGGCGTGTTTCATCAAATTTTCAGAGTGTCAGCCGAAGAAATATTACACGCTGATCGTTTTCAAACTGACACCCTGTACACGATTGAAGATACTATATTTACATCATCAATATTTCAGATTGAGTTTCTTTAACATACAGACATGTATGTGCGTACATTTTCTGTGTTATATACTTCAACTCAAAAAATTTAAATACAATTCTTGCTTCGTGAATAAACATTAATGTTTCACCTTACATTGAGAGACACCGTATTACCATTTATAACTAAAGCTCAAACACTTCCGATAAAATGAAATATTTATGAGTGATTTCGTATGCTTCATTTCGCACACTCTCACGGTTTCGCGATTTTTTCTTTTGAAAATTTCAACTTTTAATCCTCTTTTCTCCCTACTCCCTCTCGTTTGATATGCTAAAATACTTTGTTATCCACTCCACCTGACGATTTTTTGAAAGACGGTATTAAACTGTATTAATATTGAAGAGCTTTTTAGAGAATAAATTATTCGACTATACAGCAGACGCTTTGATTATTGCCAAGTAGGTATTTCAATTTTAGATTAATTTATTTAGTTAATTAACACTCTTGCGATAAACAATACGACGTCGTGGAGTCTGAATAACTAAAATTACTTACTTGAAAATTGTCATTAAGAATAATTGAAAACTGGTATTGACGCTCAATATAAATTATTGAAAATCATTTCGTTTGATGAATAGCCTATTTTAAGCGACGGTATACAGCGTTCTTCCTAAGTCAGTTTTAAAAATTTAAGAGCCTATACTTGAACCAATTTTATTAATAAGAACTTTATATAAATATGTGTTCTAAAATGCTTAATTTTCAATATATTCATTATCTCATTTGTTTCGGGAATTACCAAAAAACGTTAAATTCAGAAGATATAGAGAATGTGAAGGTAAGTCTGTTCAGAGATATAAGAAAGTGACTAACTGGTCCCTATTAGGAAAGACCCAGGCCAGCTAAAATTGAAATATGGCAGAACAGATCCGTATTTTGCTTAGAATTCAATCATGGTTTGTAATAAAAATAAGTAAGACATTAAATAATATTTTATTTATGTTTAAGTGTGAAATTACAAGTTATCTTATTATTCAAAATTATATTTATGATTAGAAAAATATATAAATTATTCGGAACTTATAATAATTATTCACTTAATATATCAATATCACTATCGCTATCATCATCTTCTCTAATTATTATTTGTGCTATATTGTTTATATGGATATAGGATTTTTCCACTTTTTCAACATCTGTAACAGAATTTGTCCAACTTTGTGAAGGGATGTTTAAAACTTAAGTTTCTATAAGCTCAAGTACACTGGAGTTAATAGTAGGGCAAATATTGTTACGACGAATGGCAGATTTCAGTTGGTGCCAAACATGTTCGATGGGATTAAATATACAATGGTATGGTGGAAGCCTTAAAACTGTATGCTCTAGATTTTTTGCATAATTATCACGGAAGTGTTCCTTTTGTAGTTTTAAACTTTGTAAAACCTCAATTAATTGCCTTTTGGTGTAATCTTCCTGAAAATAAATGTCATTATCATACATGTAGTTTTGGATTGTTGCTTTTGTGTCATTTGAGGAGGGAGTCTTGGTCAACTGCCTACTATGGTAGCTTGCATTGTCCATTACAATTACGCTATTCGGAGGTATATTTGGAATTAGCTTGTTTTTAAACCAACCTTCAAATAAATCAGCAGTGGTGTCCTCATGGTAATCCAGAGAAGAATCTTTAATGTTTTTTGCAGACAGAGAAAGTCCATCCGTCTTTAGATCCAGCATGCAAAATTGTAATTCGTTTACCTGTTTTTGATGGCGCGCTTATTTTACATTTGCCGCTTGAGTCAACCCAACTCTTTTCTGGGGTATCATATGTGTCGAACCAGGTTTCATCCAAGTAAATAATCGGCCTTTGCTGATCTCTGTAGATCCTAATTTTTTGTAGATATTTGGATCGACATTCTCGAATTTTACTGGATTCCATTAACACTTGTCTTTTGTTAATTTTTTAAATCTAAAACCAATGTGCTGGCTGGATGCACTTCCATAACGCTGTTCTGCCACATTTAACGCCGCTTTCATCTTTTTCAAGCCTCCTAATTAAATTATCTAATGTAGGCACGTTTTGTTCCTCGTATAGCTTGTAAATCTTACGCTGTATTATATCTTGATCACTTCCATCTACATTCGAGAAAATGCCAATATCGGCTCTTTTTTCCTCGCTAAAATGGGATTATTCACAATTTTCCATACAGTTGATGTTGGAATTTTTGTTAATGTCGCTATTTCTTTTAACACTGCTCCTAAGATACGTTGGGCTCGCACATATTATATAAATATATATATATATATATCCATGATTCACACACGATTAAACAAACGCTGTATTACACACGAAGTAAGACTAAGTACTAAGCTTAAAACTATCTAGAGTGGCTATGTATACAGTCTTTAGAACATAATTTGTTTTATGGGATTAACCCTCTCATTTTGAATCAGGTAAAAATCGGTTTAAAATCACCAAACTATTACTTTAATAATAAAATTACCTCTTCAGGATTTGCAGTTTATTTTAAGACATTTTTAAGTACGGACCATAATTCACCTGCATTTATTCATTCATTCATTGTTGGTTTATGGCCACCCTTGGATAATCCCATTCAAAGGCAAAGTGTAACTTTCTTATATCTCTGGTCAGGCTTTACATAGTCTAAAATTATTTTTAAGTACACAGGGTGTTTCAAAAAAGCGTAGCGAATATAAGATAAGTTTTTTTTAATATTATTATATACCTAAACCTAGTAGTTGTTCTAATATTTTAAGTTTTCTAGAAAAGTATTAGTTTTTACTCTTTTAAAAAATTGAAAGTTCCGCTATTGTTGAAGTTCCCGAAGAGCGACGGAAAAATGTGGTATACTATAATTCCCGCCGAAATAAAAAAGGCACATGTTCTAGAACAGTAATAATTTTTGCAAAAAATTTAGATACGTATTTCTATTTAACCTGTCTGGAATCACAGTAGGACCAATAAGATAGCGATCAATCATACCTGCCCAAACATTTATTTTAAATTGATGCTGATGGTGTGCAACTTAATGACTTATTATGGATTCTCATCCGCATAAACATGTTCAGATCTTGTAAAGCACGCTTCGCCAGAATTTTTCTATAGAAATTTGAATCACGGATTTCGCTTTCGGTCATGTGAATAAATTGGTAAAATGTAAGGCGCATGGAGGGATCAATCGGTAAAAGTTCCTGAACTTTTTGCACATGATATTTAATGTAACAACTGTTTCTTTATAATATCATTAACAATAGTTTTAGGAACAATCAACTCTTGTTCTAAGCGGCGGGTACTGATACTAGATTATTTTTTAACTCCTTCCAAAATTTTCTCTGCCCTTTCAACATAATCGAATTGATAGATATTTGCAGCTAGATTACAAATCGATGTCTAAAGCCGCCCATACACACTGCAACATGCGGCGATGCATGCGGCGACTCCAATGTTTCAAGACTCATGCTCTATAGTGTGTTGCCTGGAGTTGAGCGGGTGTATCAGTTGCAGCAAACTGTGTCTCGTGCTGGATGGTAAGCAGAGATGCGGGGTCGATGATGCAGATGCAGATGCAGGTGTCAGCGTGTGTGGGCTTAAATCGATGCAAGATCAATGTAGTTCAGTTTTATTTGCTTATAAATTCTTTATCTATGATTCAGTTTTAGCTAAACCTCCTATTAAAAAATAAAACCTTACCACAAAGAAACATCTACATGGACTGCAGATTATTTCAAGAATCATGATTCTTGGGAATCGATGCGTACTTCGCCACATACGTATGAGTGGACAGACCGATACTGATGCCTAGTTTCATGATTCCTTTAGTCGATACATGCATCGCCGCATGTTGTAGTGTATATGGACGGCTTTACTCAAAGATCGTAAATTTGGACTTATTAACTTTTGCTTAGTTGCTCTTTATATTTACGCACATCATATCAAAGTTTCAAAATTCTCAAGCATGCATTTTGCAGCTTTTGTAGACTGTCTCTATCAGCTTGAAGTAGAACATGCCAATAAACTACGTCACAATAGCTTAAATGGGACAAGGGAGTTGCGTAACCTTTATTTTGTAGCTAAATCGAAAATGTCCTTTTGCATGTATACTCTTTGCAGAACAAAAACCGTGCACGTCATACCCTTCGTGTGACGTCAGTTATCGACAGTATTGCCAGCTTGTAACCAAAATATCTGAGTGAGGAATTTACTCAGTTTTTTTTCCATAAATAAAGGATAAATATACAAAAATTTCCCATAGTTTATATATTTGTTTACTGCATAATACCTTTTACCATAAACTTTTGTAGCTCTAACACTTCTTTTATTTCTATCTTGTCAAGATCGACCAATAGTACCGTTCTGAAAAATCCATGTTTCATCCAAGAAAACGAACTGGTACAAGGAGCTTCTTTTTCTTTAATATATTCTTTCAAAAATATCAGTCGTTTGAAAGCTAATGGGAGAGTTCCATAAGCCCTCGCCTCAGTTTACCTTTTTATCAACCGAAACCTATTTTCTTGAAGAGGCTTTTTAAAGAGTTAAGACAACCATCAAACAGTTCTCTGTCTTTTAATTTCTAACTTAAAGTTGTCAAAGTTACATGATGTTCTAAAAAAAGTTACAGGTTATGAATAACCGATGTAAAATATTATAATTTTTAAATGATACAACTTACTTGTTTCGTACATTACATAAATAGTGTCACGGGTAGAACTTATATCCAATCTTCACAGATTTACAACTCTCTTTGAATTAGAACGTTTGTTTAAAGGTGATTCTAATAATTTATTATTCTTAACTGTTGTTGAAACTGCGCTTACAGTGGAGATATTCAAACTTAGGGCAGCTGCTACACCATAAAAATTAGTACAGTTAAAATAAAATATCTAAACCTTAACTGTACTGCTGCCAAGGGTAACAATAGGCCATTGTTGTTAAGTTCTTCCTAAAAATAGCTTCTTAGACAAGCTATTAGCTCTTTGCACCGACTATTTAAATGCTTCGGCATTTTTCACAAATAGTAAACAACGTAATCGACAGACATATATATGCGCATTTTTGTTTATCTTAATAGAACAGTTTCTAAATGCTATTTATGAAAAGATCTGGAGTGTTTGTTAAAAAGTAGACGCACAGCCACACAGAACCACGAACAATTAAGGTTAGTTTTGCATGAAACATCAAATAAACTCAACGAACGAGCTGGCGCCACCGCACCTTTTACAGTTGTTTTGCCAGCTATCGGTCAATAAAATTTAAATTATATTAATTTTTTCAAGCTTAAGTAAACAGAATATGTGCTATAAGTGGGTTCGTATCAAAGAAGAATCCTTTAAGTTTATAGTACATAAAATATCGCATAAAGTTTTAATATCTTTTGGCCAAATTTAATTTCCTCGTGTTTTCTTACGCATTTACAATTATCAGCTGATTGATGACGGGAATCGGTTTTTGTTTTGCATCAACTATATCGAGAAATTTAATTTTGCCAGAGGCTTTCTGCAAATAAAGCGATATTTAAGAAAAGAATATTAAGTCAGAATCCATGGTTAATCCAAGATTCTTGCAGGTCAGAGAGTGTGGCAAGATGATATTATTAATTGAAATTTTAAACAATGCGTCTTGCATTATTGCATCTTTAGAATTATCACATATTATAAGCGGGGTTTTAGCCCGATTGAAAACAAGCCTATGAACTCTGGATACGTTGGCAATACTTTGTAAATCAATGTTTATTTAGTGCACATAGGAAAAAGGAAAAATATATTTGAGTATCATCTGCATACTGATGTGATTGACAAAATTTGAAAAACCCATAGAAGAATACAGAGAGCAAATTAAAGGATTTAGAATGCTGCTTTGAGCAACGCCCCTAGACACCGAGAACAACTCAGAGTTCCTGTTGTTCAATAAACTCTCTGTTCTTTGGTAATAAAATAATCTTTAAAAAAAATTGATAGCAGTATTACCCAAACCGAAGTAGTTAAATTGCAATGATCGCTTTGCACCGCTCGGGCAAAGTTTCTATACTTGTGCAACGAGGTTGAATAATCGCGGTGATGGCCAATTTATGCAAAAGAAGTATACAGGATGTTTTTTAATAACATGCTAATATTTAAGAAGGTTATTTTTGGGCCCATTTTAAGAAAAAAACTCTCTATGAACATATGTACTAAAAGTCTTAACTGTTGAACTACAGGGTGCTAAATATTTAAGACTTTAAGAAAAAAATTATTTTTTTATGATTACTTTGGTATGACCCTATATATTTTTGTGAAACGCGGTACGCATCTTCTATACATCAAGAGGCATTTCTTGCTGTACAACATGATTTTTTATTCTTTCCAGTGGCGTTCGTGCAGGATTTGCACCGAATCATTTTAATCAGAAAAGTAATACCTACGCCACTGTTTTCTTTTAAAGTAAAAATTATTTTTGAAATCCTCATTCCTTTCTGGGCAAATTTAGTCTCTTCATTTTGTTTTGTTTGACGTATGGTTTTAGAATAAAAAAAACAAAATTTATTCATTTGCACGAAATTGGGGATTATCGAGGATTTAAAACGTATCTAGTAGGTAAGAAGAAGATTTTGTTTTGTAAACATAAACAGTTTTGACAGTTGTCTGCCTAGTCTAGTTGTTACGTATTTAAGTCAATAAAATTAATAATATTATTAAAAAAACATGGTCCGTTTTACGAATCCTGAGTTTGCAGATATGCATTACATGTATGGGCTTGCTGAAGGTAGCGCACTGAAAGTCAGGCGGTTGTACGCGAACAGCTTTCCAAATAGAAATATTCCGGATGCACGAACATTTTCAAGCATTCATAGAACATTGTGCGAAAAGGGAAGTTTTGAACAAGACAATCATCTAAAAAGAGTACAACGTACTGTAAGAACACCAGAAATTGAGGTAGCGATTTTGAATTCAGTCGAGGAAGACCCCGAATTAAATACACGGAAAATTGGAAACAATTTGAATATCTCACATATTCTTGTTTGGAAAATTCTCACTGACTTTTTATTATATCCCTACCATATCCAACGTTTTCAGGCTCTACTCCCACGCGACTTTCAATAACGGATAAACTTTTGCCAATGGTTTCTTCAAAAAGTAATTGAAAATCCATTATTTTGTACTGAAATTTTATTCACCGATGAAGCCAAGTTTTCTAGAAACGCCATCCAAAACTTTCACAATAATTATTTTTAGGCTGAAGAAAGCCCATATGCAATCTTGGAATCCTGTCTTCAGGAGCAGTTTTCCGTTAACGTGTGGCTCGAATATGCGGTGAATATTTAAATGGACCCTACTTTCTTCATGAGAGGTTGAATGGGCATAATTAACGGCAGTTTCTCCAAGAATTATTACCAGCTTTGATGGAAGATGTTCCCATTTTAGTAAAAGATCGACTGTGGTTTATGCACGACGACGGGGCGACAGCGCACTTCAGTGCTGTGACGCGCAAACATTTAAACCAAAATTACAACAATCGCTGGATAGGTCGCGGATGGCCACAGGTATGGCCACCTAGGTCCCCGGACCTCAATAGTTTTGATTACTTCCTGTAGGGTCATCTTATAACATTGGTTTACAGCACACCAAGCCATACTGAATAGCAGTTAAGAAATCGCATCATAGCTCATTGTGATATTATTAGAAGCAGTCCCGGCATTTTCCAAAGAGACGTGAGTCCATGAGAAAAAAGACAGAGGCATGCATATTTGCTGGAGGTGGACATTTTAAGCATCTGATTTAATTTATTTCTTTGTGCGTTCAGAGTAATTTTGTATTAGCATTCCAAAATGTATTTAGATTACTATAATTTCATACCATTCTCTTAAATAAATTATTGTTTCAAGTTACATAAACTGTCTTTCTCGTAAGTGGTCTAGCGAGATGCTAATGAATGAATTTTATTTTTTTATGCGAGAACCATACGTCGAACGAAACAAAATGAAGAGACCAGATTTGCTCAGAAAGGAATGAGAACTCCAAAAATAAATTTTACTTTAAGAGGGGAGTTAAATAAGAAATCAATTGCAGAGCCTCACGCAAAAGAGATCAATTCAAAAACTATGAATTTTCAAAGCATTTTGATGGCGCACGTCTAAAGATAAAACATGAGGCTGGGAGATTGCAAAATAGTCCAGTTATCAATTAACAAAAATAGCAACAATTTGAAATCTGTTGTCACGGAATCAAATAAAAAATAGTGAAGCTCCTAGGTATTATTATAACAAACATATTTACATAGTTTCAACAAGAAAAACGTCAGTTTGCAGTCAATGATCTCATTTTAGTAAATAATATGACATATGGGACGATTTTTGTCTGCCATGTTGAAGTTTTAGGCGAACGGTTAGCTTCGACAACCACCATCGCATGGATAACTTAGTTCAGTAACTACATGCCAGAGAGCAGCACGGGTGTCCCAAATATAGTAGTATTTTCTTGGTTACCCGACTTTGCAAATAATTGTACTAAAATTTACAGTGTTCAAGGTATATGATGCAGTATACAAAATGAATTAAAATATTCAAAAAATGAGGAGACGCAGACATTCCATAAGTAAATTTAATTATTAAATAAAAAAGAAGAGCTTCTCACAACGATATTTTCTTTTAATAATTAAATCCGTACCAACCTTAACTAATTTTAATCGCTACTACCCTATGTGTGAACTACAAATTTACGGTTGATAATAATTTTAATAATTAAGCAATAATGGTCTCAATGCATATCTAATATTATATAGGTATATATAAAGTAATAAAACCCTCCGGTTACTAGATTAACTAAAACTTCGAAGTAATTTAGTGGCCCTGTGTATATAACATTTAGGTGGAATGCCATAGGTCCCGTGATCGATCCCTGATTCGGTCACTTTTTCTTAATGACTTTTTTAGTTTTCTTATGACTTTTTTTAGTTTTTTATAACTCTTTTATTTTTTTTTTTTAAGTAGATCGACTCAAAAAGGACTGGTAAATAATTGGCCGGTGAACTTGAAAAAGGCGAATTGTAACCAAAAAGGTGAATCAGATGCCGTGTTAGCGCCTGTTTAACCAATAAAGTCTATATTTATTAGTTACAGCATTATTTAGTTGAGTTAAGCAATATAATGTTCCAATCCGTTACGTAACATAATATCTTGTTTGACATTTCCGACCGACATGCGCCTATTTCTGACGCCACGAACAATCCCCATTCGAAATTCCCGGCAGGGTATCTCCGAAAGAAGCCGAATGCGTTCGAGGTTTCGGTGATATGTGTCGCCTGCGTATGAGTCATTTAAACTGGTCTGGATGTATATTTTAATACCTCATTTTCATGTTTTCAAGCGTTCTAAATAATAATACCGGGTGAGCGAAAGCTAATTATTTGAAGGTATGAATTTTTTGTTTTATTATTTAAACCTTCCGCCTTTAGTGTGGTTTAATAATTTGTAAAAATAGGTACTTGTTGTCAATGTCTTTATTTAATGAAGTTATTATTTAAGTAGAATCGCTATCTACTGAACAAAGAGTTTTTATAATACAATGTTATGGGGATGGTCAAGTTTCATACCGCTACGTCATGGAACAATTTACCGAGAAATTTGTAGGAATCCCAATAACTAGGCTAGGATGAGAATCTGCAAGTTAATAAAAAAGTTCCAGAGAACTGGTTCGGTTTTGGATCTCAAAAAAAAAAGAAGTAAGTAATACGACCATGATGATTCTACTACAGTCTTAGTTCTTCAATCTGTTGAAGAAAATCCTATGACGTCCCTTAGAAATCGTGTTACTCAGTTGGAAGTTGTGAAAAAAAGTCAAATTCAGAAGATCCTTAAAGCAAATAAATTGTATCCGTATAAACTGCACTTTAATCAAAGATTGGACGAGGGAGATAACGCGAAACGACTTGATTTTTGCTTGTGGATAGGAGACAAAATTTTAAATGTTGATTTTTATAAATGTATCATGTTTTTTGATGAAAGTACATTTTCTACCAATGAAACCGTTGCAACTCAGCACGTTAGGTACTGGTCTTTAGAAAATCCCCAGAATTATGACGAGAAGACAATATTTTACAAAAGTGAACGTGTGGTGCGCGATATCCATCCATGGCATCATAGGGCCTTATTTTTTTGATAACACGTGCAATAGATTATCATTTTAGAAATGCTGGATACATTTTTTCAATGATGAACTCGAAAATCTACCATTAAATTGTCGACAAAATATGTATTTTCAGCAAGATGGTTGTCCAGCCCATTTCACTCGTGAGGTTAGAGAATGGCTTGACCGCAGATTTGGTCGTATTGAATCGTATTTTCTAGACAAGCAAAAACGTTTATTACGAGTGACTTTTTTTCGTATATTTCAATTTTTAGTCCATTTGTCCTATTGTAAACCCCATCCGTGGACATACTGTAGGTATATACCTACCTAGGTATTAAAACACGCAAGGTGTTCAGGGTTGGTCCAGGTTTAAAAAAAAAGGTTCTGATGCTTTTCTGTAGGTTATGTGTATATTCGTATACATATTCAGGGTCCTAAATTTAAAACTACCCAGGCCCATATTATCCTTAATTTTTGACAGACAAATTTGTGGGGATTACCGAATTGTAGAGATTATACTATACATATATAGGTATAGAGTTCTTTAAAATTGTATTTATTAACTGTAGGGTATATCAACAATTTCTTTTTAAAACACCTCTGCTGCAACTTAATTTCCTTCAGATAATTTGTTTACCTTACCCTAAACATTAAATCATTTATTCTGACTAAAATTGCAAAAATATAAATATAATCTATAGAGTGTATACCTAGGGTGTTACTTCTGTACTTATTGTAATGCGTGATTTCTATACCAATTGTAACTTTAACTAACTATTAAATATTTTTTAGTGATACAACTTTTACGATTACGATACGATAAAAAAAAGTTCAACTCAGATTATAGCCGTTGCAGTTACGATTGCCGTTGTCGTTGGCGATTGTGTTTCACTCACACAGCGCCGGTTAACTTCCCGATTTCAGTTAGCTATTTGTATGATTGGCATCATAAATACTATTTTTTCCGAACTGTGACTAAATGCCAAAACCACTTGAAAAACATGACAAAAAGACAATAGGTTTAAAGCGCCGTTGGACGTAGACCGAGTCGTAGTAACCACACGAGTGCTGTAATGAGCCTTACCGTACGTGTGATATACAACATTTTATATAAGACCCAGAATTTTGGTTTTTTTATGTATTTAAAATGATTTTCATATTATGAAAGTAACATAACACAAAAAATGACAGTGACTGACGGAACAAAAAAAAAAATCATAGTTTGATTAAAAATGAGTAATGTAATAAGTTCATTACATCACTAAGTGATGCCGAATAAACGACATTTGGAAACCTGACATTGTAACACTAGTTATCCTATACAGGGCGTCAAAAAGTCTGGGGTATTGCAAATTTTTCAAAAACTATATACCAAATGCATTGTTTGAACATTGGCATGTGTATATAAATGTAATTCCAACGGCACAACTTGGAAGGATACAACCATGAACTAACCTGTAACTAAGTGTAATACAGGGTTGGTGAGGAGAATACCAACTCCAAAGTTTAAATGGAACGTCCTGTATATTTCTGAAGATTTAGATAGTCCATTAAAAGACAAAGTAAAAATGATGTAAGAATGTAATGGGTGTTTGTGCTAAAATGAATGAAATCGAATTTTAAAAAATTATACACAATAAAAATAAGAAATCCTTAAACAAATGAACAACACCTACTTTATAAGATGTTCAAAATTTTCGACATATTAGTCTTTCACTAAATTCCCGTAAGGCATTTTTTCAGCTTATATACTATTTCAAAAAATTAATTGTTTTAATTTGGATTTACATAAATCTATTAGTTTGACAGATGAACCCAGCAACAGCAGCCTACCATTAAATTGTTTTTTTATAAGGCACTATTTGAAATTTCAAAAATATTCAGATCATTTGAAATAAAAAGAGATTATATTTTTGCTGACCAACCCTATATAGTATAGCAACAGATAAGGTTTTATCCTTCTAAAGTGTGCACCTTTAAACTATATATCGACATACCAATTTCCAAAAAATATTTTAAGTAGTTGTAGAAATTATTTGTAATATATCAGACTTTTTTGACACCCTGTATAGCAGAATATTTAAAAAGTGCACCACTCATCAAGTCAACATATTATTATTACCACATACCACAGTTGAAATTAGCTATATATTAGTTTATATAGGAGCTAGTCACAGTTGTCTTTGGTATAATTTAGTATAGTACAATCTAAACTTAAATAGTTAGTACAATAGTAAACTATGTACTCCCTTAAAAGCAATTCATCTATCGACGACTTTATAAAGTTGTTGGGTGGGTAAATTACAGATCTCACATTTATTTTTAGAAATATATTGCTGATATCATACGTCTACCGTCATCTACGAATAATATATAGAATTTAAACTTAGCTGATTTTGTGTGCGATTCTGAGCAATTCAACTGCGCTCTTAAGAAAAAGCAGTGGCGTATCACTTTTCTCCTTAAAATGATTCAGTGCAAATCCCGCACGAACGCCACAGGCAAGAATAAAAAATTATGTTGTAGAAAATGCCTTTCGATGCATATAAGATGCGTACCACGTTACACAAAAATATATAGGGTCGTAACAAAGTTATAAAAAAAGGCACTCAACATCTCAATAGTTAAGACTTTTAGGAAATATGTTCATATGAAGTTTTTTTCTCAAAATGGACCCAAGGATAACCTCCTTAAATATTAGCATGTTATTAAGAGACACCCTATATAATGTAAACAACTCAGATATTATTTTTTACCTTTATAAATAAATTATTAAATAACTAGTTTTATTACTTTTGTCGCCTACCCGAAAGTTGTACAGGGACATTTTTTTAAGTGTCTCACCCGATTGGCGATTTTCCTGCTGACTATAATAAAAAAACAAATCACATATTTTGCAATGATTTTCGATAAGGAAGCCGAATTTAATGTCAAAAAATACATATATTTACAAATTTGACAGATGACACGCCATTTTGAATTTTCTTAAATGGCAACCCCCATAAATAACCACACGATTGAATTGCATTGGGCGATCCGACTCTAATACCATATACCTAGTTGTTGAAATTTATTTTCAGCCGTTTCGGAATTACGGGGGTTCCCAATTTACCTCCATCGATTTTGACTAGAGCGTAGATCGCTTGCTCACGGGAAATTATTTCACTCTGAAAAAAATTAAGGTGTTCCGCTTGGAAGTTCTATTTATTAAAGGGGTGAAACACTTAAAAGGCAAAATCGATGGAGGCAAATTAGGAACCCCCGTATTTCCAAAACGGCTGAAAATAAGTATCAATAACTATATAGTTTTAGAATCGGATCGCCAAATGCAATTCAATCGTGTGGTTATTTATGGGGGTTGCCATTTAAGAAAATTCAAAATGGCGTCTCATCTGTCAAATTAGTAAATCTATGTATTTTTTGACACTAAATTCGGCTTCCTTATCGAAAATAATTGAGAAATATGTGATTTGTTCTTCATTATAGTCAGCAGGAAAATCGCCAATCGGGTGAGACACTTAAAAAATGTCCCTGTACATATCAGAGAGGGTACTTACAATATCATTATCCTAAGCCATCCATTTCACTGTTAATTAACTAGATATAATATATCAAAGGTAACAGTTCAAGAGCTCTTAAAAACGAAATATTCGGAGTAATTCGGACCCATCTTGCATACTTATTAGGTAATTAAACCGTAAATCCAAGACGCACCACTTGAATTGAATTAGCGTAGCTCTCTGTGAGCTCAAGCACTTCCGATATTATTACAACGTAATTATGTCATTGAACTACCTTCTTTTATTCATTTAAATTGCAAAACTTTAAATCTCAATGCCGAAACTTTTCCGTGAACCCCAAAAAATAATTAATTAAAAATAATTAGTTATCAAAAGACAGAAAAACTAAATCAAGATGAAAATCCCGTTAAATCCACTTAGTTAACATTTAATTACTTTTGCGGCTAAATCCCGTCCTTCCTTTGCTTGCAAATTTAAGGGGAAATTAAAATTTTAGCTGTTGCAATTTAAGACCCGCGGAGAAAAAAGATAATTCTTATTTGCTTGTTAGAAAAGCCCATCTCGTTCAGTCGCCGTTCAGAGGTTAATGTTTTTTAAATAGGTACATTAACCATGGAATTCGGAGGGGCAAGTGTATGAAACAATTTAGAAATCCCACTATTTTTTTTGTTCTTGAACTCATATTTTGAATTTCTACGCGGTTTCTCTATTACACGAAACTGCACAACTGATCATAAAGAACTAACGCATTCAATGGTTTTAGGCGAATTCGTGGAAGAAACCCAAATAACCAGTCCGAACAGGTCAAATTACACTAAAAAATCCGGAAAAAACGTATGTTTACTTTAACCTATTATACAGGGTGTTATGGAAATGACTTATTATATTTTAAGGGGCCACTCCTGAGGTGGTCTAGAGTTACACTTGATAGTTTTTTTTCTAAAATCGGAAGTATTTTGAATTTTGTAAAATACCTTAAAACCGGACTATGTGCGCCTTCCATGATAGTTCAATGCCCCTGAACACATGTGTTTTTGACAAGACAAACTGCTGGAATGGTAATTGTTTAGTTTAGTGCAATTAATGTTGAATTTTGTGCTAAAATTTCGTATATAGACTAATTGAGGGTAGCTGATCACAATTTTCCTTTTGCGTTTTTACGGCAAATGCACTGGTTTTGAGAAAAAAAAATGTAAAAGTTTTTCACTTACAGGTTAGGGTATTCTTTTGTAAGGATGTCTTTAAGAAATAATAAATTTGTAACGATTAAAACAAATTTATTAATTAGGTAATTTAAGGAAAACATAAAGCGATAAAATTAAATCAAAGGTGTACCGATAACCGACCATATGAACTCTAAAGTTCTTAGTCAACTACTTTTCTTTTCAACTTGCTTTCTTCAGCACCTCGACCAAATCTAACAAAAACAAACCGTCAGCGTATTTTGTCTGGAGCCGATCCGAGGTTTGTTTATTTCGATATCTTTGGGTGTCGCGTTTCACTTTCCTTTCAATTTCCTAGATTTTATGGTTTTCCCTTCAAAATATGTGATAAAACTTTCACCAAACTATCTGTTCATAAAATAAGAACAACATTTTAGCAAAAAAACAATGGAAAAGGCACAAATTTAATTAAATTCGTTGTTAATACGCCGACAAAGTAGAAGCGTCTCTTTTCAGATTCATTGCACTCACGTTGCCAGATTGTTCTTCTTTTTCTTGTAATTATTATTAATGGCTTCCATCCAGGAGAATGATATGCTAGCTCGAGCCAATAGGATTCATTCAATTAATAAAAATGAATTGAAAAGTATAGGCAATTTATAATACACTAACAATCTGACAACATGGGTGCAGTGAACCTGCAAACAGGCTCCTTGTACCGTACAGTTTGCTTCTGCTTTTTTGGCCAGCTGTCAGTGAGCTGTCTCCCGTCTTTTTCCAGATAACGTAGAGTTTTCTGTTCGCTTACAAGTTATCCCGTTTTTCAGAGTTTCCTTGTGGCATATTTCGTTTATTTCAACTCAGAAGTGTATACTATGACTCCGACAAGTAATATTTTATTGGAAATAGCAACATTTTAGGATTACATGCAAAATAACATACCGGTGAGTTAGAAAAACTTTAACATTTTTTTTCTCAAAACCAGTGCATTTGCCGCCTAAACGCAAAAGGAAAATTGTGATCAGCTACCCTTAATTAGCCTATATACGAAATTTTAGCGAAAAATTCAACATTTGCACTAAAGTAAACAATTACCCAAATCAGCTGTTTGGGTCATTGGCGCGTAGGTGTTTTGGACCTAAATTTTTGAAGGCATTTTTCTCGAATTTCTAGCTTCGAGCGCCATTTATAGCAATTTTTCCCCAATTCGTCTCGACCTATATATTTACGGGTTAAAAAATAATAAGTCATTTCCATAACACCCTGTATGTGCACTGTCTTATCAAGCTGAACTAGTCTAACTCCAAATTAATAATATGTCAAATAAACCCAATTACCGCGGAATGAATCTATGTCCACTTTAAAATATTACAGTCAAAGTATTTGCACTTTTAACCGACACAAGTAGTGTACACTCTGAAATCAGAACTATCCTAACTCCATTCGAAATAGGTGATAGCGTTGTTGAGCTATGCAGAATAAACCTTCCATCCCACTTAATATTTAAAGTCCATTCGAACATATTTCGCTTGACCTAATAACTGCAATAATAGTTTTATTATATTGTAAACGCCCAAAGAAACCCCGTTACCTGTTCGATTGCCAAACCTACGTTTTTAAAAAAATTCTTGGTAAAATTACCCATATGAAACTATCGATGAGCGTGCGAACCAGCGAAATCTACCTTGTCCCAGCTGGCATCACTGTTGATATTACTGAAATGAAATGAAATAAGGGGTACTGCTTTGCACAGGAACGGATTTTGTAGTTAAATGAAAAGCCATAGTAACACCTTATAGTAGTAATGTTTATGACGTTGATTTTTACCATTACTTGTATTATATGTATATTAATTTATTATAAGTACAAAAAAAGTGTGAAAAGTTTGCGTGCGGAAAAGGGCAACTTTTCGCACGCATTTAGGTAAAAGTAATAATAACAATTAATATACCTACTTAAAAAAATATATTTACATATATACACAGAAGGTTTAATTTTAATTATAAAACGTTTTAATCTATTTCTAATTCAGTCTCGCTATCACTATCATCCACATTTATAATTAGAGGATGTATTTTGTTTTGTTGTGTAGTTTTATAAGAGTCTTTAATTTTTAAGACATGGTTAACCGAATTTTTCCGACTTTCATCTAGAATTTCACCGAAAACTTTTTTTATTAGGTCTATTACACGCCCACTAAGAGTAGGTGTGCTATTTTCAGTTCTCAATTTCGCTTTAATTTGATGCCACATGTGTTCAATAGGGTTAAAAATGCAATAATAGGGTGGCAGTCGCAACACAGTGTGACCCATTTCTTCCGCCATTTTATCATACACATACTTAATGCCTTCAACACTTCTAACAGCTGTTTTTTACTATACGTTTCCTCGAAGCACAAGCCATTTTTTAACATGAACTCCTTTATTGCGGATTTTGTGCTCGATGCATTCGGTAGTTTTTCCAGTTGCCGGCTGTGGTAGCTTGCATTGTCCATCTACTGTGTTCTGGTACATTTGAAAGCAAACTGTTCTTTTAAAATGTTCTTTTAGCATACTAGCTCGTACCGTCGATAATGGAACTTTCGTCATTTTACTGGTATTTGTGATGATAATACTTTAGGGTGGCCGCTCTTTAATAACGATTCACATACATTTTTCACGATCACTTTGGCGTCAGAAGATAAATGCTTCCTGGAATGTTTAGGGTAGCTAGATATCGCATTAGCTGAAGATTTCCAAGGTCTCCACATACTTTTAATATTAACTTGTTGCACACTGTTTCAAAGTAAAATAGATATGTACTAATATATTTCCAATATTATGTTTACTATTTATATAAGCTATATAATCAGGTACCTGTAACTAAAAAATTTTGAGAAATATCCTAATAATTAAGTTGTTTCTAGAAAACCTTAATTAGACAGTATATTAATTTTGATAACAAATTAAGTAATGTACCTATATATTGTTCTTATAAACTGGCATTAAAAATAAATGTGGGTTAATACTACTCTGCGAAAGCAAAAGCCGAGTTTATGAGGGGTTTTATTGCAGTCATTAAGCCAAACGAAATATGTTAGGAAGTACTTTATATAGGCTCAATGTTATACTTATAATAGTTCTGCATGAAAATAATATGAGTTACTGGACTTAGGCTAGTTCTGCATTAAAACGACGTTATGCTGTCAAAACCATAAATCTAAAAATTACTTAGAGTTTTACGTAGATTACAAAAATTTTGTTTTCTATTATCTAATTTCTTTATCAGATAAATATAAGTATGTTATTGTATCTTTGGCTGACCTGACATAATTGGAAATTGTTTATTCTAGCCACTAACACAACTTTTCTTTCCAAAGCTTTAAATTTAATTCTTATAGTGTTCTGCTGATCCTATCACAATCGTCTCTCTTTGTTCGAATCCTGCCAGGCGTTAAAATTGTTAAAATCCTGGTGAGAATTGATTTTAGTTTACTGTTTCTCATTTTTTGGTTTGTTTGCAATACGTGACCAAAACTATAAATACTTTAGGTAAAAACAAAACCTTTAGCGTGGATTGAAGGAACGCCTTCAGAAAGAAAAGTCGGTTTATTTAATCTTGTATAGTACAAGATTCGTGTTGTTGTAGTAATGTTGAAAAAATATTTTAGTTTTTAATATAAAAAAATATACAGGGTGTCCCGAAATTAGGTGGCTAAAGGCAAACAGTGGAATCTGCATCGGAAAATAATACTAATTTGTTTAATAAACATATATCGGAAATTGCCCCCTTCGTATTTTAGTAACTTTTATATACTGAATCTAGATCTAAAATCAGAACTATCAAAATTTAATCATAGGCGTAACATTGGGGGGGGGGGGGAGGTTGGGAAACAAAATTAAAAGTAACTTTTTTCTAAGTTAATGTTTTACATTTTGCTTCTGGAATTATGACAGTTCAGGGCTTTCTGGCAATAAAAGGTACTCTTGACTTGCTTCGCTCAGATGCACCATTTCTGAAAAAAAAGTCCTTAATAAGAAGTCAAAGTGAAGTGTGCACTTTATTTAATGCTAAATATCCGGAAAATCAAATTTCGCAGGGCACTGTTAGTAAAATATTCCACAATTTGGCCTCGTATTTTAGGCGACGATGAAAATCTGGATATTCTTTATCTCTGCAGGATAATCCGCATGTTTCAACAGTTTCATTGGCTCAAAATCATGATACATCCAGAGGTACTATTGGAAGATTTTTGAATAGCAGGAAAATACGATCCCTATAAAGTATGTCTTGTCCAAGAGCTTTTAGAAGATTACTATGATAGGCGTTTGCAATTTTGCGAAGAAATGATGAGACAGTGGGGTGGCGAGAATAATAGGTTCCCACAGAACATATTATTTTCGGATGAAGCTACTTTCTATTTAAACGGGGTGGTTAACAGACATAATTATCATTTCTGGAGTCAAGAAAATCCACGATGGATATTTGAGGCGCATACTCAGCGGCCCCAGAAAGTAAATGTATGGGCAGGTATCATAAATAACCGAATTTTAGGGCCATTCTTTTTAGAAGGAAACCTCACAGCTGAACGGTACCTGGATTTCTTAACCTTCGAGTTGAGGCCTGCTCTAGCTGTTATTTTTCCCAACGAAGTAGATCCAGATATACCTAATGAAACAATTTGGTTTCAGCAAGATGGTGCTCCCCCGCATTTTGGTGTCAAAGTGAGAAGATATTAAGATTAGATATTTCCAGGTCGCTGGATTGGACGAAGTGGTACAATTGAATGGCCACCGAGGTCCCCAGACTTAACGCCTCTAGACTATTTTCTTTAGGGATATTAAAAAGAAAAAGTTTACCAAAATAGACCAATTAATATTGAAGATTTGAAAAACAAAATTAGATTGGAGACACATAACATACCGGCTGAAGCCATTCAAAATTCCGTCCACGGATTTTACCATCGTCTGGGAGCATGCCAAGTAGAGGGTGGAGGGCATTCCAGCATTTGCCACGTTAAACCACCTTTTTGTTGTGTTTCGTTTTGCTTCGTTACATTTTTATTTTTTTTGACAAAATAAATAACAAATAAACCATAACTATTGTTAAGTCACAATGTCACAAAATGTCAGAACGTGAAACAATGAAGATTTCTTATCTTGAAAGGTAAAAAAACATCAATGATTTATAATTTCCGCTTATTTAAATAGGGATTTTTTTAAAACTTTTAACAGTCGCCATTTTGAAATAGCTTCACAGAATCGCGCCAAAATTTATGAGCATACTGTACGAGAGATTAGCTTTCAAATGATGTATCACAAGATGTATGTTTTCATTTAAACAAAAGATCGATGTCGTCATATCTTTGACAAATATTGTGTATACAAAAACAAATGAATAACGTCAAAATGTGAGCATATATAAAACTAAATTGACGTGCTTCAGCATTTTCCCCAAAAGTTACAGGTTAAGGCTATATTAATTTTATTCCAGACTTCTGGGCAGCCCTGTTTATACCTTCGCTGACGACAGCACATTTGTTTCATCCTTTACTTTGGATGCTCGAACATCGACTACCAATGCACATCTCCATAGGCAGCAAGAGGTCTTACATCTCAAGAAAGACCTGGAAGAAATTCTGTCTTGGGATGAAAGCAACCAAGAAGAATTTAACGCTAGAAAAACCCAGACGGCAGTCTTTTCGAAAAAAGGTAATGTTGAGGAACCGAATATAGACATAGCGAGACACTCGATTCACTTAGCTTTATCAATTTGTTTATTGAGCGTCAATTTGGATTGTAATATGCCTTGCCATAGTCACGTCGCCGCTATTGCTAAGGCAGCTTCGCAGAAGCTTGGGATACTTCTCCGAATTAAAAACCTCTATACACCCCAATAGCTCTTGATGCTCTATAAAGCCCAAATCCGACCTTCGCCTCACATATTTTGGGGCTCTACTTCCAAACATACCCTGAGATTGCTGCCTTGAACATCAATGGCAGGTTGGTTTAGGTTAGTTCAAGTTAGTCCCTGAAACGACACTGTTTAAAAATTACTTCATCTGAAGAACGTCATCATTCTGGAACGATCTCCCTGGGGCCATATTCCCCAACGAGTATAATCTCCAAAGATTCAAGACCAACGTGAATTGTTTCCTGCGCACACACACCGCTCGCAGAGCACCATAACGAGTTGATCCTGCTGCTGTGTCTGATCATAAAGAAAAAAGTTTTTATTGCCCTTTTCTTTCTGTTTTATGGTCAAATATTTATATGAGAGCTATTTGAACAAAAAAATTAGTATTTATTTATTTGTAAATAAAACAATGCAGTCTTCCTCCACAGTTTAATTTTAAAGTCAATTTAAGTTCCGAACATGTTTAGAATGCTTAAGCATTCATCATCAGGGGATACTAACATCCAGTTTAAAAGCGATGTATGTTGTCTCAAACTAATGAGTACAACTTATAATGTGATACAGTAACAGTACAGTACTCATTAGTTTGAGACAACATACATCGCTTTTAAACTGGATGTTAGTATCCCCTGATGATGAATGCTTAAGCATTCGAAACATGTTGGGAACTTAAATCGACTTTAAAATTAAACTGTGGAGGAAGACTGCATTGTTTTATTTACATTACATTGACTCCACTGTAAGTATCGACTACTTTTTCAAATTTATTTATTTATTTATTTATAGCAGTACACTACAGAAGCAAAAAAGTTCTAAATGGTACATATATAGTGTAAATTATTAACAATGAGTAAAAACACTAATATACAAATAAGTATAAAATAAAATACAAAATACAAAATAGAATACAAAATAAGTTATAAATTTCTGGTGGCTGTAGCACAGTACACAGAAATAACAGGGAAACAGATTTATTCGTCTCAACATTTGGAATGACAATATTAATAATTATTATTTAACCATCTTTTTAGGGTGTGTGAACTAAAATAAAAAATATCCATGTCGGAAAAAAAATTATTGTAATTTTGAACCATACGATCAACAAAAGCGCACAGACCATAGTTAGTTCTGTGAGTATGCTCAAAAAACAACTGAGTGTGCCATGTACGTCTCAATGACACTGAAAAAAAAATTGAGCTTAATATTACTTCGCAATGGATGGAGCCATTGATAAGCCCATGCAAAAACAATAATAGTGCATTGCGGCGACGACAACTCAGGGTGCTTAAACCACACAGTAAAAGTCTGGTTTCATAAGTTATGTTAGCATAGGGAAAATGGAATTTATACAATAGATACGTAATGAATTTGTTCTGCTGCACCCGCTCTAACCTACTAACCTGTGAATGTGACACTGATATTGTGGAGACCAAATCACGGAGCAATACTCAAGAACACTTCGAACTAGGCAGGTATACAAACAGTTGATTGCTGTTGTGTCATTACTGTGCCTTGTGGTTCTCTTAATGAATCCAAGCATTTTAAATGACTTTAAAATTATATTATCAATGTGCAAGTTAAAGGAGAGATCCTTATCAAAAAGTATACCTAGATCATTAAGAGAAGTCACATTTTCGATATTGGTGTTTATATTATAAACAACTTTAATCGGATTTTGACATTTATAAAAGCTGATAGCTTTACATTTAGAGACATTGATCTTTAGAAAGTTTAATTCGCACCACTCAGTAAATCTGTTGAGATCAGATTGCAGATTATTACACTTGGGATCAACAACTTCAAAGAACTTAAGCTCATCTGCATAAAGGAAAACATTAGATGTGTTGAAACAAGATATAACGTCATTAACAAAGAGCAAAAATAGCACAGGTGCAATGTGGGAACCTTGAGGAACACCCGAGGATACAGTTATTTTACGCGAGACGGAACCGCACACTGACACACGCTGGCGACGATTATATAGGTAGGAATCAATCCATTTTAGGTAAGACCCGGACAAACCGAGCTCAGTAAGTTTGCGTAACAACAGAGGGTGACACACGGTGTCAAAGGCCTTTGACAAATCGGTGTAGACAGAATCGACCTGTTGGCCTGACTCAATTGAGGACACCAAAAGGTTCTGATACACTGCCAGATTTGTCGCAGCAGATCGACACCTGAAGAAACCGTGCTGTTCGGGTATAATGTAGTCTTTAAAAGTGTCAAATATTTCATCTGTAATCATAGCTTCGAAAAGCTTTGGAATGGCAGAAAGTAGTGATATACCACGATAGTTTGTGATATCCGTCTTATCGCCAGATTTAAAAACAGGAATAAGGCTTGAATACTTCCATATCGATGAAAAACACCACTGTTCAAAGATTTTTGAAAGAAAGTCTTTAACGGACTGACAAGAGATGTACAGCAGTTCTTTAGTAGCACAGTAGGAACCCCGTCTGGTCCAGCCCCCTTAGCGTCGAGATCCATAATCTTTTCAGTCAGTTGGCCCGTTGTAAATAAGTGTGATGACAAATTTGTGGCAAACCTAACAGGTTGAATGCGTGTGAGGTCAGGGTCCCTATGCACTGAATAACATGATTGGAAATGTAATGCAAAGGCATCTGCTATTTCGCCAGCCAGAGTCAGTGAGTTCCTGATGATTATACTTCATAACACCTGGCAGACCCGATGTACCCTTCAGGTTCCTAACAAAAGCCCAGAAATACTGGACATTTTCGGGAATGAGGTGCTCCGTATTCGTATTACTGACATACATTAAATAACACCAGTCAGTCCGAAGCTTAACTTCACGACGAATGCTGGAGTAACTCTCATAGTCATGTGCATGTATTCACAACTTTTAAAATATTTTAGGGTAATTCTTGGACAAAATGTGTATACTTACTAAATGTTCATTTCGAAGGGAATATAACGAAATTGTAATATACACGATGTAACTTAATATTAGGCCATAAATCCAAGAGTGCATTCCCGAACCAAATTCAAGTAGAAAACTTCATATAAACATGTATCCTAAAAAGTTTGCTTTTCAAGATACAGGATGTCAAAGTTTAAAAAAGAATCGGTTTTTTATTAACATCTAAAAGATCCTTTTGAAGAAATTTGGCAGTGTTGTTCGATGTGATAAGACGCTAAGTTAGTACTGACTAGAGTTCCAATGACGTCCCGGGGGGCAGTCTCACGAATAATATTGACAAAAAAAATGTACGCCACTGACTTGCACAATATTTATTAATAAGCCATTTTTTAAAATGTAACAAATGAAAAGTAATAACAATCTAACACAATGTTCACAAGAAATGTTAGAAATGACCACCTCCCGCTTCCATGTAGGCTTCTGCTCTTCTTCTCATCGAGTGATGAACACTTTCGAAAATTCCATGAGTGTAACGTATAGTTTCATATCCGTCAATAATTAAATTCATTAGTTGTTGAACAGTCTCGATTGGTGTATACAAGCTAATGATTTTACGTGCTCGCAGAAATAAAAATCTAGGCTGTTCAAGTCAGGCGATTTAGGTGGCCAGAATTATGGTCCTCCGCTACCTTGCCAACGATTTTGGTAAACTCTATTTAAATGCTCACGAACCAATATGCTAAAGTGGGCTGGAGTACCAACATGCATGAACCAATTTTGTTGGCGTAGCTGAAGAGAAACATCTTCACGAAGTAACGGCAAATCATTTTGTAAAAGATTACTGTAAGATTGATTGTCCGTGCAGGCGTTCTGGTAAAAAAAATGGTTCAATAAAATAGTCACCTATGATACGGATCTAAACGTTGATAGAAACCTGAAAATGTGTCTCTGTAATAGCATGAGGATTTTCATAGGCCTAGTTATGAATATTATGGAAATTAAATATTGGGTTTCTGGAAAAATGCGCTTTGTCTGTAAACATATTGATGGAATCAAAGTGGATGGATGAAGGATTTTTTGAAAGTCTTCAAAGATACCATCTACAAAATTGCGCACGCTGTTTAAAATCTCTTGGAAGAAGTGCCTGACCTCTTTGTTCATGGGAACGATACAACAAAGATTCTTTTAGAATTTTCCATAAGATTTAAACTTTTCTCATTCTAGTTGCTGAATTCTCTTCAACCACATGTAAGGCTTCCCCCGGAGAACGATACATGTTTATGAATATTTTTCTGCCTGGAAGGGCACGATCAGGATACCCTTTTTGATAAAGTCGCCGGGCATCCGCTGAATTACCATTAGAAAATGCATAAAGGAATAATTATTTACAATTCTTTTAATAGCACAATCTACCATTCCACCAGAGGAAAAATAATAACAAGTTGTCACGAAAAGTTAAACACATTATGTTCAATTACAAAACAAAAGTTCCTAGCAACGATCAAAGTTAACTTGATTTAATTATTATTTTATCATTTTATAAAAGCCACTACATTATACGTATAAAAACGATCTGATCATTTGCAATTTCTATAGTATGCATATATTTTAAGGGAGATGGTTGACCCCTCGTCTAACGGTTTGTTCATTTTAAAATATGAATTAAAACTTATTCATAATAAGAAAAGGGAAAAACAGTTAAAGACTCAATCACTAAGTGTTAGGACTGATTTATCCGGAACACTATTAAATACCTTTCCATAAAGATTGCGTTTATTGCCGACCATAAAAAGCAAATCGCTTTGTAACCTTTGTTCGGTCTCCCACGAAGGTATGAACTCTAACAAAAAGAAACTAATAACATTTCAATACTCCCGTTTTATACGTTGCTATCGATTTAAGGGCCACTTTCCTAAATAGCTTGTTTCGTTATATACAGAAAACGATCTCAAAAGTAAAATAGTCTTTAGATTAGCCATTGGCGTTGAAATGATGATAATGATGGCTTCTTTTTCAAAAAATACACATTTAGCAGATGGTAATGCATGTTGACGATCGAAGAGCTGTCCATGATGATCTGGGGGTAACGAAATGCGCTTATAAAAAGCTGATTGCTGCCGTAAATTCTACATAGATACTGTTACACCAGGACAGAATTTATTAAAGAAACTGGATAAGATGTTTTGCTGCCTGTTTATCGGCAGCCGATATTTAAGCGTCCAAAGTCATGCATGAAACATGTATCGTTAGCGAACCTACACACTGTGTTTAAAAAGTCCCGGACCGGTCAATTATTTAGCAAATGGCGCAAAATATAAAAAAACTTCCGGTATAAAAGTTGTAGGCCTTAAAAAAATCTATAAATTAGGATACCTATAATTATACAGGGTGCCTTAAACAATCATGGTAAACAAAACTTTTATTTTTTTAAATAGAATGCCCTATATCTTATAATACTTTTGGATTCTACATAAAATAGCAATTATTTTTCAATAAGCACACTATAAGTCTAAACTTAATAGCTTCTGAGATATCGACTTTCGAAAAATTACATTTTTGAACTTTGACAGCTTCTAGCTCTCTAACGGTATATATTAGAGCAAAACGGCTTACATGCCCCTATCTTACTTTTTTATTATCTTCCTAAAAATATTAATTTTGGGTCAAACCGGAAGTACTATATTTCCGGTTCTCGAGTTACATCCGGTTTAACCGGAAGTTTACACTTCTGGGAAGATAATAAAAAAGTAAGATAGGGACATGTAAGCCGTTTTGCTCTAAGATATACCGTTAGAGAGCTAGAAACTGTCAAAGTTCAAAAATGTAATATTTTGATAGTCGATATCTCAGAAACTATTAAGTTTAGACTTATAGTATGCTTATTAAAAAAAATTGATATTTTATGTAGAATCCAAAAGTATTATAAGATATAGGGCATTCTATTTTAAAAAAATGAAAGTTTTGTTTACCATGACTGTTTGAGGCACCCTGCATAATTACAGGTATCCTCGTTTTATAGATTTTTTTAAGGCCTACAACTTTTATACCGGAAGTTTTTTTATATTGTGCGCCATTTTCTAAATAATTGACCGGTCCGGTACTTTTTGAACACAGCGTATATTTGTTCTTTTACAGGACTCCGTCATTGACAGTAAAATTGTCTGGAGGACAACCGTCATCGCCGTTCGCAAAAACCGGTATTCAGGAAAGCTTGACAACTATGAACAAAATTGAACGAACTAATCGGTTTGGTTTCATTTTAGTTATATTAGAATATATATAATTCTTAAATTTGAAAGAATCAGCACATCCAGGTACACAGCACCTTATTGCAAGCATAAAAAAACTTTGAATTGTTGAAAATCATTACAAGGACGAAAGGTGAAGTAGACAGTAAGTTCTGACATTACTTATCTCGTCGCGTCACTGGTGTGCCGGTGGACCAACATAACAACGACATCAGCGCTTGAGGTGGAGGGAGTTTTCCCCTGACATATCTTGACGGGCTCCCATTTAAGAAAACTCTCTATGGGTAATTCTTCGTCTCACGGGGCTGAATACGACTGCTGGGTAGTTGCTTGATAGAGCCTTCTTACCCTTTTTGATCTTCGAGCACGCGCAGTTTTACTTAAGTAGATAAATTAATAATAGAATTGGTGACCTAACGTTATCAAATACCAGACATCATGAAAATTACCTGTTTACTTTTGCAAATTAGATAGTCACGACATTGACGACAATCAACTGTCAAAATAAAGCAGGCAAATAGTTAGTTTTATTCTTCATCCGTCCCGAATTAAGCCAGCTGTTTGTCGTCATCAATCCCAGAAGTACTTTTATCTGTCACTTTATCGGACGAAATTCGGTGACAGGTATTTGATTCCATTCTACTTAATAAAAATACAGAGAGAAGGAAACCAGATGACTCCATCTCTGGGTGCTGGTAAGAAACAACTTTTCTTAAGTTTACCTGCGTCCTCTGACATAGACTTACAAAGTCACAAATATTACAGGAAAACCTTCGAAGCCAACTCGTCACACTTCCAGGAGTCTTCTCTAGGCAGCGCTGTACTTCTTAAGAATAGGTGTTTTTGATCAGCACCACGAGATGGACGCTTTTTCATTTTATCAGAACCTATAACCTCACTGACCAGCCGTTAAATGGCGAGACGCGTCTGGTGATAGTTCTGGCAAAAGCAATTGTACTTTTCTAAATTAATAGTTATCAGGAGCGCTTCTACGTTAATATAGACTCAAGGACTCAAGGCCCCTTTTCTGGGCCCCTTACCTCTCCACTGATCCTCCAAAGCGTAGTTCAAGTAAAGCCTGTCAGGCCGCAATCCCATAAGGCCCCTCAGGCTAGTAGTGCTTTTTAGTCTGATGCCCCCCCCCTCCCCAACGAGACATGCTGGGTGTCCTCCAAGCTACCTAGTAACAAGTTATAAGTATATACGTCTGAATGATGATCTATGTTTTTTAGGCAGTGTTTCATGCTACATGTCTACAGCTGGACTTAGTATGGCATTGAATTTGTAATGATCAAAATCAGGTGGGATTAAAATTTCAAAAATGAATTGACCCCCACGCAGTCCCGACTTAAACCCAATCGAACAAGAATATATATGTCAAAGGAAGTAAGAGACCTACACTGGCTTTTTCAAAAAAATAAAAAATAAGAACATACAAGAACGATACGTTCAATTGAAGGGACAGAACAAGTCCCTTTTAGGAAAAACAAAGCGGAAACACAATGAGAATTTTAAAATTAGCGTCAGAAGTGCAACCACTTAGTGGAGGGGGTACTCTTGTTGAGAATCCGTAAGCTCTTTGTGATATGTACAATGACTACTTTGTTGGTTCAGTGAATAAGGTCGGGGACTCCCTCTCGGCTAATATAGAATTGGATGTTCCATCCAAGACACGCGCTACTTTTTCCCTAGAAATGACCACCTCGGGAGAAATTTTGCAGGTTCGCCATCAAGTTAGTAGAAAAAAATCCAGTGGACCGGATGATATTCCCTGTTAGATCATTAGAGACGTGGCACGTCTGCTTTGCCATCCACTGGAGCACGTCATTAGCCTGTCATTTTCTACAAGTAAATTGCCATGCAGACTTAAGGCAGCCAAAATAATTCCAATTTTCAAGAAAGGTGTAAAAACGAAAATCGGCAACTACCGGCCAGTGTCAAATCTTTCGGTCTTCTCCAAGTGTCTTGAGAGATTGATGTATAGTAGACTGAGTTCATATTTCCTGACAAACAATTTGCTCTCCTCAACTCAACATGGATTCCTCAAGGGGAAATCTACTGAGACCGCTCTGTTTCAGTCCTTAAATCTCATTTATTTATATCTAGATCAAAACCAATTCACATCGGGAATATATTACGATCTGTCCAAAGCCTTTGACTTGGTTAATGTTCAGCTTCTCAAAAGGAAGTTGGAATCTTATGGGATCGGTGGACCCCCCCCCCTGGATTGGAGTGTCTCTTATGTATCATAAGAATGTTATTGTCAACTTCAAAGGCATCAGATTAGCCGACAACAGCAATAAATCATCTCTCGTTTTCTTGGGTAACAAATCAATCCCGAATGAGACTTGCAGAAAGTTCCTAGGTGTTCACATTAACTCGGCCCTAAGCTGGGGGGTCCATGTCGATCGTCTTGCCGGTAGACTTGCAATATCTTGCTTTATGGTGAAAAACCTAAAACAAGAGCTAAGTACTCAAGCCATTCTTCTTTATATCCACGCACATGTAATGAGTCGCCTGTCTTATGGGATTATCACTTGGGGCTCTTCGCCAAAAATTAATAGACTTTTTATTCTGCATGGTGGAACAAAAGTTGTACCAACGCAGTTACCACGCGCAAAGATAAATATAGTGCATATAAAAGGAATCCAAGTTTGGATAATTTACTGTCATACAAAAAAGCAGATGCACAAGCAAAAAAAATATTAAAACAAACAAAACGAGATAGTTGGCGCAGCATTTGTTCTTCTCTTAGCAAAAATGTGCCCATAACTAAAGTGTGTAACAAATTAAACAGCTTTAAAAATAGAAAACAGCAAAACAAACATGTTACAGACCTTAATTCGGAATGGGTAACAAATTTTCATATTAAGCTTACTCAACCTTTTGTAAGCAATAATTATGTAAGTACTGGTCAGATCAATTTGGTCAACCAAAACCGGATTTTGATCAGACCCTTTGATCTGCGCGAACTGGAAAGGGCATTAAAACAAACAAATTCTTCCGCTCCGGGAATCGATCAGGTCCAGTATTCCATGCTACTTTATTTACCACAAAGAATAAAAAGCATATTATTAGAAATTTATAACAGCATTTATAGTAACATACACCCGATTCCAGTGGATTGGACCAAATATCTGATTGTCCCCATCGTGAAACCTGGCAAACAACCAAATCTGGAATCCTCTTATCGACCTATATCGCTAGCGTCCTGCATATTAAAAACATATGAGAGAATTATTAAAAATCGGCTGGAATTTTGGCTGGAAAAATACAAAAAAATACCGAATACCCAATATGGCTTCCGTAGAAAATACAGCACTTAAGAGGTTTTAGCTCATCTATTAACAGATTAACTTCGGTGTTATTTTTAGACATACAAGGAGCATACGATAATGTGGATCCTCAAATTTTATGGTCCAAGTTGAATAAACTAGGAATTCCTACACAAATCAACAACAATTTATATGCAATATACAACTGCCGTCACCTGTATATAAAGGCTCATAATGGTATATCAAGGCCTAGACAAGCCTCCTTGGGACTAGCTCAGGGCAGCATTTTGATACTGTACACAATATACACCTTAGAGCTTTTGTTTAACGATAATATAAAAATTTTGCAGTTTGCAGATGATGTATGCATATATACCACAGGAACAAGTATTGAAGTATCTAACAACAAAATAGAGACGAAGTTTCAAGAAACACTTAAATGGTTCGATAACAATGGACTAACAATTTCCCAAGAGAAATCAGTTATGTGTACTTTCACTAGAAGTAGATTTTCCCCGCAAAATACAATTAGGTTGGCTGATATGAACATTCCATACAAGACATCCATTAAGTACCTAGGAATGCATATAGACAAAAATTATTATGGAAAGAACATATAAATCATATCATTAAACGCACCGAAAATGGAATAAATGTCCTTCGAGCCTTCTGCAGTCATAAATGGGGAGCGGACCCGAATATCTGTTTATTATTTTACAGATCTTTAATAAAATCAATCATGGATTACGGCAGCACTTTTTTCGAATCAGCAGCCACCACACATTTGAAAAAAATTGACTCAATAAAAAATAAATGCCTAAGACTGAGCGTAGGCTACCTGAAAAGTACTCCAACTAATGTAACAGAATTGGAATCGTCGGAACCCCCACTAAATCTAAGAAGAATGTTACTTAGCGATAAATTTTTGCTAAAACAGATAGCAAAAAAAAGCACCTTAATTAAAAAAGTCAATGATCTTACAATTCTAGTCTATACAAACAGATATTGGAACAAGAAAAAGTCACCACTCCAAGTAGAAAGTTATAGCTGGATCACACAAATAAAAGAAAATGTTCACCAGACAGACATCATTCCCTACTTTATACCAGAATACGAAGCTTACAACATCCCTCCAAGAATAGACTTTACAATGGAAAATTCATTAGATCTAGCATCAGCATACAGAAAAAAATTCAATCAACAGTTAAGTACAAAATGGTTGGTTTTGAGCACATCTTCACCGATGGATCTTTAATGAATGGAAAGGCGGGGTGTGCTATATACCATGCCAATACAAAAACTTCAATAAAAATTAAGTTATCAAATAAAACTTCAATATATACGGCAGAATTAGTGGCACTAAGAACAGCAATAGAATATTGTCTGAACTACCGAGGAAAAGAAAAATTTGTTGTATTTTCAGACTGTAAAAGCGCCTTGCAAAAAAATCAAAACTGCACGACCACAGACACATTAAATTACCTAGTTTATGATATTATGCAACTAAATAAAACTATTTTAGACGATCATAAAGTTATTTACTTGGTTTGGATTAAAGGGCATGCTGGAATCGCCGCAAATGAAATAGTCGACCAGTTGGCCAAACAAGCAACAGAAGATGGAGATACGCCTGCGTATACCATTTTCCGATCTATTTGTGGATGCAAAACATAAACTATTAGAATCATGGTTAGCACAATACTAACAAGCGACCACAGGAATACATTTTAAATCGTTAGACATTAAATACAAAAAACAACCTTGGTTTCACTCAGAGAGAAATAGGAACTTTATAAAAACTATTTGTAGACTTAGGAGTTTGCATGCTATGTACCCGGCTCACATGAACAGGATAAGACTTAAAACCAATAGTAACTGTAAATGCGGGGAAATAGGAGAGATACAACATTGTGTCTTAGAATGTTCGTTAAAACAAAATGAAATTAATGCATTTTTTGCCAATATAAAAACTCAGGTTTCATGGCCAATGAATCTAAAATACTTGCTAGCCATCGAAAATTTGCATATTTACAGATTAATATACGGTCCCATCAAAAGACTCAACTTATAACTTTAGTCCATTGGTGGAGGTAAAAAACCAAGTATACAGGGTGTTCATTTAAAAACTTCCCACCACGGATTTATCGAAAACCACTGGTTAAAAGAAAAAACGCCGAGACACGTCAAAAGGTTTGCCAAAGGGGACAACTTTTTAACCAAAAACTACTTCACCCCCTTTTACCCCCTGCCCCCCGGGGTCATCCCCTTAAAAATTTTAAATGGCAAGGGGTATCAAGTAATTGTTTGTTTGAAAGGTCTTTTAAAGTGCTCTATTTCGACGTTTGATTTCTTAAAATCGGTCGATTCGTTTTCGAGAAAATTAGGAAAATCTTTATTTATCTTAATTTGTTCAGATAGAAAAAAAACACACGAAAATATCACTTTTAATTTCAATAAGTGTTCAAAATGTTGCCCGTTATTGGCCAAACAATGATATAGGCGATGTTCAAATTCCTGACGGACATTTTCAAAAACATGTTGTGGGAGATCATGGCAGCTTTCGATGATGCGTTGACGAAGTTCATTTAAACTTTCAGGTTGGGGAGTGAACACAATAGATTTCAAATGGCCTCATAGAAAAAGTCTAATGGCGTCAAGTCAGGAGACCTAGCAGGCCATTCTATAGGCCCTCTTCGCCCTATCCATTTAATTAGAAACTCGTCGTCTAGCCATTGCCGAACCGGAAGAACATAGTGAGGAGGAGCGCCGTCTTGCTGAAAATATATTTTAGCCTCATCAAGTATAGGGTTTCCATCGTTTTCGATTTTGTTTTCAATGGTTTCAGTGATAAGCGGATTGATGGTATTTTCCAACATATCTAAATAAATGCCTTCATTTAAATTCCCATTAATAAACAATGGCCCAATCACTTTGTTTCCTAAAATGCCTGCCCATACATTAATTTTTTGGGGGTACTGAGTATGCCCTTTTACAAAAGCATGAGGATTTTCATTGCTCCAATACCTGCAGTTATGCTTATTAACAAATCCATTTAGATAAAATGTGCATTTATCACTGAAGCAGATATTCTTTACATGAATGATATTATCATTAATCGCTGCAGTCATTTGTTCACAAAACTCAACTCGCCTATCGAAATCATATTCGGTTAACTCTTGCAATATTTTCATTTTGAATGGATGAAATTTATGTAATTTAGCAACTGTGTGTACAGAGCCTAATGAAATACCAGTCGCATCAACAATTTTGCGTAATGAAGTATTAGGATTTATGTCAAAATGACCCAAAACTTCAACTTGAGCGGCTTCATCCAAAACTCTACGATGATTACGTTTTTTATTTGCAACAGATCCAGTTTGAGTAAATTTAGTAACAAGGTCCAAAACATACCTATGCGAAGTTATCTTTTTCGGATGTCTGGCGTTAAATCTGACGGCAGTTTGCCGAGCACACTGATTTTGGGCACAATAAATTAGAATCATTTCCACTCTTTCGGCTAGTGTGTAAATCATTTTGGAAGTAAAATCTGAATCAATAAATTAATTTTCACTATCCCAAGATTGTCACAAAGGTAACTGACAGTAAATTAAATAATTTCTATTCCTTAGCAACTATAAAAAGCTAAACAGGTATAAGAATAAATACAGCTCGCCCATGTTATCTGTGTTTATAAATAGATGGCTAAAAAAAGTCGGGTTGTTATTTGGTTGCTGCCACGTCCAATCTTCCGAATTGCTGTTTATGTTGGTTTTTGAACACTTATTGAAATAAAAAGTAATATTTTCGTGTGTTTTTTTTGTATCTGAACAAATTAAGATAAATAAAGATTTTTCTAATTTTCCCGAAAACGAATCTACCGATTTTAAAAAATCGAACGTCAAAATAAAGCACTTTGAAAGACCTTTCAAACAAGCTTTTACTTGATACCCCTTGTCATTTAAAACTTTTAAGGGGATGACCCCGGGGGGCAGAGGGTAAAAGGGGGTGAAGTAGTTTTTGGTTAAAAAGTTGTCCCCTTTGGCAAATCTTTTGACGTGTCTCGGCGTTTTTTCTTTTAACCAGTGGTTTTCGATAAATCCGTGGTGGGAAGTTTTCAAATGAACACCACTGTATACTTAGTTTAGTTTTTATATTAGGTGTTTAGGAAAAAAAAAATAAATAAAAAATTATTAATCTAAAAAAAAGGAAAAAAAAAGAGAAAAAAAGTAAAGGAAAAGAAAGAAAAAAAAAAGAGAACAAGGAGAAAAAAAAGAAGCAAAAAGAATGCTCATAAAATGTATATTAAGATAAAAATTACATTTAGTGAAGTTTCACATAGCTTGACTAAGAGTTGTAAAAAATGGGTGAATAGGTTAAAATTATCCTTAGAAGAAATTAATTCCTAAGTAGAGTACGTAATTGACTCTCTAACGTGACTGCTTTTAACATATTTGTAACAGTGTATTAACAAAGACTAAACAAGACAAAGCTGGCCAGTTGGTTTGAACCAGTGCCAAAAAACTCAGATACACACACACACATATTCTGCAGAAGCGATAGGTGCGTGTTCTGGATGAAGCACAGTGCACATGCTACCCCGATCTTAAAAAATTACAAGCTAATGTCCATACTTTCTCTGGATTACTACAAATTGCTTCTTTTTACAAGAAAACATATAACTTACTTTACAACAAACAGCTCAGTCAACAAGGGCATGCAGACCAGACTGTCCTCTCAGCTCTCCATTATACATGGGGATAAAGGCATATAACAAACTCCCAGCGAGCACAAGAAGCATCAAAGATTTCGTCAAATACAAACAACATTTAAAAAGTATGCTTATAGAAAATGTATTGTACAGTCACTCTGACTACTTTGAAAGTATGTAACATCTACTAACTACCTAAGATCACTGACAATGGCTGCCACATAGAAGTGCAGATCAATTGGTATTCTTAATGAAACTAGTTGTGTGTACAAATAAATCTTCTGTCATTCACGATTAGTGTGTCTTGTCGATTCTGTTTCATTTTTCTTCATCCGATTCAAAGACATATTTAAGTAATTTAGGACTGCTGTTGCATTGGACGATGCAATGTTTTCTTATTGTTATACTGTGTTATGTTGATTGACGCGTCCAATATACATTTTTTGTATCATATGAAGAAAGAATTAAATAAATAAATAAATAAAATATCTACGCCCATGGCAAAATTTTGTGTCGTCTGATAAAACTTCTCAGACATTTTTTCAAAGGCCGTCGTCAACGTCGCTCTTAACGCAGGGCAAAAAGTTTTTGAGAGGAATTTCTCTAATAAAATAAGGTTTAAGGTTCTTTTAAAAATATAAAACAAGTTGGGGTTTGATATTTTACAAGTCTACTTTAAAATAAATTTAATGGAACTGGTTTATAAAAGATTCTTTAATAAAACTTTTAATTTTTTCGAGTAGGTTTCTTAAGAGACATTTGATAAGAAAAGGCAAGTAGTCTCTAAATTATTTAAAAACTAATGGTAAGCATATTAATGTTCCAAGGCTTGATGTTGTCTCTAACCCTCTCCCTACCATACATTAACGACCTTTTAGGAAAAACTCTAAATCCTATATAAGTACAGTGTGTTTATGAATAGACTTAACTATAACTTAAACTCTCATTTTCAGTGTTTAGAAGAAAAAAATATGTTTTCATAATTTGTTTTGCTTATTATGTAAATATCATCTACGTTGAGAATCTTTGATTATGTGGTTCAGGGTGCGCAAAAGTTATAAAAGTGTAGATTTAAAAAATTAGTTAATCTGACTTTTTTAAAGCATCGAAATGTAAGAGCTTAAAAGGTGAATTCAAAAAGCTAAATAAAGTGTTTTCATGAAAGCTATATAAAAAAAATTTGGCTTTAAATTGATTGTTGCGTTTTGTACCTAAGCTTGCTAATAATAGTGATAGCGTTCAAGTTAGTAGTCGTGAAAAAGTAGTTAATAAGCGATACTTAATAAAAAAAAAATTTACAGTCCTTTACAAAGATGCAACCGGGGATGACATTGAAAATGCCGAAGCAGAGTGCAACGCTTGTGACTATTGTGAGATTTGAGATCTGCGAAAACTCATAGATTTGAATGTAATATTTAGGTAGCTGATATAAGTTTTATTGATTCATAATATAAAAAATAGTAAAATAAAGGTTATAAACTCTAACGCGCCTCTAAGGTATGGTAACTCTGGAGCAGTTACCGGCCGCGGCTGGCGTTCGCGATTAGTAGCTCGGTACTGGTTTAATGCGATTTGTATGTACACGGTTTCACTGCCGCAGCTCAGCGACACAGCGTTCGCCGTCAATTGCAGCGGCTGCGTTCGGACTGCTAGAGAGGCCAGTCCAGTCGCGATCGCTCAGCAGAATGCCACCGTTTTCGGTAATTGCTGACGAGTGTTTGATAGAGGAGGTGCAAAAGTACCCCCCTTTATACAACTATGAGAACGAAAATTACAAGAATGTTGTAATGAAAGAAAATGCATAAAAAAAAGTGGCAGCAAGTGTAGGGAAGAGCGGTAAAGTGTACAAAACCATTCTGTTTATTTTTCAGCATTACATTACAAAGCTTATAATTAGGGTAGACTGGGGCAAGTGCGAAGCCCTTTTTAATAGTTCAAGTTTATTTCCTTCCCACTTTAAATATACAATATTTATAAAAGTGTCTTCGTAAGAAAGTAATAGTTTAATATGTTTACTTTTCATATTCCATGGGGCACTCATGAATTATTTTTGAGATCTTGAGATTTGAATGATTATTTTTTTTGTACCGAAATTTTACACTTACCCCAAAAAGGGAAAGTGTAAAATCGGAATACAATTTCCATGCATGTTCGCAGAAGTGGTAATGGGAAAGTGTAAATGAAGTTTATATCTTCCATGCCAATTTTTCTTTTTACAGACTTAAAAAAAAATTAAAATCTGGGAAGTTATAAACTTTTTATTGTTGGGAAATAGTTAGCCAAACAAATTATAAAAACGAAAAATTAAAAGTTACCTCTGAAAAATAATAAGTAATCCAAAATAACCCTCAAAAAATTTATAATAACAAGAATAGTATTTTTATAAACGTATTTATCCGTTCAAACCCCAATGTTTGGCTTTAATCTCTAAAACAGTAGGAATTATTCCCAAGGAGAAACTAAAACAGAAAAGAAACTTAAAGTTTAAAAATTCGAATAATTTTATGGAACTTTGTTAAATATTGTATCCCGCAAATTTCACATTAAAATGAAAACCTCCTCGGCGTGTTACTACCGGTTCAGGTAAACGAGTCACTATATCGTCTAGCTGTACTACATCGACATCATCGGTGAGTGGCCATAAAAAATTGTCTTTTAATTTTCTAGTAAACTTGATTTCAAAGCCGTTGTCAACAGTGTTTACATGGCCAATAAAATGTTTGTTTGCTTTTGGTAATTTGTATTTAACCAGTACCCAGTCTCCAATGGAAATATTGTCTTTGTTTATTTTAGGAATCTGATCTTTGCAATCCGATTCTAAAGTGAAACTTTGGTACGATTCCATAAAAGGTACACTTTCATTATCTCCTCGGCGTGTTACTACCGGTTCAGGTAAACGAGTCACTATATCGTCTAGCTGTACTACATCGACATCATCGGTGAGTGGCCATAAAAAATTGTCTTTTAATTTTCTAGTAAACTTGATTTCAAAGCCGTTGTCAACAGTGTTTACATGGCCAATAAAATGTTTGTTTGCTTTTGGTAATTTGTATTTAACCAGTACCCAGTCTCCAATGGAAATATTGTCTTTGTTTATTTTAGGAATCTGATCTTTGCAATCCGATTCTAAAGTGAAACTTTGATCCGATTTCATAAAAAGTACACTTTCATTATCTGATTCACTGGAGCTGGATTCAAATTGATACGGACTTGGCCGACCTTGTTTACTCTTTCGGTCAATTTTCATAGCTGGTTTAGATATAGTAGATGAACTTGTAGAGAGTTTTGACTGACTACTTGCGATAGTACCTGCAATGGTTTGACCACCTTGAATTAAGCGCTTTCGTTTCCTTGGATTAGAAGAAGGACTCTGTCGGAACGAATCAAGTAGTAAATCATCAAAACTTGCCTTTTTTCTTGCCGATTTTCGGTTGTAGCTGGTACTACAGCTTCAGTTATAGGACCCTGATGATTATTTAGTATATTTTCTTCATTTTGATCAGAGCTGACAATTACTTTAAGATTGGTGGCACTAGATGCTGATGAAGGAGCTGTAAGTAATTCTGCATTAGATGCTAGTTTCCTTTTAAATGTAGCGCCAAATGTAGAAGGATTTACTGTTTTTAACATTGACTGCTCGAAAGTAGCGGATTTTTCTGTTACATTCGGTGCTACAGCATCATGTTCATTCCTTTCGATATCAATGCGTTCTGGCCTCGGTTGTAAATCTGTTACAGATCTTTGATTTTTCAAGTGTTCCTCCCATCTTTTTAGGGCATCGATGTCATACTTTTCTTTAGGAATAACATGTCTATTAAATGGAACAATAGGTACCACCCTTTCTGAATCCTGTTTTTATGATTCCGGAATCTACTTCAGCCCAGGTTTTTACTAGCAATGTGGCGAATTCCCTTTTTGGTAGTCATTGTCCCTGATGACGTCTTTGCCATGTTATTACTTCCCTCTACCTCTATAATTTCTAAATATTTCGGAGGTCATCCATCCATTGGCGCTGGCTGCATATACGGTGTCTTTGAAGAAGTCTTCATTTCTTCCTGAAATCCAGGAACTCCATACATTATTGCCTTTAAATATTATCAATGGTGGCAATTTTCTACCACTAGTACTTGCTCCTGCCAGGACGGTTATATTTTCTCTGCCCGATCCAGCAATAATTCTTGAAGAGGGTTTGCCTTTCGCGCCAACAATTTTAAGATGAGAAGGATCTGTACACAGTGAAGTCTCATCTAAATTGTAAATACATTCAGGACGATCCTGAAGACCCAACTCCAATATAGCCTTTTCCAATAAAACAAAATATTGGTCTATTATGAATGGGTCCGTAGATTTCTTTCTACAGTACTCTAAGCTTTGTAGTTTTTTCATACTCAAAGAGTGACGTTGTTTAAACTTTATTAGCCACTCTGTGCCTGGCATATTGTTCTTAAAAGGATTGGGAATATTATTTAAAGTTACAAAGTCCCGGACTTTTTCTTGAAACTCTCTCGAAGTTAATCCATATCCCCACTTCTCCATTGTTTTTATATTTTCGGCCAGTTGACTCTCATCTTGCCAAGAAAGTACTGGAGGTCGGCCCTGTGTCTTGCTTTTTTTGCCACGGCGTCCAGTTATTTTACAGTAGATTGTAATGTATGGGATTCTGAATGTTATGGAGGTTATGTTACAAATGACTACTCAGAAAGAAAAAAACACCTGGTAACTCGCCGGGAGTAGATAATTCAACAGCGCCAATGTATAGTTAGTTGCCTCGAACCACACAGATAAGTAAACTTTCAATATTGCCTGATTGGCGCTCTGATTTTCCACCTACCCCATTTTTACACTTGCCCCGGTCTACCCTATACCATATTCAAATCCAAGATTATGCGTACGAAGGAAACATTGATCAGTACTTAATGACAACCGTAACTCAATTTGATTGGTCAAGCGGCAATAAAACTAAAAGGCCCTGGGCGACAGGGCTGAATTTAGTTTACCGGTGATTTTCGCATTATTGCATTGTATCGTTTGGTGTTATTGTTTGTTATCAATATGTTGATATAAATATTTGTGTTTTTGACCGTTGTATTTGAATGTATACAGAGTGTTTTAAAAGTACTACCCTGAACATGTGTCCGGAGTTGCCCCGTTTTTGATGTACAGGGTGTTAAAGTTTTTTTAAAAAAATCGTTTTTTTTAATATTTTTGTAAATATCCTTTTTCCGATTTTATTGCAATTTGGTACCGTCATTCATAATGATAAGAGGCTTAATTTGCCCTAACTAGATTAAATTTATTAAGTCCAGTGGCGTCCCGGGAAACACTTAACGGATATAATTGACAAAAAAATGCACGCCACTGACTTTTTTCTAATTTTGATATTTTTTTCGGATATACCAACTAATGATACAATTTTAAAATGTTTTGATACTTTGACGTCTTAATCAAATTGATTTGTTTACTTGGTATGCTGCAGCGTTGATTTAAATATGGTACCTATGGTATAAATTCAAGTGTTAATATGACGTTTGTCGAAATGGAGGAATTTGGGCTAACATCTCCTCTTCGTCTTCTTCCTCCAACAACAGCATGCAACTAATGTTATCGGCGTTCATTATAAATCATACATAAGCGCTTTCACTACTAAATAGGAATATGATCTGAAGCGCGCTTCAGCCGCGCCAGCCAAACCACCCTGTGGCGACGGCCGATTGCTACGCTCGGTCGCGAACGCCAGCCGCACCCGCTGACTGCTCCAGCGAAACCATACGTTTACTCTCGACTTGGTCTGATCCCGATCATTTTAATTCGGTATGACGTCAGGGACAAATGCAACACAAGAATCTCGAATTCCGTGCCCATACTAACGTGTCCGTGCGATAATATAAACATTGTCAATGTTAATATTTTTAAAAGCTTTATTTGGCTTTTCGATTTCTACTTAACGATTTTATTCGAATGCTTCAAAAAAATTATAAATAAAAATTTACCAAACGGCTCATTTCAAACAGGTTTTTAAATATATCTAAAGTGACTCCTTTCTTATCCTTTGCGTTAGTTACTATTGGATGTTTTTAATTTTTACATAACATATTGTGGTTTAAACACCAAAATGAAAATACGCGTCATAACTGTGAAATTTCCAGTGTTGAATATCCAATATTGAGTTCAGTGAAAATTGCATACCTCTTATGGATTTTTTCTACATATTATATATCGAGGGATATTCGGTAAGAAAATTTCGTACCAATTCAATATTATATTGTTATCAAAATTTATATTCTATCATTATTTTGACATTTGAAAAGGTGACAAATCTTCCACTTATTAATTCTATGTAAGTTGATAGGAAATTATAAACCTTTTCGTTGACTAAAAACAAATAAATGAAAATTTCCACCCTAAAAAAAAACTTTCCAAATACCAAATTTTGTGTTAAAACATTTCTTTCTTCCAAAGATATTAAAGCAAATCAGTCCTATGTAAAATAATATTAAAGATTTGGCGTAGGGAAAAAAAAAATTATGTCCGAGCATTTACATTAAACCCAACGTAGTGATACACCCTAAACAACCTATTTTATTGACTTAAATTTTGCGTACTTTTACCATCAACTTTAGTAGATCTAACACTTCTTTTATTTTCATCTTGCGACCAATGGTACCATTCTGAAAAATCCATGCTTCATCCAAGAAAACGAATTGGTACAAGAATGCTTCTTTTTCTTTAATATATTCTTTCAAAAATACCAGTCGTTTGAAAGCTACATGGGAAAGTACCATAGGCCTTCGCCTCAGTTCATATTTTTACCATCCGAAGCATATTTTCTTAAAGAGGCTTCTTAAAGAATTAAGACAACCATCAAGCAGTTCTCTGTCCTTTAATGTCTTACTTAAAGTTGTCAAAGTTACATGATGTTCTAAAAAAAGTTACAGCTTATGAATAACGAATATAAAATATTATAATTTCTAAATAATACAACTTACTTGTTTCGTACATTCCATAAATGGTGTCACGGATAGAACTTATATCCAATCGTCAAACATTTACAACTCTCTTTAAATTAGAACGTTTGTTTTAAGGTTATTCTAATAATTTATTTTTCTTAACTGTTGTTGAAATTGCGCTTACAGTGGAGATATTCAAATTTTGGGCAGCTGCTACATGCTAGAAATTAGTAGGTAAAGTAGAAATAAAATATCTAGACCTTAACTTCTTAAATTTACTTATCTGTACTGCTGTCAAAGGTAACAATGGGCCATTGTTGTTAAGTACATCCTGAAAATAGCTTCTTAAAGAAGCTATTAGCCCTTTGCGTCGGTTATTTAAATGATTCAGCATTTTTCACAAATAGTAAACAACGTAATCGACAGAGATATATATGTGCACTTTTGTTTCTCTTAATAAAAAATTTTTTTAATGCTATCTATGAGAAGATCTGGAGTTTCTGTTAAAAAATAGTTACACAGCAACAAGGAACCACAAACAATTAAGGTAAGTTATGCGTGAAACGTCGAACCAAGCCAACGAATGAGCTGGCTACACCGCACTGTTTACAGTTGTGTTGCCTATCGACCAATAAAACTCGAATTAAATTAATTTTGACAAGCTTAAATAACCAAGATATTAGCTATAAGTGGGTTCGTATCAAAGAAGAATACTTTAAGTTTGTAGTAAATTCAATATCGCATAAAGTTTTAATACTTTTTGCCCAAATTTAATTTCCTCGTGTTTTCTTACGGATTTACAATTATCAGCTGATTGATGACGTGCATCGGGTTTTGTTTTGCATCAACTGTACCAAGGCCTTTTGTTCCATGGATAGAATATTAAAAAATAAATTGATTTATAGTAAGGAAGGCTGTAACAGATGAGTGGGTAAAGAGGAGAATAAAATAATGGGATTTTGATTTTTAAATATGGGGAATTCATAACCGGTCGTTTAACGTAGGTGGTCACTTCATAGAGGCGGTTGCAAACAGAGGTTTTACTGTATTAGAAAATTAATTTTTGCAAAATTTACGTACAATCCAAAACTGAGTTAATAGATAGGGTTTCCTATTTAAAATAAGCAAGTTGACATCTACTTCCGATATAAGCGGAAGTGCCAGCTTCTTAAAAATATTTTAGACGGATGGCCCCCATCGACATTAGTAAGCTACTACCTTGTAGTATTTTAAGCAAAGGGACGATAAAGTATTCCATGTTAAAACACCTTATTTACTTAAACAGTTGATAATTATAAAAGAAATGTTTGGTTTAGTTCTGCGGAACAGGTTAAATACCAGACCACTATTAAGATCCTTCCGGCAATTAAAGCATTTACAAAAGTGAAAAATTTACATAGAATTTTCATTCCTACTGCAGCGTTCTTTTAACAATTTTAAGCAGAATTACCTGATAAACTTTGTTATATTCAACGTCGTTTGCAAGAGAACCTCATTATTAGTTAAACCTAACTGCAAAAGTTTCCCACAAAACTGAAACTTTCTGAGGGATAATGTTATTACCTACTGATCACCTTGATAAACTTTAAGTAATTTAAAGTTAAGTGAGAACTCTTGCACCAAAGTTATTTTAAATTTTAAAACATGATCATTATGGCGATAAGATAAATTTTTGTTTTTATTAAAACTTGATTTTATTAAATTATAAAACACAGTACGTAAAGTATATTTACTTTCAAAATAGAATTGATGTAAACATTGCCACATGATAAAATAGGAAGGGCGCGCAGTGCAGCGATCTTATGGGGACGTGGGACAAAAATTGTAACTCGAAAACAAATTGATATTATGATTTGATTTTATTACCAACAAAACACATTTATTCGCTAACATAAAGTTACACATGGATTCTGGGGGAGGCGAAAATTCGACGAGGAAACATGTACGGCTATCACATCGAGCCAGGGAAAAACTTATGATCGCCAGTTACAACATCCGAACTCTAAGGCTTCAAGAACATATGGAAAGACTCGATCAAGAATTACAACACATAAACTGGGATGTCGTAGGTCTCAGCGAAACAAGACTTAAAGCAGAACTAACTACCACTATTAGATCTGGGCACTTATTTTACCAGTATAATTCTGAAACAGACTATCATACGGGGGGAGTTGCCCTGATGGTAAACAAACGTCTAAAGAATCGAGTCACGAAAATGCAACCTGTCTCGCCTCGAGTTATATATATTATGTTAAAAATAAACAACATGCACAACTATGCAAAGTTGATAATCCGTACTTATATTTTTTAGAGTCAGGTATAAACGTAGTTAGATCTGTGTTATTCATTTGACTAGGCTTTGCTCCGCAAATGTAACAAGTAGCAGAAGATTTTGTAGTAGTCACAACATTACATACACAGCATACACTTCCATCAATCATTGTCAGATGAAACTCAAAATTTATAGTAAAAACTCTATCGCCAATTCTTACGCTACAATTTTCAATGTTGTTTTTAAAAAAATTTTCATATTCATTATAATCCTTTTTAACCAAATTTTGATTTTATTTAGAAAATAAAAATTTCAGTGGCCGACAATACAAGCTCGATGACGAGTGGGGATTTTTCCAAAGCACAGTTTTAGAAGTTTTGTCAATTAGCATAATTGGTACGAAAGCTATAAAAAATAGAAATTCGTCGGTTGCAGTTTCTTGTGCAAACGTTTGTTTGTAAGTACTGTGACCTAAACTCCCATCCATGCCCCATTTACATACAAGAGTTAATTCCTTTACAGGGACCCGGACCGGAATGTAATATCGGTTTCGTTCCGGTTCCAGATGAAATAGAGAATTTAGGTTCTGTTACAGTTCAGGTTCCGAAACAATTATTTCGATTCGGTTCCTACCAATTTTAAACGGTTTCGATCCGGTTCCACAAAAAAATATGAAATTTCGATTCAGATTCGGTTCTGATCCGAAAACGATCGTTTTGGATAAACTTTGAATTTTCAGTCCCGTTTAATTCAAAAAAATGAAGAAAACCGTGTCGCCACAAATGCGACCACTATATAGTTGGCAATGGTTTCGTTCAGTCTTCGTTACTTTGCTTAAAGGCAAAGAGGGAAAGAAAAAGAAGTAGAATAAAATAGCAAGATCTCAGATTTATTTGTCACAAGGGGAGTAAATTCGCCAATACCTAATCAGCCCTGTGATCAAACACTTAAGTTAACTTTTAACGTACCGTCTCCATGACAACAACCGAAAAACGCCTACTTGTTAATTTTTCACTGTGGTTGAAAAACAGCTAGTTACCGCCTAGACTTAACTTGTGTGTTTGATCATAGTTTTATGGTCGAAATCTCGGCCGAAAGTGTCTCCACAGAACAATATTTATAGAGAAACTTAAAATTAGGTTAGGTTTAATTACTGCAAAGGCATGTGTAAACTATCTGGCAAGGTATTACCCTTAAAACTGAAAAAAACAAAAAAAAACCGTTTTAATTTTTTGGGGTTCGGGTTCTGCCTCTAAAATTTTCTTTCAAGTAAAATATGTGTTCGGTTTCGATTCCGGTCCACAAAAAATATCTGTTCCGGTCTGTTTCTTACCAATTAGCGGTTCCAGTCCGGGTCCCTCCTGGTTAATTGTACTGAAGTGATGCTTTCTATAGCCTCGATATCAACAAGATCTAAAATACTATTGACAGTTTTCTGTAGTATGTCTTGATTATTTATTTAAACATCTGTTTTAGAAGCGGAAATATTTTCGGGATAAAATTGTTTTTTATAAAAGTTAAGTCTGTATAAACTAGGAAAAGTATCATTATTCAAACTGTTTACGGCTGTCCTTAAGACAGTATATTTCCATTCTGATAAATCTAGATCCAAATATAGAGCAAGGGTTTGCTGTAAAGGTAATTCCTTCTTTTTTTTTATCACTAATGATGGTGTGGACGTTGATGAACCAGTTCTTACCAATGTCTCTACTTTCCGTTTCTTCGTTTTTATCGAACACTCCGCGAACTTTTTACTTGACGCCCACGGTCTTTAACTGAAACTTTCTAGCTGGTACTAGGAGAAGCTATTAACTCTTCAGGTACATTCACTTTTGAGGCCAGAAAACCAGCTTCTTTCTTTAAAAAATAGGATTTTGAACGCGAACACTTTAGCCACTAAGATTTCAAGGTAGCACACACGAATTTATTAAAATTTACAAGTTTTGGTTCGTCGCGATTTAGGACACTATAAAAGTTTATAATTAATTGTTTTACAGCACTGAATTTGGCTTCCACAGTTGCCGCCACACAAACTTTAAAACAGTCACCATGCATAAGAGCTCGACCTGACCCTGAAAAAAAAATATTTTCTTAAAAGTTTGCACAGATTTGCAAAAGTGAGAGCTTTTGCCAGAATCTACATAATATTAGCTACAAAATAGCAAAAAATTGCAGATATACTTTTATGTACTTTTTTTTTAAAGCGTACAGAGAAGTCTGAATCATCATACCTTAGAATAAGGATTTACACTCTTCTAACTTAACGTAGGTAAAAATTTGTAGGGATGAATTACTAATGTCACTGTTAACATACCTGTATTAACGTTCTCCATTGCCGAAACACCACAAATATAACACTTTTCCAGAAATACTGTTCACAACTCAAGCAAAATTGCAACTGACAAAATACGTAATACACTACCTGCAAGTTACCTTTCCTTCCGAGCCATAAAACTGGGGCGATACCTGATAGTTCTAATTATCATTTCTTGAAAACTGTTATCTGAACTATTTATTACCGGATTACCTGGTAATTACACCTATACTGAAGGGTCAATATTTACATTTTTGTCCATAGGTCACTGCACTGTGGGGCATCGCCACGCTTTTTATTTTTATTGGTTTACTTTACTGATTTTGTGAAGGATTTTTGACAGGATCGGATGTATAATGTATTTTGGCTTTGTCGTTTAATTTAAATGTTTGTTTTGCAAGTAAAAATCCCTTTCAACCTACTCATAGTTTCTATATTTTACAATCTATCATAATGACACGCCCCCTACGGAGATATGTGCCCCTGAAGGACGCCCCTGGAAATTTAGTTTTTCTTGAATAACTTTCAAACTACTTAATATAATTTAATACAAATTTAATATGATGGACACTAGTAAGGACCTATTTAAATAGTGTCCTTGAAATATATTTAGCTTTTTTAGTTTACCAGGGGCGGACTAAGCTTTACAACTGAATGCTTAAACTTTTAACACCTTGTATGATTAAGGCTTTAAAAAAAATCTGGATAGTTTCCACCTTAGACTAAAAACAAGGTACTATTGTATATTGTCAATAAAATGAACCGTTCTTGCGAAAAAGAATAATAAACGAATGCATGGTTTATTGTTTAATAAAAAGGACCATGATTTCAATTTTGTTTCTCGACAACAAAGTGTTATACGAAAGTCATTCAAACAACAAATATGTTTCATTTTAAGTTGTTTTATCCGAAAAAATACTAAAATTTAAAAAACCGCAGTGATGTAATGGGAGGCACCTTAACAGGTTAACTGCCATGAGTACCATATCAGGTACACGCTACGTTGGTCGCAGGGGTCATTGTACAGGGTCATTCCTCATATATCGACACCCCATCTACAGCAGTTATTTGGCGGGTTGCAAAAAAATTCTAGAGGCAAAAGATTTATGTTTAACTCTATATTTTTAGAATTCACTATCAGAAAAGACAATGGCACATCGGAAATGTAATATTTCTGCATAACTATCATTTTTTTAAATGGAACGCCCTGTATATTATTCGATATTTGGGTAGAGCTTTTTTTTCTGATTTCAAAAATATATAGTTTGTCTATGTTTGGTTAAGAGGTTTTTGAGATATTGGGACTAAAAATAAAATAAATAGGGAAGTAGGAAAACCGAATTTATTGATAAATAACGTATTTACAACTGCTCAATATGACCTCCATTTCTATTGATGCACTCTCTATAATCTTCTTCTATTTTATTTGTAGCATTAACGATAAACTGACTCTGATTTTCATTTGTATCATTAATGTAAAGCAGAAGTCTTTCTCGCATTTCTTCAATATTTTCACTACGATGTTCATAAACTTTATTTTTTAAAAATCCCCACAAAAATGAATCAAGGGGCGTCAAATCTGGGCTGTTTGAAGGCCATTGAATGGGTCCATTACGGCCAATCCATGTTTCATACTTTTCATTTAAATAGTTCACTACAGGCAAAACGTTGTGTGGTGGGGCTCCATCCTGATGCCAGATAAGTTCTTGGTATTGCCGTAATGGTAAGTTTTCAATAAAATTTTCAACTTCATTTGTCAATATATTAAGGTATCTTTCGCCAGTCAAGTTCCCATCATATATAATTGGGCCGATAATTTTATTATTTAAGATGCCACACCACACATGTAATGATTTTCGGCCTTGAAATTGTATTTCTCTGAATGCATGGGGGTTCTCGGTAGCCCAAAACCGAACGTTTTTTCGATTATAAACGCCTGAAGTAGTGAAGGTGCTTTCATCAGACCACAAAATTTTCCTAAAAAGCATGTTGTCTTCCTCTTTCCGTTGTAACATTTCCTGACAAAACATCATACGGCTATTTTTCTGAGCCTCTGTTAACTTCTGCACAGGCAATATTTTATATGGATGATAACCATTTTTTTTTAATGTCGTTAGAATTTTTTTTGCAGATTTTCCGAAATAATTTTTTGCGTCTTCTGCCGATCTATGTGGGTTTTCTAAAAACAAATATTCTTATTTCTAGACTTGTAATGTAACAACAAACTATCAATCTTACCTACAAAATACAACAAAATGTTTAATTCTTCCTCTTCATTACCATTCACTGTTCGCTTCTTCCTTTTAAGATCTTTTCGTTCCCTGAATCCCCTTTCAATGGTTTTAAAAGTACTTCGCGCTGGTACTGCTCTTAGCGGAAATATTTGCCTATGTTCTGCTCTCGCTGCTGATGCGTTATTATTATTTTTGTAAAATAAACTAAGAATATCACATTTTTCCTCAACCGTGTAAGGCATTTTGACAATGACATGAATGAAAATATTGACAAGCAACAATAAATTCACTTGTTTTTAAAATCTAGACGACGCGACACGGCAATGAATTATGATTCATGGCCAACTATCGTTTTTTTTTATTCAATAACGTTTTAAAGACTTTAGGGCCCAATATCTCAAAAACCTCTTAACCAAACATAGGCAAACTGTATATTTTTGAAATCAGAAAAAAAAGCTCTACCCAAATATCGAATAATATACAGGGTGTTCCATTTAAAAAAATGATAGTTATGCAGAAATATTACATTTCCGATGTGCCATTGTTTTTTCTGATAGTGAATTCTAAAAATATAGAGTTAAACACAAATATTTTGCCTTTAGAATTTTTTTGCAACCCGTCAAATAACTGCTGTAGATGGGGTGTCGATATATGAGGAATGACCCTGTACTTATCCGCATGCTGGTCGATCTGGTCGACTCACTTTTATTAATAAATTCCAGTTTTAAGCGCTAAGTTCTACTAACAGACAACCAAACATGCCTTTTTGTGAAGTGTGTTGCCGATATTAGCCTGAGTACCTTGTGTGGTACACGTGGCCCCGAAGGCAAAGTTGCGTTGTTATTGTTAGATAGTAAAAGAAGAAGGAAAAAAAGTAGCACAGAAAAAACACCTAGAGTTTGGACCAAATGCGAATCTTGCGAGAAGTTTTTATGTAATGGTTGTTTTTTCTCCAAACATGCATCAAAATTACCTTAATTCTAACAAAATAACTTGTATTTACCGTTGTACGTTGTACCTTTATAAGTATTTCATTACAATTATTTTTTTTAAATAAACGGGCCCCTCAAGCCGAAAACCAAATATACGCGGTTGGTCTCTGAGGCCACCAGTATTTATTTTCCGTTTAAAAGTAAAGGAATGAGTACCTACCGTGGAACACAGTTGCTTACAATTTGTAGTTTCGCGTGTACCACTGTAGGTACTCATGGCTGGAATGTGCATTCTACCTGAGTACCTAAATTGGTACACACGGCCTGACGACACAGTTACGTAAATGACCCTTGGCAGTCAACCTGTTAACGAAATTATTAAAAAATCTCATAAGAGGGTTCAACATGGGCTGCGTGAGGTCTGATATACTCGCGGGCACGACGAATTGAGAAATGCTGTACCCCCGCCAAAATAACCCAGCCTGGGTCTTTATCACATTACAATGAACTTGATTCTCTGTAGAAATTCCTCCCTAGTGCCGACCGGAGTGGAATACACCAAGTTTTTCAGGTGTCCCCACAGGAAAAAATCCAACGACGTTAGGTCGGGAGATCGAGGAGGCCAGGCAATAGGTCCTCCTCTACCTATCCAATGGTTTATATAGACGTTATTTAGATGCTTTCGCACACCAACGCTGAAATGAAGTGATGCTCCATCGTGCATGAAGTACATGTTTCGGGGGGTTTCAAGTGGTAAGTGCTCTATTAAATCCTCCGTTCTGGTGGAAGTCCAATCAAAAAATAACTAATAATTCCTGTCCAGATATTAATTGATTGGAACTGATGCGAAACAATAGTGACATGAGGATTTTCATCAGCTCATACATATGTGTTGTGTAAATTGGTGATACCATTTTTGGTAAATCTTACTTCATCCATGAAAAGAACAATGCTAATGAACATTATTTCATCGTTGGAGATCCAATAGCCAGTTTGAAAACTGCATTCTATGAGGAACATCTTCAAGAATCAGTTCACGTACTTTTTGTAAATGGTATGGATATAACAGCTTTTCTTGAAGAACTTTAAGTACTATTGTTTTCGATGTATTAAACTATGCTGATAATTTTTGAGTGCTCGTTGATGGAGTGTCATTTACAGCATTTAAAATATTTTCCTTTGATTGCGGCGTACGTACGGTTCTTCTCAGACCAGCATCAGTACTATTTTTTCCAAACTTTCCTAAAATAATGAAGAAAGTCAATAATATGTATTACCTAATTATCTGGAATCGCCCACCATTCTCCCTTAAACGTTGATCAACTCGTTGAAATGTCTTCTGGTTTGGCATAGTACAATTATTAGGAAAACTTTCGTGATATAACCTTCTGGCTTCTAAAGCATTGCAAGACGCAAGACCATACACCAGATGCATATCTGCATACTCAATAAACGTGTATTCCATAGTTCGAATTAATTCACAATGAAATTCACTACGAAATCCAAAAATCAGTACATTAATGTCAAAGTAAAGAGTCAATGTGTTAGCGATGTGAAAGATGACAAGTTCTAAAATGCAGGATATTTTATTTATTTCGTTTCATAGTAACGTTTGCAATAACAATACGTTTTTTTGGAGCCGAATAATAAATTAAACAAACATAGGTCTTCTACAACTATTGGTTTATTATTATTTTTCTCAAAACGGTTCATTTTATCGACAATAAACAAAATTTTCTTTCTTTTAGTTAATTAATTAATATTCTATCATATTATTTATTATGTTCATAGGCTTTGCTTAACTCATTCTTTTAGTAAAGCGTTCACCTTAGTCTTACTTTAAATAATTAAACTTATTTTTCAATAAATTAAAATCAGAGCTGATCCCTAATCCGACATAGGGTTGCCAGGTGTCCTGGATTTGGAAGGATGTCCTGGATTTGAGGCTTAAATTTAGCGTCCTTCGAAGACCTTTGGAAGGACGCCTAATGTCCTGGATTTCTTAAATTCTTAAATGCCTATGCCTAAATTACAATAAAATTTATTTCTAAGCTTTGTAACACGGCGCCATCTTTTGTTTAATGAAAAAAATTCCGTTATATGAACTATGAACGGCAGATCGCTCTTTAGGGTTTATGGAGCGCGCGGGTGAGTTTTTTCCACTGCACAGAGGGAGTTTTGGTTGGGGATTCCCGGTTCCCTGAAGCGTAGTTGTAGTGGTATATTATGATAGAATTTATATCTGGTGCTGGTCGTGATTTGTTTTCGGGCTGTCAAAAGTTTTTGGGCAAGGTATAATATAATACCCAAAAGTATTTTGTGCTTAAATTTTTTTTGGTATTACATAGCATTGATAGGTAAGTTGAAAGGGATTAAATACATTGGTGCAACTTATTTTTATAATACCTATTTAATTTTTAGAATTTTCTTAATATGGATGTAGAAGATGATCCAACTACACCAGCAAAAAAAGCGAAACGTATAAATAAATACAGAAAAGAATGGGAAAATACATTTACTTGGCTTAAACAAGATAACGAAAAAGCTCGGTGCAACTTATGTAAAAAGTCATTTTTATTTATGCACGGAGGTTTGGGGGACATAAAACGGCACGCAGAAGGCGCTGAGCATAAAAAACATGAGGTTGTGGTAAAACAAAATAAAACCCTACAATCATTTTTGGGACGGGAAGTTGTAAATTCTCAGCAAGAAAAAATATTGGCGGCAGAGGTTACAAATGTTTATCACACTGTCAAACATGCACATTCCTATAATTCATTGGATTGTACAATGCAGTTGGCTTCAGTAATGTATTACGATTACCAAATTGCCACAAACACTCATTTGGGTAGAACAAAAGCAAGTTTGATAGCGTTTAATGTTTTTGGCCCAATGTCAGTAGAATCTACACTATGTGAGCTTAGCAAAGGAGTATTTTTTGGAATCTCTACAGATGCTTCTAACCATGGAAGCGCTAAGCTATTTCCAATACTTCTAAGGTACTATATTCCATCAAAAGGAGTAAAATTATTTCTTCTTGATTTTTTCGAAGACCCCGACGAAACAGCAAATACTATTTATGCTAATTTAAAAAATAGAATTGAACAAGTTGGGCTATCGTTAAACAACATGTCTTGCTACTCGGCTGATAACGCAAGTGTAAATTTTGGACGCTTTCATTCTGTGTATCAATTATTTAACAAAGAAAATAATAGAGTTCTGGCAGTAGGATGCCCTGCCCATATGGTGAATAATTCCATTAAAAATGCTTTAACAAAATGCTGTTTTGATGTAGAAACTTTAATTTTGAAAACATTTAGCAATTTTTCATCCCAAACAAAAAGGTGCAAAGAATTAAAAGATTTTTTTAATTACGTGGATCTGGAATATAAAACTATTTTAAGACATGTGCCTACCCGTTGGCTAAGCTTATTTCCAGCAATAGAAAGATTACTAAATATTTTTCCAGCAGTAAAGAGTTACTTTCTTTCCCAGGAAGAGATTCCCATCGCCCTTCAGGTTTTTTTTTCTGAAGATGATTTTATTGTGCAAAAATCTGAATGGTATTTAGGTTTTTTTCACAATACTCTAAAAATTTTTTTTGAGACGGAACAAAAACTTGAAAAAGCCGATTTACTATTCATTGAAGTTTTTAATATTTTAAAATCTCTAAGAGAAATAATTAGTCAAAGGATTGAAGACAATTTCTTTGGTTTTCTAGCCACAAATATTTTAAAAACTTTTTCTCCATACGAACAAAATAAAATAAAAGAATCCTTCTTGGAATTTTATAAAAATATTGCTAAATATCTTGATTCAAAATATAATTTTTCAGAAAATAATTTATTTTCAAAATTTAATATTTTTTCTCTAAAAAGCCCCTTTGACTTTGATTTAATGGTGGAAATCGTAACCAACTTATCCATAGACATAAATATTGATAATTTGTATGAAGAGTATTGTATATTAAAACCTTCCCTTGACAAAGCTTGCGCTTTACCTGAGGAATCCATCATCCAAAAATGAAACAACATCTTTTTAGCTAACCCCGAAATTCATTCTTTTTTAAAAATAATACATGTGTTTTCAATATACGGGTCAAACGCTGACTCCGAAAGAATTTTTTCTTTATGCAAATGCAGCCTGGAGCGACAGCCGAAATAAACTTTTGGTTGACCACGTAAAAGCAGAGCTTCAGATAAAAACAAATTTTAATTTAACCTGTAAAGAATTTTATAATATGGCAGTTAGCAACAAAAAGCTCTTGGAAGCCGTCCGTTCTAATAAAAAACATTCTGTATAATAATACATTTTTTTAAAGCATTGTTAAGTTGTACATAAAATAAATTCTGTTTTAGTTTTAAAAAAATATCCTTTTTTATTTGCGTCAGTCCTTCCTTTTTTAAACTTGTGTCCTGCGATTTGCAGATTTAAACCTGGCAACCCTAACCGACAACAGGTATGTTACTGCTAAGAAAAAACATATTGCGAATATTTTCAGCAATATTAAAACATCTAATGGGAAATGTCTTCATTTTTAAAAATAAAACTACACCAGAAAGATGGAAAATATTAATGTATCCATGAAATTGGATTACTGTCTCAAAATACAAAAAGATCAAAGCTCATATTTCCGTAAAATTTCATTATTTACAAAGCCTATTTGCCGAATCCAATTGAAATTCTCAAAAGTCTTTCATATACGTTCTTCAATTTATTCAAATTAGATGCTCTTTGTTTCCTTCATCGTCGTTTTTATTAATTTTCGCCGTATTACACTTTTACGATTTTTATTTTCCGACAATTAGGGGATCATAAATTATACTGGCTTTCGGCTTCCTCTGGACCAAGACCTGGATTTTGCGATATTAGGAAAGTACAGCAATAAACATCAAACGAGGATAGTGTAGGCTTGATGTAATAATGACTGCGTTCCAGAATCCACCAGCGAACATTTTCTTTAAATGGAATTGATTGATTAAGAGTCACAGGAAGGGAACATCTAGTTTTAATGTTGTATAAACGATTTTGATTGATTTGATTGATTACTCTTAAATAACTAGGTCGGCACTTACGTCCTGACACCGCAGCCTTTTACAGACTTATTGTATCCCCTAGTCATTCGTTACTAGCCCGCCCACGGTAACTTTACGTCTGGGTAATGTCAGCCAGACGGGACCTACCGTTTATCGTGGGATCCGAACCACGCGCAGTCGCTTTCCAACCAACCATCATCCTGATCCCCCCACAGAATCACACTCCTACAGCAGCCTGCCCACACAGCCCGTAACCGAGACAAGTCTCGGGTTAAAGATCCGCTGCTATAGGAGCATGATCCTGCAGTTTCGATTCCGATAAATCGTTAGTCAAAAGTACCTGCACTCACACATACAACAACCAAACCCAGTACTTTTTTTATTTGAGCGTACTGTAGCGGGATTCGAACCCGCTCGACTCGAGCAGCGCGAAAGCAGGCTCACGCCGTTTCCGGCGCTTTACCCACTTCGGCCACCGAGGCGGTCTGTATAAACGATGGTAAAATGCTTAAATTTCCTTAAGCATAGATATGATTTAAAAAAAAATATTTTTATTACTTAACATAAAATTCGTGGGTCATAATGTCAAGACACCCGATTTGCTCAGAAATGAATAAGGATTAAAAATGTATTTATTTAAGAAAAAGCAGTGACATTCATTCCTTTTTCAACAGTATTTAGCTAAAATTCTGAACAAACGCAACCGGTAAAAACCCAAAAAGAATGTTGTACCTCAATTTTTTCATTGTGCATAAAAATTTAAATAAAAATGGTGCTACCACAGCATTACTAAACGAACCCATACCCTACACCAATGCTTTCTATAAAGCAATAGCCTAACCATACTTACCGATGAAATGATAAATTTGGATTAAAATTATCCACTTTTCTACACACTACAAACCACGATTGTTTATTTCTACACTAATGTTTAGACAAATAAACAAAGAATTCAAAAATAAACTGCAAAATGGGCACGAAAACACAAACAAGTTGTTAGGCAAGACCGTCAACGTCGCAATCGCTACCGCCATTCTTATAATCTCTTTAGAATGTTGCCGTAGTGCCTGATATATATAGTAAAAATCTTAATACTTTCTAAAATTTTTAACAGTTTTTAATAAAATATCCGCATTACATACAAGCATGAATGCATAAATTGATACGCACACCTTAAATTTTTTGTATATTAGGTTCTGGACGTTACTGCAATTACTATTTCAATCTTTTTAAAACAAATTTTTCCTAATATTTCTAACAGACAGATAATGCCGGCTAGGGTCCAATTTTGAGCGACAGAAATGAATAATAAAGAGGGAATGATGATTGGCCACATAAAAATGTAAACAATTTGGTCTATTAGTTCTAACGTCTTTGCCCATACTTAACTGTCTTGACGTGTCGTCGCTTTGGCGCCTTGTCTCGTCGCACGGTTTGACGTCACAAGCAATGACGTCGCGTTACTAAAATAGATCAAATTATTTAATAGCTTAGATTTAACTCAGGGTATTAAAAAAAATGTATTCGTGAACTATGGGTTTTTTGATGATGTCAGCTTACAGTTAAGAGAAATATTTTTCAAAATTAATTTGCATGCAAGTTCCTTATTATAATTAAACTACTTCCCTGCGGCCCCCTATTTACCTCAACAAAGTATGAAATGTTTTTTTTCTAAAGTCAACCCCAACTGCAAAATAAAAAGTTAAAGTCCGTTTAGGTCTCACCACAAAAGCAGGAAAACTGGTAGAATAACTAACCAGAGGGTAAAAAGATAGTTGCCTCCACAAATACACAGAATATTTCGTATTTCTAGTTTAGTTCAGGAAAAAGCCTAAATTACAAACTTTGGAACGCAGCGCAAGCAAACTTTACCAACCAACATGATAATATATTAAGGGATGAAGACAGGGTTTAATATCCAAATACGGTCGAGTAAATCTTTATAGATTCGTGTAATTATAATGTAGTATATATCGTTCGTAATTAAATCTCTATCTATTTTCGGCAGCTTTGGCTGTTACTCAGCCGGAAAATTGCACATATATCTTATTGCTTTTTTATGGTTATTTGCATCGCCTATCTTAGTTCTAAAACTTAGTTAAGGTCGAGTTAGGTATAAGATTCACTTTAGATTTAAATGTGTTGCGCCGGGTTCGTTTCTCCCTACCTTAGCTGAGCTTCTTTTTTAGTTTGGCACTAACGCCAGTTATTTTATTTTTAGTTCTTTATGAGTTGGTTTTCGGTTTAATAATAATAATAGTAATACACATCTTTATTTCAAATTATGAGTTATACAATTCTTGCGCAGCAGCGCCCAGAAACATACACACACAAAATGAAATGGCGCCAAGGAAAGAAGACCAGCTTACTATCTCACTCTATATTTCTTATTGTTGGTACAATAATCATGAATGGAGTATGGTTTCATTTTTATCGCCGTTTTAAAGAATCTTAAATGTGTGATACATTTTAACTGAGTTGTTTGGTTATTAAAAAATTTCAGGCAGACATAATTTTTTCGGTGAGTGTTAATCTGTGTATTGGGTAATTCACATTCATGATTCTTGTATTATATTTATGACACATTTAAGGTTCAAACATATCTCCATGTTTAAAGAAAAACATCAGACATTTATATATATAAAGTGCATATATAGTTAAGATTCCAAATCATTTGAAGATACCCCTGCAGCTGTCATTATAACCCATTTTCTTTATCACTCTCAAAACACGCTTCTGGGTAACAAATAATGTCTTCATCAAACTATTACTACCCCAAAACATAATGCCCTATTTCATGATGAATTCAAAGTTTGCATAATATATTATCTTTAGACATTTTTCATTTATATAATTGGAAATTACCCTAACTCCATAGCAGACTGAATTTGGTATTTTAGAAAGCATAGTTATGTGATATGACCAGTCCAAAAACTCATCCAAATGCCTCAGGTCTGGCAGTCTACATTGTTTCTAAATAATTTAACTTTAGTCTTATCCTGATTAAGTACAAGTTTATTTGCTGAGAACCAATTGTTTCCCCTTTCAAATAGATGTCGACCCATAGCAGCTAGTTCTACGATATATCTTCCACCAACTATGAGGCTGGTGTCAGCATAACAGGTTATAGACTATTTGGGTGAGATTATTATAGAGTTAAGGGCATTCAGGAAAATCATGAACAAAAGGGGTCCCGCTATACTGCTAATTGGTATTCCTACTTTGTAATCGAATTATCAAGTCTGTAGAATTTGTAATAAATTAAATAAATAAATTTAATCATCTCTGTATGCCCGATGGTTTATGAGATTCCTGTATGTATAGTGCATTTTTACCTGGGACACCATATATACAAATTTTTACATGCAAAGAGAGGATGCATTTAATTCTTGGTGACTCTAAAAATTTGTACAACAATCAAAGGTATGCAGGGTGATTCACGACGATGGCGTATTACACGTTTCTGGCGAACTAGTCAATGGAATGATCCAAAAATTTGGTGTGTTGCATAAAAGGACATAAAAGCTAAAATATTTTGGATAATGAGGTGTTGCCGCTTCTGCTAGAAACTTGTAGCAACTTTGATATTTTAAATGGAACATCCTGTATATTAACTTATTTTTGAAATCGCTAATACTTGCTTAACATATATCCTTATCACTTCCGTATACCTATCTCTTGCCGATTTTGAGATATTATTTATTTTCCATTTTTTTGTCGAAAAACATGAACTGCAATAATACATGGTGATGTTTTTAAACTTTGAGATGCCAAGTCACACAAATTCGGTTGGTAGTTAGGCAATACCCAGAGGCCTTTTTGCTATGGCGAAAGCTTAGTTGCAATATACAGGGTGGTCTAAAAATCCAATTATTTTGGTTACTTGAAAAAATGTGTAAAAGTCGATTTTTTCAAGTGAAACACCATGTATATTATTACTGATTTGAAAAGCTGATACAGTTTGTTATTTGTTTATGTATACCATACCTATACCCAACTAGTCAAGTTTCTGATTTATAAACATTTTTATTTGAAAAGGTTCCTTCAAATAGTCATTCATATGAATTTTTTAGTTAGTGTGCCATACGTTCTCATATGTTTTGTGTCGTGTCATTGTTGTTATAGTTTAGATATTTTAGTTCCTCTAGCCCTTGTCAGCCGAACAATAATTAGTTAAACACTATGGAAGAAAACTACTCAAACGCAGTTGTAATGAAATTATTTATTCTGTTTGAAAAATGTGATAAAATTATAAGCAGGATATGTAGAAAGTTTAATGAGATGTATCCGAATCTACCGCCAATGAACGACAAAAAATTTGTACGATTTCAAAACAATTTTGTTGCGTTTGGTGTAAGTTTAAAAGGGCCAAAAAAGAATAATATAATAATTGTATCAAAATGCTAAAACAATAAACATATTAAATAAAATTTCCAATGATATACTCAAAATGCTGTCCGTTTACTTCTAAACACTCTAAAATGCACTCCTTGACTGCAGCCGTCATGGCAGATCTAATTTCACTTGAATCTAGACCCGATAGAGTAAATCTTCTCGCGAATATACTGGTGATTCGTAAATCTTGTCTTTAAACATACCCTACAAGTAAAAGTCTAATGGATTAAGATCGGGGGATCTCGGAGACCAATTCCATGGTCCTAAACGCCTTATCCAACGATCATCAAAAAGTATATTCAGTTCCGAGGTAACTGCTCCTGTACAATGTGCAGGAGCTTCGTCGAGTTGATACCAACAGCTTCGATATTTGTCAAGTGACAGATTATTGACAAAGTTGTCGACAACTGTTCTTAATATAATAATATGGAGGTAGTTTATTGATGTTAATGTCTCCTCGTATATTACGTACCTTAACTGGTTTTCTGGTAACATGCACGAAACATTAAAACTGAATTTTTCTTGATATCCTGCTTCTCTCGTGATATGCGGATTTTCACTTGACCAAAAATGATCATTTATTTTATTAAAAATCTCTTTCCTTGAAAATTTTGATTCATCCGTCCAAATTATTTTACTTAAAAGATGCGTATTTTCTTGGGTGCGCACCAAAAGCATTTTACAAAGTTCGACTCTCTGCTGAGGATCTTGAGGCTTCATAGCTTGAACTTTATTGAATTTATAATCATGCATGTTATAATCTTCCGAAATTCTTCGAACTGACGAATACGTTATACCCAAATCATCTGCAGCACTTCGTATTGATGACTGAGGAAATGCATGGAAATATACCAAAACATTAATCTTGTTGCCTTCATCAAAAGTTACGGGTTGTGGTCTTTGCCCTTTTAAAGTTGAACCAAACGGAACGAAATTATTTTGAAATCGTACAAATTTTTTGTTGTTCATTGGCGGTAGATTCGGATACATCGCATTAAACTTTCTACATGTCCTGCTTATAATTTTATCACATTCTCCAAATAGAGTAAATAAATTCACTAGAACTGCGTCTGAATAGCTTTCTTCCATAGTTTTTAACTAACTATTGGTCGGCTGACAAGGGCTAGAGGAATTAAAATATCGAAACAATAACAACAATGACAGGACACACACACATTCATATGAATAACTATTTCAAGAAACCTTTTCAAATAAAAATGCTTATAAATCAGAAACTTGCATAGTTGTGTAAAGGTATGGTATACATAAATAAATAGCAAATTTTATCAACTTTTCAAATCAATAATAATATACAGGGTGTTTCATTTAAAAAAATCGACTTTTACACATTTTTTCAGGTAACCAAAATAATTGGATTTTTAGACCACCCTGTATATTGAAACTAAGCTTTGGCCATAGCATACTGGGTATTGCCTAACTACCAACCGAGTTTCAGTGACTTAGCATCTCAAAGTTTAAAAATATCACCATGGAAAATAATTAATATCTCAAAATCGGCAAAACATAGGTATAGGGAAGTAATAAGGAAATGTGTATGTACTACTAGCAATTGCAAAAATAAGTTAATATACAGGATGTTCCATTTAAAATATCAAAGTTGCTACTACTTTCTAGTAGAAGCGGCAATACCGCATTATCCAAAATATTTTAGCTGTGTAGAGCATGGCCTTTTACGCAACAAACCAAATTTTTGGATCATTCCATTAACTGGTTCGCCAGAAACGTCTAATACGCCATCGTCGTAAATCACCCTGTATATCTGTATGACGGATGGCAATTCTTCACTTTGATAATTTGGAAGTCTAACAAGCCTGCGACTTGGCGCATATACAGGTTATTATTCGATCATTCATGCAAACTCCAACTCTGAAACTAATTCATCCTTGTAAGTAATAGCCAATATTACACGCTAGTTAAATAATGAACTATTATTTATCGTTCAAGCTTGAATGCTTCCAACAGACAAATCAGTTGCCTTTGATTTTCACTAAATTCAAATTCAATTCTTCCGAAATAAAAACGTTACTTTTACATTGAAAATTGAATAATCCAGGACCCGCTGAATTCTTATTTCGGCATCTGTTTCGCCTTATTTACTTCACAAGCGCTCCTCGAGAAAGAAAATCATTTCCTAAACTAATAACAACATCACATGTGCCCCTATAAAAATGATTTGATTTCTCCGCCTTATCCGAAACAAAATTGCTTATTCAGTACTATTTTCCCTCTTTTTATTTTGCATAAGGATTACTATGTTCACGATTGTCTCTTATCCCTTCGTGAGCAAGTGATTACCTACTTAATCGGGTGTTTTTCTAAAAAAATCTTGTACATGTTAAAAAAATATTTTCCCAGTTCCTATGAGAGGCTTTCCGTTCTAAATTGATAGTCTAAACTGTGTTTGAGCTTAAGAGAGAGAGAGCAATCAACCCTAATTAATATGCAAAACGATGACACGGTGATAAAAAAAAAATTTAAATAGGGTCTATAACGATTTACATTGCATATTAGATCCTTTCTTTCTTTATTTGCCAACCTCACCCTGTAATAGGCTCAAATGCAATAGAAAGTAGGCCTTGATCAGCCAGTAATTGGCAGACATCACAGGCGTGCCTTCGGGGTCAGACCTTGGAGCAGCCGTATTTCTCTAAAATCTGCATTTAATTAAAAACATAACTGGAGCTTTCGGTATAATTTTTTTATATATATACGTACATTTATATGGTATTCGCATATCTTTTATGCACATTTATATGTAAAAGGTAAATTCAATTGGTTAAGTATAAATTTCAACAATTTTACATAAATGATCACAAGCCATAAAACATTCAACGTACCTACAGACTTTTTATATACAAGCATTCCTGTTTTATTAATTATATATTTTCATCATAAATCTAAAAATCTGATGAACTATTATCTGCTCTTTAGTTAATAATAAGTGGCTGGCTGGCTGGACGGTTTCTTCAATTAAACCGTCTAATTCCCACATTTTCTGAGCGTCCTTAATTATAATTATGTTCTATACATTTCCGCCACTTCTCTGCACTGATTTTCTTAAGCGCTTCCTCAAAATGCTGCTCAACATCATTTAGTTAATATGTTGTAGTTTTTCTAGCCACAGAACTTTTCACTTGAGCCCATTATTGTTCATTTTTAAATAAAATAGATACTCTCACTAATTCTAGTTAATTTTTTCATTATGTGTTTGCACATTCATTAAAAAGTGAAATAAAGTACATTATATTAAACTTTTAATATCTGTCATAAATTCTTGAGTTCTACCGTCTTGTAGCAATTTTAAAATTGCCACTATTGACTTTATGGGGAGTGTTAGACTTACCTTTGATTCTTACGGTCATACTTCCACAAAGTGCACCTTATATAGTTATTTGGTTCGAAAATTGTTTATTAAATTGTGTCATCTTTGTTTACAGAAAATTAGTCAAAATATGTGGGGTTAGAAGTAGTGCGCTCGCTTTCTGTTGGTTAGCACAAGGCGCTGCAAGTAGGTTGACCATGTATTTCCGTTTCAGTCTCCGTCAAGTCGCAGAACGCCCATTTCTTACTCTTGGTAGAAGCCCAGGCTTTCTAATCGTTCTGATCGTTTGTAGTGTGTCTCTGTTCTCTTCTTTTTTTTTGGGGTTAAGTTAGGTTGGCAAAAGTTTGTGTGAGCTGGTTGTTGGAGAAGAAGGGGGTTTCTTCGGAGTTCTCGGGCCCTTTAATTTTACTTTCTTAAAATCCTTCAAACAAGAAGGTTAAGCCAATGGCTGTTAGGCCATTCTTTTGTCAAAAGACCACGAGGCCTCACCCCCCCCCCCTTTAGAGGTAAGCTTATTTTATTCCTTTTTTTTTGTTGTTGTTTGGTTGGAATTCAGTGGATAATTTTCTTCTTTATTATTTTTAGGGGTTTTGTTGGTTTCGGCAGATTTTGTCGTTTACTTGCCGTTCGGCATTTATGTAGGTTAAACCACCTAACTGATATACCACATGGGATTTTAAGGCCCACGTAACAACCTAAAGTTCTCCAGATAATCCTAAAAAAGTCTAATTTCACCTGGCCTTCCATAAGAAACCACATAGGGCTATACTCGTTTATGGAAGTAGCCGCATAACAGGATCCATGATAGCTGACCAGATTGATGTATTTTTTTTTTTTTTTTGGTATTTAGTTAATTCTAATTTATTTAGTTCACTTCAAAATTAACTTAAATTTAATCAATAAATTCCCTTTAATAATGTAAGGCGATCTTGACTTGAGGTCACATTTTTCATATATCCGAAGGTAATAAATTAAAGTATAAAGGTTCTAGAATCTTTAGAGGTTGTATAGATACATAAACGCATGGTTATTATAAACTCTTGAGTCATGAAACGCTCAGTTTAATTTTTTTTATACTTTATTTCTAAACATAAATAATTTTTAATTCTGACTAATGTTTAAACAATTTCACTATGATCATATAACTAGCATAAACCCTTCCTTTTTTGGCCAAGTATTTTTTTGTTTAATAAACTGTTTATTGTTTTGTGTGAAAAGACTTTAGTATTATTTATTGCATAGATTTCCAATAGTAACTGACATTCGATATATTTTTCCTGGTTTGAACTTCTGTCAAACCAGGTGGCGTTTAAGGCAAGCCAACGACGAAGGGAGGGTGTAACTATAACGGACCACGACCTAGTGCCTCCACATCAAAAGCTACCATCAGCAGATAGTTAACAATCTGTTTCCATAACAAGAGGTTGTCACTGTCATAGTCTCTTAACATAATAAATTATAATTAACTTACTTTAATAGGACTTAGTTCATGGTGTTTCTGTAGAAAATAGGAATAAACATTTTGAACAAATTCTTGGGCCAGCTTACTTTCCTGAAGAAGCGAATAGTGAGAGTTCTAATAAAATATAACAAGATATAAAAAATTGGGACCCAAAGTGTTAACACGCTGTTGGTCTTTATAATATATAATAAAATTGTTCTTGTAGTTTTTCTCTTCTGATTTTAAAATTAAAACTGTGCATGTCTAAAATATTAATTGCTTAAGTTACTTACAGAGGTACTGGGAACAGAGTGTAATCGTGTTCCATAGTTTTCAGAATAAATGTAATATCACACAAAGAAAGTATCTCAAACACCACCAAAAGCAATAAAAAATGCCTCGAAAATCTGGTGACAATTAACAAATGCTGCGTTCTGCAATACCTCGAAGATGAGATCGGAGAAGGGTAGATCTAAAGTCATCTGGTTCGAGAGCTGTCAGCGATAACATCAAGTACGGAAAAATAAAAGAACGGTCAGACAACTTTTGCTTCATTTTGAACGTCAATGGACTTTTAGGGTTATATTGTTGTTCGTTTATGTTTTCTTATCGTTCCTGTTATACAAATTATTATGAAAAATCAAATACAATAAACAGATGATGGCAGATTACTTTGGTTAAATCCAGAAAGTAAAAAAATATACCTACTGAAAACTGTCAATATCAGCTGTTTAGAAAATCAATTTCTGCATGACCAGAAGGTATAATTACAGCCTCTTTTGTGCGTATGTATGTGCATGTGGCCCCTATTAAAATATCTTAGCCAATACAGTTTGAAAGGTTGACGGCAACATTTTAAAATATTCTCTAAATAGATGGTCCTCAAAATGATAGACATTCTTCTGCATAATTTTAATTTTTTGCCAATATGACCTCGTCGTCCTAACCGGATTCTGAATTCATGGACTATTATATTCCCTATGTTGCAAATTGCTAAGAAGCAGTAATAATAATCAATATTATTCATTTTAGAACTATTCTTCATAATAAATTTATACTTATCTAAAGAGAAAAAAACTTGCTTCGGCGCCAACAAATCAAAAAGTGAAGTTATTAAACCATCACCCCACCAACAAGTTTCAAGTAAATCTCCGCTCTCTTCGAGAAATGGGGGTGAAAGGATTTCACTGGACAGCTTCGCAGCATGGGAAAAAGAAGGAGCTAAGATTTACTTCGCGGTCTCAAGAAGATATAAAAGAACGCCAAGTGAGCTGATCGAGGAATAAGATCGTATTGCAGAACGCAATAAATCGAAATAAATAAAATACGTGCGAATACGAATCTGTTTTTACCAACAGTTTCTTTTGATTTTTGGGTTCCCTTTTTTAATCACTAAAAAGTGAAACATGCCAGAAGATTCTAACCTTACCTAACTTTTTCTTTCGTATGTATCTATAACAATCATCAACCGAACTTGTGGAATGACAGAGTTCAAAGGCATCGAGAATAATTCCATTTTTAAGATGGCCAGAACTTTAACTAAAGGTGCAAAAAAGCCAATATCATATCTCAAAAACCACCAGAAAGTTCTGATTTTGACAGATGCTAAAGATAAAGCTGAATTGCTCGCAGACCAACTCTGGGAGCGAGTCAGCGAAAATCCAACAACAAACCCGCATAGAGATGAGAGGGTCTCCAGAACTATTCAAATTTTTAAGTCAGTAAACCATCCGATTCAGAACTTCCCAGAGGTGACGCTAAACGAAGTAACAATAACAAGTGTTTTGAACGTCGGAAAGCCCCGGGTTTCGACGATATCAAAAATACGGCGTTGCGAAACCTACCCGACAGAGCTTTGGGGAATATTGCAAGCTTATTCCAGACGATAATCAAAGAAGGCTATTTCCGGTGTGCCTGGAAACACGCAAAGGTAATTTTGATACACAAAAAAGGAGACGACCAAACTGCTTCAGTGAGCTATAGACCGATCAGCCTACTCTAGTTTGGGAAAAATCACCGAAAAGCTAATTTTGTCTCGTCTAAATTACTTTGTGTTTGAGCGCAATGTTCTGCCTAATGAACAGTTCGGATTTCGAGCCAAACATTGCAAAGTTAGGCAGACGAGACTCACATCAAATATCACGAAGGGTTTTAACAAAAGGATGCACACGGTGGAGGTTTTCTTTGACGTCAGTAAGGCTTTCGACAAGGTATGGCATAACGGTTCACTATTAAAGCTAATGGGACTCGGAGCTCCAATCTATCTCGTCAAGATTGTGACTTCATTTTTTGAAAATAAAAGTTTTGCAGTCTCGTCGGAATGCACACTTTCTTTGATAAAACACATTAGGGCTGGAGTGCCGCAAGGCTTACCTCTATCTCCGATGCTGTACAATATAATATACACTCACGATATACCGAAAGATAGACAAAATGAGCTCTATTTATTTACCGACAACACTGCAATTACTGCGAAAACAAACGAACCGTGGTTGATAATCTTAAGGTTGCAGCGCCTTATTAAACTTATAGAAAAATGGCTTTCGACTTGGAAGAGTCTTCTGAATTCTTCCAAGACGAAGGTCATATTTTTCTCAAAAAGCGACGTTAAACGATCTGAGACTAGGCTCAGTATCAACGGGGTACAATTGAATTAGTGCCAGGAAGTTAAATACCTGGGACTTATCTTCGACCAAAGGCTGAATTGGAAGCTTAATTCAATTAAGAAGTAGAATTGGCAACAGGACGAGGGTCAACCTCTACAAGGTCTTGGTCAGGCCGGCTTTAACTTATGGTGCGCCCTCGTGGTGTAACATAAGCAAAGCGGAGCTGAATAAGTTTCAGGTAGTTTAGAACAAAGCACTGAAACTAATAGCAAACGTACCGAGATATGCTATGAACCGAGTTTTACGACTTTAAAATACAGAGTATAAACGAGTTCTTTGTAAAAATCATGACTGACTACTACAGACGTACGGACATTTCGACCAACGAACTTATAACACAGTCACATACAAGAGCAAGACTTGACTCGACACACGAGTATATGAACAATACCGACAAGCAATCGAGAAAAGAAAAGAAGTCACAGGTTTAACCTAACTTAAATACGCATGAAAGATCCTCGTCTAAAGAGTATATCATGTTGACAAGATAAAAATGATGTCAAATTTACCTTAACTTTGAAGGCATTACCGAAGATGATTATATCTACATTACCTATGAACCTATTAAATAAAACAGGTTGTGATAAAATTATTAAGGATAATTATACAAATGTAATAAACACAGCTAAAGCAATTTTGAATATTACAAATTTTCACCAAAATAAGGTCAAAAAAGAGACTTTTTCAAAAAACATTTAAAAATGGAGCGTTCCATATAAAGAAACGCTATATCCATGACGTAAGTCATTTGTTTTTAATTCAAATTTTTGAATTCTACTGAAAAAAATGCATCGATTGGCTATTTGGGGTTTTCATAATAATACAGGAAATGTCAAAAATAAACCCAAGCTAACTCCTCGTTGGAACACCCTGTACAAGTTTAATTAAGCTTGACTTTCTTGAATAAAGTTTAGGGCACAAATTGGCAACGCTGTACTAGAGCAGGGCTCAGCAACCTTTTAACAAAGAGGTGCCCATGTGCAATTTTGAACAAAGCCAAAGTGCCACTATACAAAACTGTTTCACTTTTATACGAATAAATAATGTATAAAATTGTTAAATGTATAAAAGAAGGTAACTAATAAAATAAAAAAATGATCAACAATATTTCTAAAAATTTTAATCAAAAAGGAAACATAGCACAGACTTTACTGTTAAACGAAATATATATTTTTATAAAAGGCAACATTTTGTTTAAAATTTGAAACGTTTTCAGTGCGATCCTTGTCCTTGTGTTTCTCGCGAAAGCTTTTCTATTTCTGGTTCATGTCTAGTTGCTTTTAATATTACACACGCCTCTGAATTTTCTGTTGTTAGCCGACTTCGATATGGATTCAAAATTATTTTCATATGGAAAAAAACTTGCTCACACACATAGGACGATCCGAATGCTGAAAGCATTGCAAATGCCACTTTTTATAGGCAAATAAATTTATCTGGCAAACTAGCCCAACAATTCAGTATTTCGTCTAATTTATCCTGAGGATCACCTTCTAAAACTCTTTTTAGTTCCACAAATTTTGTCTTCCATAACTCGGAGTTCCTAAATTCAATAAGCTCAAAATCTTGAATTTACATCCATGCGAAAAGAGAATCATTAAAAAGAATGCTAGTAAAATCCATTAAGTCTGGTTTTATCAAGAAGGTGAACATGTGACCATGTTTATCAAAATCTTGGACTCTTTCAGCAAATTCTTCTTTCAGTGAAGTCATGTAGTTTAACATTTCCTCATTAAATGCAGCATTATCACAAACTTTAAGGTTGGGTAAGTATGTTTTTAGATTTGGTAAGTATTTATATGTATGGGAGGTAATATCGCGAATAAATACGTCTATTTTCATTTTAAAAGACTTCCAGGTATCATACAAATCTAGAACAGTTTGACCCGATCCTTGCAACTTAAGGTTTAGTTCGCTGAGATGATTTGTAATATCAGTTAGGAACATCAACTTACAAATCAGTGGCGTAGCCACAGGGGGGCAAAACAATATCGGTCTTATTTTCTTTTTAGTAAAGAAGAGCGATCGGAATAAACTTAATAAAACCGGTTTTGGGAGCGTCCCGTCATATTTAATTTATTTCTTTTTATATAGCGGATTTTAACTCCATTTGGGGCCAGACCCTTGTTTCCTAGGGAGCATGAAGAAGGTGAATTCCTACGAAATTTTGGCGTGGTCCCAAAAATTTTTTGCCTGCGGCGCTTTAGCTCCGCAGTCTACGACTCTACGATAGTTCGCCCCTCCCGCCCCAAAATGCTGGCTACGCCACTGTTACAAATCCATTCTTTATAATCTAGTTCAGGAAAGAATTGAGCTTGTTTTTTTTGCAACAAAAATGACCTAATTTCTCCCAAACATTCCACATCTAGAAAGCACTTTACCGCGGCTAAGCCAGCGTATATTGCTGTGTAATGGAATATCTGAATATTCACTTTCGATTTCTTGTAAAAATTACTTGAATTGTCTGTGAGTTAATGAAGAACGACCAGTAATGTAGTTGACAACTTTTACAACAGTATCCATCACGGATTTTAAGCTTCCGCTCGAGATCTTCGCGCATGAACTTTCTTGATGAATAATGCAATGAAAATTCAAAAGTGGTCGACCAATACGTACAGTAAGAAGAGATACAAATCCCTTATGTGTCCCGATCATAGCGAGTGCGCCATCTGTAGTTACGCAAAAAATCTTAGTTAAGTCTAGTCCCCGTTAGTGAAAATATTTAACGAATTCTGATAGTATATCTTCGTCTCTTGTTGTTCCTTCCAATGGTAGCAGACAGATCAGTTCTACATACACACGGTTATTGTCAAAGTACCGCGCAATGATTGCCAACCGGGAAATGTCATTAACGTCGACACTTTCATCCAACGAAATACTAAATACGATATTCCGTTTAATGGCGTCGATCTGTTGTTTCCGTACATTTTCTGCCATTTCAGTAACTCGCCTCTCGATAGTCCACGCTGATGCTGGTATATCTTTAATCCGGACCAGTATTGCTTGTTTATTAGGAAAATCATCAAACAATACATCTGCACTTCTCAGAAGCGTTTGCTTCATAAAATCCCCATCAGTGAAAGGTCTTCCCTTTTCTGCCAAAGATTGTGCAATTTTAAAACTGCATTCGGTTGCTTGATCTTTCCCTTGACTAATTTTTGTGAAGAATGTTGCCTGCTTTGTATACTGAGCAACTGCTCTTCGGATTGTTTCCGTTCTATGAGCATTATCCTTGAACCCCGATTCATGTCTTGTTTGAAAATATCGTTGAACACTAGATGTCCGGAATACTACGCTTTCCCGACATAATGCACATATGGCTCGATCTCTTTGCTGTACAAAACCATAATCACTTGTCCAAGAGTCTTGAAAGGGCCGAACGTCTACTTTCTGCTTTTTAGCCGCCATAACACTAACGTTAATCGCGCACTTGTACGTTACAGGTTGATAAATAATAATGTCACGATTAACTATCCGTCATAGGGTCCGTCCAATAACAACACCTGGTACAACTTTTATCACTAAACTTTTATTTCGGAACTTATCTTTACAATAGCTCGTACTAAACTAAACTAACTCTAACTGAATACACGCTTATTATAATGGTAAATCCGCCTCCTAGAAGTTTCCCGTATAACCGTGGCAATGCCGCTCACCGGGCGTTCGAAAAGCCGAGAATTACCTCCTCGCGTCTTCTATTTTCTAGAAACGTCCCGTCGCGGTCGCGTCGTTCTAGCCTGGCCTGCCATCACATAGCTCGGTCGAGCTACGTTGCCAGCTTGTGTACAGTTCCGTAGATTATTTTAAATTTACAATAAGTATCCTTAAAATTAAATCTTTAATATTATACACCAAACTTCACAAAGTTATGCGTGCCATTTTAAACTGCCGTAGGTTGCCGACCCCTGGACTAGAGTATCGACCTACCCCATTGTCAAGTAATACTAGGAACTCCTCATCGTCAGTAATATATATAAATTATCCAAATCCATTTTAAATGGGTGAAAACTTTTTATCATAAACGTCAAACTTAACTTCTCAGGTTATTTGACAGAAGATCTGTATGATAAGCTTAGTTTTACTACTAAGCCATAATTGTACAACAGTATGAGCTAACTTATTCCTTGTTTGTACAACCGGACATAAAAGTGTTCTAATTTTGTTTAGTCAAAAATTCGTAAAACTAAGCAACCAGTAAAGTAAATGTAGCAATTTTCTGCTTATTTACGTAGTTGTTGACAAAGAATCGAATTATCGAAAAAAATAAATAACTTTCCAATTGATATTTGAAATTTATCACCAGCCAGACAAAATCTGGAGGAGGGGTAAATGTCAAAAACATTTTAAAATATATCCCCCAACCTCCCTATTGGCATCCTAAAATTTGAAAAAAAAACTGTTTCCATTCATTTTTTGGATTTTGCATTGTAACACTTCCTAAAGTTCTAACTCTGTACACACAGGGTGTTATTTAGGTACGTGGCTAAACTTCAAAGGTTGATTCCTCGAGGGATTCTAAGACAAAAAGTTTATATAAACATAGGTCCGGTAATGCTTTGTTTTTAAGATACAGGTTGTCAAACTCTTTAAAAATATCGTTTTTCTTTAAGTTCAGTGGCGTCCAGGAAGGCAATTCTTGTATTTTTTTTCTTTTAGCATTTTTTTCGTATCTTGCTTCGTTTTCGAGAAAAAAAAAACATAAAAATCACTTTATTGCAAAACCGGTGTTTTAAAAATAATTAAAAACTGTTGTTATTATTGCCCATGAACATGAAATAAAGTAATTTTTATTTGTGATTAAGCAATTAAAACTAAACGAAATTGATCTTTTGAAATTTTTTGCTAAGATTAACTGTTTTCGATAAAACAAGGGAAACAGAATCATAAATCTCTTAATTTCTCCATCATCATTCTGAACGGAGTGTAAATGCTTGGTACAGCTAAAAGTGGCCTAGAACGCGAACCTTTTTTTTTGTTTATCTAGTTTTTATCGGGCACCTTATTACAGTAAGCTCGACTTAATGTGTTATTAAGATTCAGTGTTCAGTTTTAGTGTAAGGTACGCTATTTCCACATTGTAGGTTTTTCTCAAGCCTCACAGTATCTCCGTCCACCCGAAATATTATTTTTTATTCGGCTGGTTAGTACCCAAAAACAAGATTGAGTTTACAAACTCAGAAATGACCGATATGCATTTTGCCTCTGGAATGACCCAAGGCAGACGCATTTATCAAGAGAGATCGCATTGTACCAAATAGACAAACATTTATAAAAAAGAATATATGAAAGGCTGTGCGAATCAGGCACCTTTCAAAGGCCAGCAGCTCTTATTGGGAGACCTGCAAGAGTAAGAACAGTGGAGATGGAGGAAGCAGTTTTACATGAAGTTGAGTGTAGCCCCGATACAACAACAGGTAGCATCTCCCATACTATGTTTACCGATGAATTAAATTATGAACTTTCATAAAAATCTATCATAACATCATCTTCGCAATCATTCATAACAAATATCTGGGCTGAATAGTATCCCCATGCGGTTATAGAAAATAATTATAAACAACAGTTTTCCGGGAATGTTTGGGTTAGTATAGTGGGTAATTATTTCATTGGACCTCATTTTTTGCCACCAAGATTAATTGGTCAAGAGTATCGTGATTATTTGGAATTTGTGTCACCTGAATTATTAGACCCACTAACCTGAACTAACCTCACTTTAGCATTGTAGCACGTCAGTTGCTGGATGCAACTTATCGAGAAAAATGAATCGGTCGCGCATGTCCACAGTCATGGCCACCCAAGTAACCGGATTTAAATCCCTCACATTTTCTCCTATGGGGACATTTAAAGTGCATCGTTTATAAAACTCGAGTCAACACCGAAGAAGAATTAATCCAACGGATACGGGTTTCATGTGATCAGATAAGATATACGTCGGGAATATTTCAACGTGTTCTTCAATCGATGTTAAGACGAGGTAATGCTTGCATTGAAGTTAAAGGAGGACAGTTTTAGCAACTATTGTTAGTTTCGTGTTACTTATTGTTAAATGTTTTTTTTTTGTTAAAAGTGATTCTTATGTTTTTCTCAGAAACGAAGCAAGATACGAAATAAATGCTTAAAATAAGAAAGTTAATATACATATACAAAAATACAAAAATCAGTGGCGCACATTTCTTTTGTCAAAAATCTTAGTTAAGGTGCGTTCCAGGAGGCCACTGGACTTAAAAATTTTAATCTAGTTAGGGCTAAATTAGTCCCTTACTACCTTAAAGAACACTGCCATATTTCAACAAAATCGGCTAAAGGATTACTAAGATATTTACTAAAAAAAGATTTTTTTTTTAAAGTATGACAGTCTGTGTCTTGTAAAACGAAGCATTACCGGACATATATTCATATAAACTTTTCGTCTTAGAATCACTCGAAAAATCACCCCTTGATGCTTGGCTACGTACTTAAATAACACCCTGTATGCACTACATATAATCATCCATCCAAGTTTCGTAACACAATTTTTTAAAGCAATAATTGTTTATGTAACAACTGTTACTTTCACAAAAGAACAAGAATATATTTCAAGGATTTGTATACTTCGGCAAAGTTGACGTTTTCAAACAAAAATCCGACTTCTTCTAATTTCACGAAAGAAAAATGTGCAAACACTACACGAATTTGAAAAAATAAATTAAGAATAAAGCTTATTTTATTTAGGAATTTTTAACGCTGGCTAAATCGAATTTTTTTTAGATTTAGGAAATAACGTCATGAAAACTTGAAATATTTCTTTTGTCTGAAGGACTTAACAATGGTAGGCAACATTTTATTAAGATGTTTACTAATTACCTTTATAGGCTTTTAATAGGACATAAACCATTGAGTCTCTGACACAAATTTCTTAATAGCACCCTCCAAATCAGCCCCTTTTCCCATTTGCAACAAAAGCCGTTAAATCTTAATTACGTGTTAATTACGCAATTTTTTAGTGTTGCTCTATTTCCAGCCAGTTTGCGTCTAGTCTAATAAAGAGAGACGATTTATTCAGCTGACAATACTCTGTTTCCCTAGCTGATAGAGCGCCAAAGCGTAAGTATTTTAGTTTTCTGAAAACTACTTTTAAACATTAATTTCCTTTTCTTATCAACACTAATCTGGCTTTTATATAACAAAAACGTCACTTCGGTGTAGCAAATTAGGCGGAAATTAATAAAGGGCATTTTGTGCAAATGCTGAAAGCCCATTGAAAGGTTTCTCTACGTTCGCATTATGTTTATATTGAACCGAGTTGATTTTTATGTATAAATTAAACTGAATATTGGAGTCTGTCAACGCCCCAAATGGATCCGTTGGAAAATCAAATAATTCCTTATGAAAATAGTAAGTGCTATAGATTCCATCTGTATCACATATTTACGACTCCTGTAAGGCGTGAATTGCTATTTTTATAAATCTACTGTAATGTATACTCTGAAACATTGAGACACAATGCAGTGCTGCTGGTATGTGGGTCTAGAAGGCTTGTTCGAAAATACAGGGCGTCAAGTTAATTTTTTTAATTTTTTTCCAAATAATAGTAGCCGCATAAACTTTGGTAGTAGCCACCATTATATTCAATTCATTTCAAAAAAGAACCACTAGTGAGCAGCCAGATGTTACTGTAGATATTGTCTTATAATTAAATCACAGCTTTATAGCTCCCCAATAAGCTGGACCATTAAGAACTGCAACATTGAGAGCGGAAGATGTTCAAGAAATGTCACTAGAATTCGGGAGCATCAGAAGCAGAAAAGTAATTTTTAGGGCAAGATTTGGAAAAATTTACAAAAAAACTTGAAAAACTTTCAGTACACTTTATGAAGATTATAAAACAATGTAATAGAAATATTAATAATGAATATTTATTTAAATTTTTACAATTTCAATACAATTATTGATTTCCATCAAACTTCAAACAGTATTTCTAAAATTGCTGAGTAATCTGATGATCCACAGCTGCACGAATAAGGGTAACTGGAACATAGCTCCTTATAGTCTAGCTTTAAATGGCGTTAAGTAATAAATGCTCATTAAATATACTAAACGCATACCGGGGTATCAAGAACAATTTAGACACCATCCATCACATTAAAGGATCCGAATAATGAGCATTCTTTAGGTAGGTCCACCCTGAATTAATCGCAAACTATTGCTATATTTGAGGATTTACCATTGTTATTGGGAAAATCCCTTAGCCAAGAGCGTCTATTGGGTAAGTTTTTAAATTAAAAATCTTGAACATATCTGATTCTATTCTCCTAAAATTGTATTATATTATATTCGTAGGTATCTTTAACATATGAAAACAATTAAAAATCATATAGTATGAACTTTTATTAACATCTTTTATAATAAGCGGTTATTTTGGGTTGTGGCTATTATTATATTTGAGGATTTACCATTGTTATTGGGAAAATCCCTTAGCCAACAGTATCTATTGGGGAAGTTTTTAAATTAAAAATCTTAAACACATCTATTCTCCTAAGATTGTATTATTATTATATCCCTAGCTATCCATAACATATGAAAACATTTAAAAAATCGTATAGAATGAACTTTTATTAACATTGTTTTTCCACTACTAACCTATAACATCGCCATTATTGACCGATTATTAACGCTAGAAATCGTTTTCCTCTACCTTATAAGTCATTATTGACCATGGTCAATAATAAGCCATTGAAATCCATTATTGACCGATCTTTGACCTTAACCGAATTTTGTTTGAACGCAGGTAACTTGATTTTTTAATTCTACAACATCAATTCATTGTGGTTAGGCAACCAGATAATTATCAATACATATTAGATTACTTGATATTGTAAAATATCGATACAATCAACATTTTTTCTGCTTCCATCCTTAATTCGGGAGGTGTACACATAATATTATCACTAACATTTTCTTCGCTCATTTTAAAAAAAAAAACGCAAAACTCGTGAAATCTGATGACACAAATGAACACAAATTGACATTGACAAAGCCACCTGACAAAACAACAAAATATTTTGCCAATTCCAAAGCGCAGGTAACTTGATTAAAAAATATACTTATACCTACCTATAATTTTTTATAATTAATAATACTATAAAGATAAATGTCATATAAAAGTTTGTAGTAGTGGAAAAAATAATATATTAACCACGGTTTAGACAGCTTATTATAGCCCTCGCGTCTTAAATCCCTCGTCGCTTCGCTCCTCGTGATTTAAACTCGCCGCTCGGGTAATAATGATGGCTGTCTAAACCTTGGTTAATAATATACTATTATTATAAGGGGTTGAACCGTTTCTTCGATTATTATATCTACCTGCCACATTTTAGCTTCTTCTATCACATAATCGATACACTTTTTCCACTTTGCCACACTGATTTTACCTATAGCTTCATTAAAGAGCCTTTTTAAATCCATCATTTTATAAGTCGTGCTTTTTCTGGCGACATCTGTTTTTATTTGAGCCCATATAAGTTCGATCGGGTTTAATTCGCAGTGGTAAGGAGATATTCCTCGTAACTTTGCCATTTCATCGACTACATATTTTTTTATTGCATTTTTATGTAAATTGGCTAGATGCAGCTGCTCGATTTCTTAATTCGAAACATTGTCTTACTCGGCGTTGCGCAGTTCTAGATGAAGCCGGGAACCCTGTTCTATGCATAGCGGATACTGCAGTTTCAAATGGATTGTGCCTTAAATACTCTACCAAAATTCGGTCTTCTTCATTTGATGATTTTCTATTATTTAAACCTGACCCAACAGACCTTTCAAGTGTTTGATGATAGCGCCATTTTTTTACAATTCCTTGAACAGTACTTCTAGGTACTCTAAAATGATCAGCTATTCTTCCATAAGACCACCCTATTTCTTCTAAACATATTATTCTTGCTTTTTCAATAATACTTAAATGCGGCATTTCTTCAATCAAATAAGATGATGACAATACTTTGACAGATATCATGATAACAATCAAGACGTTACAAAGGTAACAAAGGTAACAAAGGTAAAAAAGTTGCATTTACAGTGTCACAGTTTAGTGTACGAAATTAAATGTCGTCAATACCGACTCTGGGGCGTTTAGGCAATTGTTGAAAATTCTCATATTTAATTAAAAAAACACTGACACTTCACACTTTGACTAGTTTCACTGAAAAGCAAACACCCAAGGTAAGCATGTATATATATAAATAAGTGTATTTTCCAAATGACGCACCCATAAAGCCATAATAACCACATAATTAGCAAGCAGGTAACCAGGATTAGGTACAAGAAAAAAGGAATAAAATGATTAGAGCAGAAACGGAATAAGTACTTAGACTCTTATTAGTTTTGATAAAATTGCTTTCTAAAATTCGCGGTAAAAAGGTACGGCTGTACATAATTTTAAGCTTAAAAAATTTAATATTAAAATACATATTTGAAGACAAAACTTGAATTTGATGTCCATACTTGTACTAATTCTGCACAAATTTGAAAATTCAGGCCTATTTAAATCTATATATGCCGAAAATTTTGCGCGCCCATAGAGAAGACGGTATTCAATTGATTGATTTATTACTTTGCATCATTTAAAGATAGACTATAGATGTTTTAACTTCGTTAAATTTAGCTTTTGACGCATTCCAAAGCCACTTCTTATTAGTGATTGATATGTAGTAGTGTCCAAATAATGCCGTTGTTGATAGCATTCTTTGGTTTTGTTTAGTATTATCTACAATAAAAACATTATTTAGCATTTAGCGTTAGCACTTTAGCAAATATTGCATCTATAGTAAAAAAAATATTCAGGGTATAGACTGGGTTTACTTTATATTAATAAATAGACACTACCATAAGCTTAATTTTACATGAACATAATAATAATGTCTCAATAAGTACTAACGTAAACAACAATAACATAACCTCAAATTTATTCAAACGGTGATAAAAAATTTTCACGAAACACTTAAGTACATCTAATCTCTGACTGTAAATGTGTTAATAATATTACCAAAAATAATATATATTATTTGAAGAAATTGCTTATTTGTCGCCTATAAACGTGTTCCAAGGCCTTCAATGCAATCCTTTTTTGTTTGGAAAGGTTTTTAAAAACACGCCCCATGTGACGTCATCACTTAGGCTGTCTATGGACAGCCTAAGTCTGACGTCACAAGGGGCGTGTTTTAAAAAACCTTTCCAAACAAAGTAAATTGCATTGAAAATCCCATAAGAGATTTTTGCAAGCATTGGTACACGTTTATAGGCGACAAATAAGCAATTTCTTCAAATTATTTATATTTTTGGTGATACGGTTGACCCATTTACAGCCACAGATAGAGGTAAGTGTTTCCTGAAAATATTTAATCGCCATCTGAAAAAGTTTGAGGTTATGTTATTGTTGTTTACATTATTGTTTATTAAGACATAATTGTTAGTTTTTTGTAAAATAAAGCTCGTGGTAGTGTTTATTTATTAATATGAAGTAGACCCAGTCTATAGCCTAAATAATTTATATTATAGATTCAATATTGGCTAAAGTGGTTACGTATTTTGTTACCCGAACAGAAAATTTTCAAGTTTGTTGTATAAAAGAAAGGAAAGCTCGGACATCACTTATAAGGTAGGGGAGACTGAGGATACATTGGACAAGTGGATAAAATGGACACTTTCAAATTTTCCGCCTAAATTGCGATAGTGCTGCCACAGCGCGAGCGTTCGAGTGTTCTTTTGGCGAAGAATCAGTTTGCCAATGCTCATTGCCATGTGAAGACGCCTGTCGTTTTTATAGTGAATTTTAGTTTATTTAAGGTCGTGTTATAAGATTTAAGGTAAGTGCTAACGTTTTGCAATGCTTTCGGTTATGTATTTTTTCAAATACGACATTGAGACTACATAAAGTTATTTAAGAGCCATTCATGTTCATATTTTCTTGAAATAGTTTTTGTTTTTTAAAATAAATACAAAGAGATAATAAAATGTAAATAGGGGATATAGTGGACAGTGTCCGCTGTATCCCCATTTATGTCAATTTTTTCCCCACACGGAAAAAAAGTTTAGAATAAAAGTTGTTGTTATTGTGATTTATTGGTTACTATCCTAAACTCCTACAAACCACTACTAACAGCTCTCCGTGCATTATCATTTATTTTGTTTCAGATGGTCAGAGTCTACAAGAAAAAAACAAACAGGGAATTCCCTGAAGGCGATATTCGAAAGGAAGTCGAAGATGTGATAAACAATGTAGGCAGCCTCAGAAAAGTGGCTGAACTCTATAACGTTAAAAAGTCCCGGTTAGCAATTTACGTAAAAAAAGCAAAGGAAAATGAAATTCAAAATATTTCATTTAAGCCAAACTTTAAAAATCGACAGATATTTCCTGATTCTATGGAGAAAATACTAGCACAATATTTACTGACAAGTTCCAGTATGTTTTATGGACTCACGCCCAAAAAAACCAGACAGTTAGCGTTCCAGTTTGCAATAAGAAATTCATTGAAAGTCCCAGATTCATGGAAAACAAATGAAATGGCAGGTTCAGAATGGTTCTCGGCTTTTTTGCGGCGAAATCCAACTTTGTCAGTGAGAAAACCAGAAGCCACATCTCTTGCCCGAATGACTGCGTTCAACAGAACCGTTGTAGGTGAATTTTTTGATAAACTAAAAAAAGTGACCGAAAGACACAATTATCAACCATGTCAGATATATAATTTAGACGAGACCGGGGTGACAACTGTACCACCAGTTGAAAAAGTTGTTGGAAAAAAAGGTGAAAAACAGGTTGGCCAAGTTACGTCCAGAGAGCGCGGCGAATTGGTAACGCAAGTTGGACTTATATGTGCAAATGGGAATGCATTACCACCTATTTGGGTTTTTCCTAGAGTGCGTTTCGATGAACATCGTATGATGTCAGGGGCAATGCAAGGATCCATGGGGCTGGTATACAAATCTGGGTGGATGACGTCAGAAAATTTTTTCAAAGTTTTGGAGTTCTTTAAAAAAAATGTTAGATGCTCTAAGGAAAACCCAGTATTATTAATATTAGACAACCACGAGTCACACCTTAGTATTGAGGGACTTGATTTTTGCAAACAAAATGGAATAACAATCCTTACACTGCCCCCACATACATCTAATAAATTGCAGCCACTGGATAGGTCTGTCTTCGGTCCCTTCAAAAAATATTTTAGCGAAGCAGTGCACACTTGGACGTTAGCCCATCCTAATGAAACTCTTTCTATTTATGCGTTACCTGAGTTATGCTCCAAAGCCTGGGATCGAGCTGCTACACCCGAATCGATCAAGTCAGGTTTTCGCAAAAGTGGAATTTTTCCACTAGACAGTAATATATTTCAAGACCATGAATATTTGTGCTCTTCCGTCTCTGACCGTCCAGCGCCATAGAATGAAGAAAAAACTAAAAACATTGACACAAGAAGTACCCCACCAACAAATAAAGACGTTTCTTCAACCAGTGGCATTTTACTAGATGTAATTAACGAGGCACAAAATACCACACCAAGAAATATGGGCGTTCCTTCTAGCAGTGGCACTTTACCAAATGTAAATAACGATGAAAGCACATCGACTTATTTTATTCCCCCCGATACCCAAAGGCTGGTCCGAGAAAAATAGCTTCGAGAGGAAGGAAGAGAGGTAGATGCATGATTGCTACAGATACTCCGGAGAAGGAGGAGCTAGAAAATCGAAAAAAGTCACCAGCATTAAAAAAAATTCACGCTGCAAAGCTTGTTTCATTACTCCCAAAGGCAACAGAAGATACACGACCGCGCTTCAAAAATATGATATACTTTAACGTACATCTTACCGAGTTTAGTTTACATTAATTTAAGTCTTTTCTCCAAGACTTTCCATACCTAGCTTAGTTTTTCAGCATTTTGTGCAAGATTTTTCATTTAGCTTAGTTTTTTTAGAAGTTTATTCAGTTTTTATGCAATAGTTCTTTGTATGTGATATATTTTTATTTATGTAATGTATCTTTTGCGATTACTGGTTTTGAAATAAATATCTTTTTGATTTCTGGGTTCTAGATAGCAAATTTCATTTAAATCAACACATGTCCAAAGTATCCCCTTAGCATGTCCATTGTTGCCCCAGACCTGAGGATAGAGTGGACAATTGCCTATTAGTTTTTCAAGCCTTACCAGAGTCAAAGTACTTGGTTTAGAAATAGCCTTTTAACAAAATAAAGTTACTAATGGGTTGAAAAAATATTTCCGAAAATTTTGTGAAGGTGGATTATCTACAGAACAAAATATCATTAAAAAATCGAAAAATGTCCAATGTATCCTCAGTCTCCCCTACCTAATAGAGCAAATATTATTATGTTAAAAAGGGGTAAATGCCTTGGAGTCAAACCATGTCCTATGGATGCAATTTGATTCAGATCGAAGAAGTTCACACTATGATGAAAGACAAAAGTTATAATATTGTGGTAATTTATATTACTATCATAAATTTTTTTATATGCTTCATGCAAAATAATATTTTAATTGTAGATTATACTAATCAAAAAATGCAACACAATATCTGCCAACTGTTTATGTTCTAGCGGGAATAAAATATCATCAACTGCATTATTTGGAAACTACTACGTATCAGTCACTGATAAAAAGTGCCTTCGAAATGCACAAAAAACTAAATCCAGCGAAGTTAAAACAGCTGAGGAGCTATATCCCAGTAAGCCTTATTCATGCAGCTATGGATTATCAGATTGATCAGCAATTTTAGAAATACTGTAGACCTTAACAACATTTGATGTACTGAAATTATAAAAAATTAAACAAATATTTATTGTTATTTTAATTACATTGTTTTATAATCTACATAATATATATTTCAAATTAATTGTATTAGGTGCTAATCCCGGTGCATACATAAGGAAATGAGAATAGTTGTAACTAAAGCGTACTAAAAGTTTTTAAAGGTTTTTTTGCAATTTCTTCCAAATCTTGTATTAAAAAATACTTTTCTGATTCTAACGATGCTCCTAAAGCATGAGTCGCTCCTAAAGCATGAGTCAATATCTTCGGTAACATCTGTCTGCTCACTTTTTTTCTAAAAATAATTTAATATAATGTTGGCCTTGCTTTTCTATTAAAAGTTAAATCAAACTATTAAATGTTCACATTTTTTACTTTAGTTTTTAGGAACGTGAATACATTTTGTATAATAAAAGCTATAACATACCTTTTTTCTGGAGATGTAATGCTAAATTGCCTTTTAGCGCTGAACTCAAATATTGTAGCCCTATTCTTTCTGTCATTGTGCCCAAAATGGCAGGTACAAACCAAAGAATGTTGGGAAGGTTCTCTGCTCTATCTTGACTTCTACCATTGTAAAGCAAATAATGGTTCAACTCCAAGGCGTTTATCCCTTTTTAACATAATAATTGTTCTATTATGTACCTTATAAGATGCCCTTAGGTGATGACCAGGCATTCCTCTCTTCTATCTTTGCAGGGAATACAACAAACTTGAAAATTTTCTGTTCGGGTAACACTGGTAACAAAATACGTAACCACTTTAGCCAATATTGAATCTATAATATAAATTATTTAGGCTATAGACTGGGTCTACTTCATAGTAATAAATAAACACTACAACAAGCTTTATTTTACAAAAAACTAACAATTATGTCTTAATAAACAATAATGTAAACAACAATAACATAACCTCAAACTTTTTCAGATGGCGATTAAATATTTTCAGGAAACACTTACCTCTATCTGTGGCTGTAAATGGGTTAATCATATCACCAATAATATAAATAATTTGAAGAAATTGCTTATTTGTCGCCTATAAACGTGTACCAATGCTTGCAAAAATCTCTTATGGGATTTTCAATGCAATTTATTTTTGTTTGGAAAGGTTTTTTAAAACACGCCCCTTGTGACGTCATCACTTAGGCTTGTCTATTATCACCTGTGCCTTGAAACTGGTTTTGTCTCTTTCTATAATATATAATATTGAATTTGTGGGAGGTTGCTTGTCATCGTGAGAAATTTTACAGGCATTAGCGGAGTTTAGAATTATATTATTTAATTTATAATTAATAATTATATGTCAACGTATGTAGCTCTGCTTGTCAAAATGAAATCGTACTACTTGAAACGTATTATATAAATCTAGAAAAAGTTTTTTATGTTATGTTTTTACGAATTTAATAACTTTTAAAATATTAATATGAAACGAAGCACCTATGCCGCTACAGTTAAAACTGCCTTTTTTACTCCTTTTACCCTCCTGTCTCCTTAGCCATCGTAGCCACAGACTCGTAAGGCGGCCTATACTTGGTATTGAAAAATGGTTAAAAAGTATTAATAAAATATTGTACTGTCCATGGTCTGCATAGATTTATAATTAATTTTTATAATTTTATTATTTACAATAAATTAAAACATCTAAATATACAGTATGTCCACGGATGGGGTTTACAAGAGGACAATTGGACTAAAAATTGAAAGATACGAAAAAAAGTCACTCTTAATAAACGTATTTGCTTGTCTAGAAAATACGATTCATCATAAGAAACTTCAATTTTTTTATACAGGGTGGGTAAAAACTGCAAAAATGTTATTTTGCTTAAGAGTAAACATACTTTATTTTGAAAGATACGAAAAAAAGTCACTCTTAATAAACGTTTTTGCTTGTCTAGAAAATACGATTTATCATAAGAGACTTCAATTTTTTTTATACAGGGTGGGTAAAAACTGCAAAAATGTTATTTTGCTTAAAGTAAACATACCTTATTTTGAAAGATACGAAAAAAAGTCACTCTTAATAAACGTTTTTACTTGAATAATGAATAGGTGATACTTGTTGTCAATGTCTTTATTTAATGAAGTAATTATAATAATAATAATAATAATAATACGAACATTTTTATTAACATGAAAAGAATACGATAACGATTTCATAATTCAAAAGCTCCACCCCTATACTCAACACATTTTTCTAATTGCTTTTTCAAATAAGTGAAAGAATTTCTGATTTCTTCCTGAGATATCGATTGGACAGCCTGGATAATTCTGGCCTTCAGCACTTCAATATCATTTGGTAATGCGGTAGCAAAAACAATTTGTTTTAAACGGCCCCATAAAAACATATCCGCCAAGGTTAAGTCGGGGCTTCTTGGGGGCCACAAAACTGGGCCATTCCTACCAATCCACCTTGGACCAAATCTGCGGTCAAGCTATTCTCTAACCTCACGAGCGAAATGGGCTGGACAACCATCTTGCTGAAAATACATACTTTGTCGAAAATTTAATTGTAGAGAAAATTTATCCAGCATTTCTAAATATGATAATCTATTGCACGTGTTATCAAAAAAATATGGCCCTATGATGCCATGGATGGATATCGCGCACCACACGTTCACTTTTGTGAAATATTGTCTTCTCGTCATAATTCTGAATTCGGGATTTTCTAAAGACCAATACCTAACGTGCTGGGTTGCAACGGTTCCATTGGTAGAAATAAATGGTACTTTCATCAGAAAACATGATACATTTATAAAAATCAACATTTCCACTTAAAATTTTGTCTCCTATCCACAAGCAAAAATCAAGTCGTTTCGCGTCATCTCCCTCTTCCAATCTTTGATTATAGTGCGGTTTATACGGATACAATTTATTTGCTTTAAGGATCTTCTGAATTGTTTCACAACTTCCAACTGAGTAACACGATTTCTAAGGGACGTCATAGGATTTTCTTCAACAGATTGAAGAACTAAGACTGTAGCAGCATCATCATGGTCGTATTTCTCCTTTTTTTTTGAGATCCAAAGCCGAACCAGTTCTCTGGAACTTTTTTATTAACTTGCAGATTATCATCCTAGTTATTGGGATTCCTACAAATTTCTCGGTAAATTGTTCCATGACGTAGCGGTTTGAAACTTGACCATCCCCATAACATTGTATTATAAAAACTCTTTGTTCAGTAGATAGCATTTCTACTTAAATAATACCTTCATTAAATAAAGACATTGACAACAAGTACCTATCACCTTAAGTTTCATTATTATTTTAACTAGGTTCACCAGTCAGAGGTGTGCCAGCGAATACTTTTTGGGAAATAATTTTTACATAGGTAAACCTTTTAATGAATTGTTCTACTTCGGTTTGTTGTGTAGAAAACACATTCATTAAGAGTGGATTTTTTTCAAAATAAAGTATGTTTACTCTTAAGCAAAATAACTTTTTGCAGTTTTTACCCACCCTGTATAAAAAAACTGAAGTTTCTTATGATAAATCGTATTTTCTAGACAAGCAAAAACGTTTATTAAGAGTGACTTTTTTTCGTATCTTTCAAAATAAAGTATGTTTACTCTTAGGCAAAATAACATTTTTGCAGTTTTTACCCACCCTGTATAAAAAAATTGAAGTTTCTTATAATGAATCGTATTTTCTAGACAAGCAAAAACGTTTATTAAGAGTGACTTTTTTTCGTATCTTTCAATTTTTAGTCCATTTGTCCTCTTGTAAACCCCATCCGTGGACATACTGTATATGTAATGCCCTTCATTGTCTATATAAAATGTCCACGTTAAAAGGATTAATCTATTTCAGGTACAAATGCTTAGGGGAAAGCTACCGTAAAAAATGAGCCAATTAATAGGAGATTGAGATTTAATGGTATTTGCTGATTATGGCTAGGGGCAGAGAACAGGATATTTAAATAAACACACAGTAGACGAAAATGCGCATAAAAGTTTCATTCACGAACTAAATATACGTAAAGAAATCTAGACCCTTACAAAGACAACAACAACAGTATATACCAACTCAATAGTAATTTGTCGAATATCAAAGTGGTTGAAATGGTTTGGGTTATCCTAATTCATAAATGTATAACCGTATTTAGTAATTATTAAAATAAAATGAATAATTAGTACGGTTAAATAATACCTAACAGTAACAACAAAAAGTATTAAGTATATTTAAATATAAATGAAACGAATAAGTCGGGATTTTGCCGTTTTTAGGTGGTCGGGGACACCATAAAAATAGTATAAACCTTTTAACCCTCGCCAGCGAGCACAAAAAACATTTTTGCGGTTTTTTCGTAGTAATGACTGTTTACAGGGAAATGATTGAGATTTCCATGAAGGTTCAGTGACAAGTGAAGATTGTGAGGGTCTTAGGGGTTGAAACAATCCCCCACCCTCCAAGAGGTGGAAAATCAATAATTCCTATGCATTATCGCTTCTTACCAGAGGAAGTAACATTTAAAATGGTTCCCTAAGTAAAAAACGTTAAGGGAAGGTAGGTTTTTTGGGGGTGACAAATCGATAAAAAATTATGACTTAGTTTCCTCCCGTATTCTGACTTTAAAAAAAACGATTTCCCCCTTTGGACGGTTGTTAGGGCCTGTCATAATCCTCCCTTGTCTCTAAACCCCCTGAAAATGAATTTCCCCTCCAAACACGCATCACCATAAAACCCGATTTTGGTTTCATATTTTCCACCCTCGGAAACGGGGGGTGGGGGGTGAGTTGCTGGGATGTCGTATAGTTGGGCCAAGAGAAGCAGGTAGTTCGAAATTGATAATATATCATATAGACTAACAACTACAGTTTAGTATAATGGAAGTGACCAAAATAATCAATGATAAAGGCAAGGTTTTGCTCATTGTGAACAATTTTAAATTTTGCGTGGCGAATAATTTAAAGGACGGCCAGGTTCGATGGAGATGTACGAATGAAAGTTCAAACTGTCCAGCAAAACTTCATACTGCAGTTGGTAATGATAGGGTTGTCTTAAATTGAAGTTTGAATCACAATCTCACATAAGATGAATACCTCGAACGGCAGATTATCAGCAACGGGGCCAAACGAAAAGCAATGAGTGACTTACATAAAAAGCCTGCTTAAGTTATTCATAAAGAATTAGGAGAGGTAGATGAAGCTTTCAATACAATCACCTCACATGATATTAACTTAATAAGGCATAATTTTACATGACTAAAAGAAACACCAATTGCAACCTTTACCAAAGAAGCTTAGTCAAGTTTTTGCATCTTTAGAGGCACTTGCTCCAAAGACGAACGAAGAAGAACCTCTTTTCTTGGTGAATAACAAAGAAAAAACATTGTAATATTCTCATGCTATAGAAATCTTCATTTTCTATTTTCGTTGGACAAAGTTTATGTGGATGGTACTTTTAACTTTTGTCCAAAATGTTTCAAACAATTTTTTCCAATTCACGGTTTAGAAAATGGCCACTACATGCCGTTAGTGTTTTGGTTATTAACCAACAACTGTCAGATTACATATGTAACATTGTTTACCATCATCACACCTAAATGTAAAGAATATAATGTTTATTGTGATCAGAAAACTGTTGTTGTAGACTATGAATTAGCGATACATAATGCTGTTATCAAAACTTGGAGTCAGGTGGATATTACTGGTTGTAGGTTTTATTTGGCCCAAGCTTGGTACAGAAATGTTCAAAATCTTGGATTAACCGAACAATATAAACAAAATACTGAGAAATTTTTAAAATATTTTTTTAGACAGTTTCTAAATCGTGAAGATATTGGTGATAGCTTTACCTTTGATCTCGCAGGTGGTATGCCCGACAATGATAAATTACAAACATTTTATGATTATTTAATATATAGAACAACTAATGCTTGCGAATCGATCCACTCAAGATTTAATAAAAGTTTTTATTTTTTCCATCCAAATATTTTCATGTATTTAGAAGCATTACTAAATTTTCAAAGTAAAGTATACATACAGATAAATATTTCAAACAAGTATGTTAAGGCTCTTAGATGAAGCATCAAAAAGAAACAAGATTTTATTTCAGTAAAAATAGAAGAGTTTAAACACGGTAATATAGGCAGACTTACTTTTGTCAAGACTGTTTGTTATAAATATGTTCCTTTGTAAGTAGCTAATGTTTACTTATTAATGTTAGTAAAACTGAATGTTACTTTTTCTTTTGTAAATTAAATCTGCTGTGTTTTAATATTTACGCATTATATTAATATTATTAATAAAAAGCTTTTTAAAGAATGACTATTTGTATTTGAAATAATAAACTTTATCGTTCCAGGTAATTTTGGCCCAACTACTCTGTCCGACTAATAGACATTATTCTCTAAGTTGCTGCAGCAATAATTTTAATTAGGATTAATAATTATATCAACAGTATCAAAGGTGCTTAATAATAAGAACAAGCATTAAATAAAGATTTTGAAATAGAACGGAGATTTCGCGGTAATAGTCTGACACTATTTTCATTTACTGATAAGGATTTTCTCGTAACAACTGAATTAAATATGACCACCGCACATTTTTAATGAGACACCCGATTCTCATCTTTTACAGTTTCTTGCTCAGTTCAATTTTTAGAGAACGGCATACAGACAATCGCTGTGAGTCATTCCTTAATAAAAGATCGATAATTTTTTACTAATTTTTAATTGTGAATTAGGGATCAAAAAATGAATCACGGCAAGGGTATTTTAATCCATAGTGTCACTTTTGATTGCTCATATTATTGGCAACATTTTAACAAAAATTTGGTTCAGAAAGGCAAATTAGCCAGAATGAAGCCGCTAACTATTATATTTTCTTTTTTTTTTATTGATTTTTTTATGGTAAGGCAGGGCACCACAGGATTACTCCTATAGGGCGCTCTACGAACGGTGCGTGTGCGCAGGAGAGACGATTCACACACATTGGTCCTGAATCCTTGGGGATTATACTCGTTGGGGAACACAGCCTCAGGGAGGTTGTTCCAGAGTGATAACGTTCTCCACATGAAAGAATTTTCAAACAGTGTCATTCGAGGGACGCAAAGCTAAAACCACATACGGGTGAGCTACAGTGGCTCATCGTGTATTTCTACCATATACCGCTCTGGATGGAATCAAGCGGGCAATCTCAGTTAAGTCCTTGCCATGAAAATATTTGTAAAATAGACTCAAGTCCCCAACCTGCCATCGATGTTCAAGACTTTCTAGGTTGTTTGTCAGATTATGGTCACCGATCAAGCTCTTCTTTAAATGGAATAAAGTAATCTCAGGGTATGTTTAGGAGCAGAGCCTCAAATATGCGAACAGTACTCCAGCGATGGTCCAATTTGGGCTTTATGGAGCATCAAAAGCTGTTGTGATGTACAAAGGTTCTTAGTTCGGAATAGTATCCCAAGCTTCTGTGAGGCCTAGCAATGGCCACAACGTGACGATGCCAAGACATATCACTATCCAAATTGACGCGCAATAAATTAATTGATAAACCCAAGGGAATCGATTAACCTGCCATGACTATATCCAGCTCTTCAACATTTAATTTTTGAGAGAAAACTGCCGCCTGGGTTTTTTAGCGCTAAACTCTACTTGGTTACTGTCACCCCAAGACAGAATTTTTTCCAGGTCTTTGTTGAGATGTTAGACCACTTTCTGCCTATAGAGATGTGCATGGGCAGCCGACGTTCGAGCATCCAAAGTAAAGATGAAACAAGTGTGCTGTCATCAGCGAAGGTATATATAGGGTTTTTAGGTTTTTCCCAAAGGTCGTTAATATATAGTACGGAGAGGGTTGGCGACAATATGAAACCTTGAGGAACTCGGTAGTTGATGTTAAAATGTGTTTGAAGGAAATCCGTCCATTGCCACTCGCAGAGAACGATCTTTAAGAAAGCTTGACAGCTATGAACAAGATTGAACCGGCATTTCGTATGCTCCGACTTTAGTTAGAAGCCCCTCATGTCATTCTCGGTCAAAGGCCTTGGAAATGTTCAGTGCTACCGCCCAAGACTCCCCATGATGCGTTGTTCCCCTATTGATCTACATTCTAGACTTACGGAATCCATACTGGCGGTCACTAATAATGTTGCAGCCTTCCCGGTACTTTAATAATTTTTCGTTGATAACCTTCTCCATAGCTTTCATATAACCGAAAGCAATGCGACTGGACGATAGTTGTTTGGCAAGGTCTTCTTGTCTATTTTGGGTAAGAGCTGAAGTCGCGCAGTTTTTCAGCAAGCAGGAAATATTCCTTTTTTGTAAGATAAGTTAAATAGCCTACAAAATACCGGTGTTAATTCATCAGTGCATATCTTAATTACGATAACTGGAATTTCGTCAGGCCCAGAAGCCTTCTTGGGGTACTAATCGATGATCTGACCTTTGCTTCGATTAGTGCGAGTACATGAGGTTTGGTAGGCTGTAGATGTTGATGGACTGCATTAATGTTCAAGTTTAGTCCTCTTATATTACCGAAGTCAATTTGGAAGCTGCTAATTTTGGGTCTTTTAATAACTTCAGTTGTCACACCATGTCCATACTGAATGTTGTTCGAAGGACCCGCTTCGCTTGATGAGACGCCATGTTTATTTTAAATATTTAATCTAAAATATTTATTGACATAGAAAATTCCCGTATCGGTTATCTAGCGCCTTAAGGTATTATCCTATTAAAAGGATTCTACTGGAAATAAGCTGCAAGTCAGTGCAAAAGCTCGCGTAATCCAGTTACTTTAAATTAAAATCCAATAAAAGGAGCTTATAACACAATCGTAAAATCCTTTTCGTTTTAAGCGAGGCGAATGAGATCCGACTTGCAGACACTCATTTTATAAAAAAATTATATTAGATAAATACAGGGCTGCCCAGAAGTCCGGAATAAAATTAATGTGGCCTTAACCTGTAACTTTTGGGGAAAATGCTCGGACACGTCAATTTAGTTTTATATCGGCTCACATTTTGGCGTTATTCGTTTGTTTTTTATAGACATTTGTTAAAGATAATATGACAACATCGATCTTTTTTTTTTAAATGGAAACATACAGCTTGTGATACATCATTTGAAAGCTAATATCTTGTACAGTATGCTCATAAATTTTGGCGCGATTCTGTCAAGCTATTTCAAAATGGCGACTGTTAAAAGTTTTAAAAAAATCCCTATTTAAATAAGCGGAAATGATAAACCATTGATGTTTTTTTTTACCTTTCAAGGTAAGAAATCTTCATTGTTTCACTTTCTGACATTTTGTGACATTGTGAACTTGTAAAATTAATTTCCGAAGTATTCTTTTACAATTTTCTAAATAAAAATGGTTTGTGTGTTCGAAGTCTTGATATTGTTAGGATGTGGAGATAAAATAAGGAGTCAAAGTGAAGTGTGCACTTTATTTAATGATTATTATCCGGAAAATCAAATTTCACAGGGCACTGTTAGTAAAATATTCCACAAATTTGATGAACATGGCACAGTAAAGGACTTGCCTAGAAATGGATGGCCACGTGTTTCAGGCGACGATGAAAAATTGGATATTGCATTATCTCTGCAGGATAATCCGCATGTTTCAACAGTTTCATTGGCTAAAAATCATGATACATCTATAGGTACTATTGGAAGATTTTTGAAAGCAGAAAAATACCACCCTTATAACAAGGGCGGTTTCAGCTTTTCAACATGGAGGGGGTAATTTGAAATCCGAATTTTTTTTTTTTAAAAGTAACCAGAAAATAAGTTTGGGAGGGGGGGTCAGAAAAAAAATAGCGCCGCAGGCGAAAAATTTTTGGGTGCCACGCCCTTTTTTCAATGATGATGCTTAAAATTCTAAATTCATGGGGGGGTAATTACCCTATTACCCCCCCCCCCCGTAAAACCGCCCTTGCCTTATAAAGTATGTCTTGTCCAAGAGCTTTTAGAAGATGACTGTGATAAGCGTTTGCAATTTTGCGAAAAAATGATGAGACGGTGTGACGAGAATAATAGGTTTCCACAGAACATATTATTTTCGGATGAAGCTACTTTCTATTTAAACGGGGTGGTTAATAGACAATTATCATTTCTGGAGTCAAGAAAATCCACGATTGATACTTGAAGCGCATACTCAGCGGCCCCAGAAAGTAAATGTATGGGCAGGTATCATTAATAACCGAATTTTGGGGCCATTATTTTTGGAAGGAAACCTTACAGCTGAACGGTACCTGGATTTCTTAACCTTCGAGTTGGGGCCTGCTCTAGCTGTAATTTTTCCCAACGAAGTAGATCCAGATATACCTAATGAAACAATTTGGTTTCAGCAAGATGGTGTTCCCCCGCATTTTGGTGTCAATGTTAAGTATGTAATGTATCAATATCAATGTAAGATATTTAGATCACATATTTCCAGGTCGCTGGATTGGACGACGTGGTACAATTTAATGGCCTTCCGAGGTCCCCAAACTTAACGCCTCTAGACTATTTTACCAAAATAGGCCAAATAATATTGAAGATTTGAAAAACAAAATTAAATTGGAGACACATAACATACCGGCTGAAGCCACTCGAAAATCCGTCGACGGATTTTACCATTGTCTGGGAGCATGCCAAGTAGAGGGTGGAGGACATTTCCAGCATTTGCCACGTTAAACCACCTTTTTGTTGTGTTTTGTTTTGCTTCGTTACATTTTTATTTTTTTTTGACAAAATAAATAACAGATAAACCATAACTATTGTCACAATGTCACAAAATGTCAGAACGTGAAGCAATGAAGATTTCTTACCTTGAAAGGTAAAAGAAACATCAATGATTTATCATTTTCGCTTATTTAAATAGGGATTTTTTTTAACATTTAACAGTCATCATTTTGAAATAGCTTGACAGAATCGCGCCAAAATTTATGAGCATACTGTACGAGATATTAGCTTTCAAATGATGTATCGCAAGCTGTATGTTTCCATTTAAAAAAAAGATCGATGTCGTCATATCTTTGACAAATATCTATAAAAGAACAAACGAATAACGTCAAAATGTGAGCCGATATAAAACTAAATTGACGTGTCCGAGCATTTTCCCCAAAAGTTACAGGTTAAGGCTATGTTAATTTTATTCCGGACTTCTGGGCAGCCCTGAATATATTTAATGCATATCCACCAAGGGACATTGAATATCAATAGAATTATATGCAAGGTAGATCATATCATATTTTAGGGATTTTTACATTCATATAAGATTCATTAAATATCCATGAATTGAAAGTATTTATACAAGATTCTGCAACTCAGCTCCCCTGTTCTCCAAATTCCATACTATCAGAGATACAGATTTTGATCTGATGCAGGGTAATACCTATGACTACGTTTGGAAATTATTTTAGAATATACATTCACAAAAGCGGGAAAGCGGTAAAACTAAACTGAAATGGGACACCGGAATTTGTGCCCCTCTTTATTGTTTAGGTAGTCACAATTTGGTTTTCCAATTTGCTGCAGTATTGCCAAGTTACTAATAAATTTTCAAATTTTTTGCTTTTGCACGGTCGCAGTAAATATGTCACAGTTTCATTCTATTATACAGAGTGGCAAAAAAGTCGCGCATAATGCCTGTAACTTTTGAATAACCTTGTATACGGAAAGTGCTATGACCTTTATGAAAGTTGTTCAGTAAATTATTTTCCACATTTCTACCTGCGTCAATGTTTTCTGTCATTTCTGGTTTGGTTGCCATAGAGACCAACTTACTTTTTTTAAATGAAACACCCTGCATATGATTGCATATTTGGATTCTACTAGGAAAACTCTGAATTTTTTTGTATTACAAATTTTTATTTATTTAAAACTGTGACAAACTTTATGATAACAAAATAAAAAGCATAGAAAATTGAACAACTTAACATTAAAATAATAAACAAGTGAAGCCTTTTCAATGGATCAGGCGTTCAATACGACCACCATTTTCTGCTAAGCAGAGCGCCAGTCGATCCCTAAATTCATCTACAACGTTTAAAAGAAAGTCGTTCAGAGATGGCCCGAATTTCAGCACTAATTCTGACTTTTAAAGATTCTAAGTCATTTGGACCGTAGACTTTATTCCTTAAATGTCCTCACAAAAAGAAGTCGAGCGGGGTTAAGTCTGGGGATCGCGCTGGCTAGTCAATAGCACCTCTTCTGCCTATCCAACATCCTGGAAATTGCTCGCCTATGTGTTGTCTAACAATTGCCGCATAATGCGCAGGTGCTCCATCTTGCTGTTCGTTTATGCCATAATTTACACCCGGTAAAACCATCCTGCAAGAAGGAATTATGTGATTCCTAAGGAGGCCCAGATATTTTTCGCCATTTAAATTACCATCTATGAAAAGAGGTTCCACCCCACAATATATCTACCAACTATGCCCACCCAAACATTAACCTTTTCGTGCCTCTGAGTATGACCTTCCTGGAACCAGTGAGAATTCTTAGCAGACAAATAACGATAATTGTGTCTATTAACAATGCCATTGAAATAGAAAGTAGCTTCATCCGAGAAAATGATATTTGTTGCGAGGTTATTATCGTTATTGCATCTTTTCATCATCAGCTCACAAAATTCAGCTCTTCTATCAAAATCGTTCTCGTCTAACTCTGTAACGTAAATAAAAGTTATTTCGTTACACTGGATTTTAAAGTATAATAAATCTTTAGGTACTGGCGCTATGGATAACTCTGCATACCGCAGTGTTTATCGATTCTTTAAGTTTGTAAATATGAAGAGACCAACTGTAAATTTTCCGTTCCATAACATAGATTATTGGTAGGGTTTCTTTTATATGGATTATCGATTTCTTACATTTAATTTAGTTAATATTACCTCGGTGAATAGAAGGAAAGGTTCTAGTCAGGGAGGTTGATTTTTTGACGAGGGAATCACTTTTGGTTTTGTCACGCTAACTTTGAGTTTCACTAAATTTATATTTTGTTTAATAATCAGTATGTAATTGAACCATAAATATTCCTTACTAATAAGCCATGACCTTTTAATCTATTTTGACACGGATTGAATTCCACATTTTTACGGTCTAACAAAATAAAGACGTGCCGGCCATAATGGCGTCATAAATTAGTAATCTTCATTCATCTCATTCATCCTTGTAAATTATATATGTTTTTAATGATCTAAAAGCATCATCCTAACAAACAGCAGGCAATAATCATAATATTTCTTGAATAAATGTGGATTTTAACCAATATTTTCATAATTTTGCATTCAATATAAAAGCACTTTCTTTTTCACTATCAGGTCATGGTTTTGTTCGTTTTTCGTCGTCAAATAATGTCTAAATTCTTAATTTAGCTTTGTTTTTCGGGTCTCTGTCGTTTCTTTTACGTTTTAGCAAATATCGTTGGCCAGTTGGTAGTTTATTTAAGTGCTTGACGAACATTGGTGAGACCCAAATATAGAGTAAACCTGACTGGACCATTCTCAAGGTAACCGACAAATCCAGGCTCTACAGAACTGATTGCTGACAGAATATCCCAGGAAGCTGATTTCGAGGAAAGCGGGTGAGTTTTTCTTTAGTTTCTAAGCTTTGAAATCTAAATTGAATCTGTTGAAGAACTCACCCTATTTCCCTCATTGATATCTGTCAGGAATCAATTCTGATTTAATGTTTATTTTCTCTTGAACTTCTAACTCAATTTTTACGACATACCTGTACTGTGTAGATAATATCCTAAGTCACACTGTATATACAATTTCTCTTGTACCGTATCTTGAATTTATCTTGTACGTATCTTACCTTGGGTGCCATAAGACATTAGTCGGGTACACCAATATCATGTGGTGACGAATGCCTGTAGCTCGTTAAACCACATTTATCTATCTTGCAAACGATTGCCTTTTTGCTCGTTATGCCTACCGTACCTGCACAAAAGTTATAGATACTTTTGAATGCAGCATTTTCTACTAGTTTTAAACACCAGTATAATATATTTGTACATAGTACAGTATATGAATTACTTAATTTTTATCTTGATGGCACAAGATACTTCTCTTGGCCTAACTTAAAACTTAAATATCTTTTAAGTCAATCAAATCATTTGCTTTTCTTACTACTTAAACACGAAGAAAATTTGGTTTTTGACCGTACGTAATTAAACATGGTAATTTCATTTCTAAATTTAAAACTTTATTCATATTCACTTGAGTAACAGGGAGTTGAAACATCCTGTAACTATATTATAGAAGTTTAGGTTACCACTGGTACTGTTTAATATAAGTAGTAATTTTTAAACCCTTTATTGTATTATTATTCGCTGGTCTAACTCCACCTTTCTAACATTACATGTAAACAAGCAAACCTGAGGCTGGCATAAGCTCATCTGATGTCATTGTTCCAATCAATCGCCGTCACAAGTATTCAAGTCTAATCAAGTCCTGACGTCTCCCTCACCTTCCGCAATGCTAAAGTTTTATGCATGGAACGCCTCGTCGAGACAACTTCCAGGTGAAGAGGACTGAATCTTGGACACACTTCATGGATGACAATGCAGAGCTAAGTATTTGTCAGTCAGAAGGATAACTTTGTAAAGATCAGCAGACCATTTATTTCTTTATTTTCACTTTAATTTTCACCTCTTTATATTGTAAACTGTTTCTTCAGAAACCAATCCCAACAATCATTGTTATACAAATATAATTTAATAAACAAGTGTTTGTAAGAATTAGTATTATTTCTGGTAGGATTACACCCAAAAAAATTTGTCAGATAATAAGACAAACCCACACCTGTAAAAAAAAAATAGTCTTCTTGGCCGAGGCAATTCAACACCATTTGAATGATTATCTAAATCATTACAACTCGTGCAGCAACTTAATCTTGTAGGGATGCAACTTCTCCTGCTTAAACAAATTTTTCACTGACCGATAAGGCACATTAAAATATATTGCCATTGGCCTGGATGATTGCGTTGGATTTTCATGTATTGAGAGCATGATATCCAAAACTTGTCTCCCCTGGTTGCTGTTTTAGGTCGACCTAGTCTAACGGCTTCCCTAACACTGCCTGTTTCTCGAAATTTCTTTACCACTCGACACACCGTTGACCGATTTATTTCGAGGCCTATTTGGATATAATTAATTGAAAAGTTGACAAACCTAATCTTGCGATCTCTTCATATTTCCGTAACCGCTCATTATTAAAATTTTAACTCGTTGTGTCTCATTCAGATGAACCATAGTGTAAACAAATTAGAAATCAGACAATAGGAAATTAAACAAGAACTCAAAATTGACACCTCTTAGGTCGCTGTCATATAAACACCTTAACTCAACTGGTGGGTATTAGGTAGGAATAATTATAATTAGAAAGTTTTTCATTTTTGATCTGTCCTTATCTCGGAAACGCTTGCAGATAGGTGAAAATTTGAAATACAAAAAATTCAAAGTTTTCCCAGTAGAATCGAAATATGCAATCATAATATGCAGGGTGTTCCATTTAGAAAAAGCTAGTTAGTCTCTATGGCAACCAAACCAAAAATGACAGAAAAAATTCATGTAGGTAGAAATGTGGGGAATAATATACTAAACAACTTTAATAAGGGTAACTTCTTTAAATACGAGGTAATTCAAAAGTTAAAGGCGTTATAAGCGACTTTTTTGCCACTCTGTATTTGTATAAGGGTCATTAGTCGTAAAATCGCTATAACCCATAAGCGTGACAATAACAGTACCTTATTTCATTGTAGAATATTTCCTTAACTTACTTATTTTAGGGAAAGGGGAAAAAAAGGCTAAAAGTCTTTCTCCACTAATTTAATAGTGAGCTATTAAAGGCTCAATTTTAAAGTTAAATTGTCTCTACATGTTTCAAAGGTAGTAACCTTCATCTTCAGGAGACCAAAGTAGTGCTGCAGTTATTATTAGCAGTAGAGAGAAAACTGTTGGTGGAAAATGACGTTGATTGAGCTTTTTTTATTTAAAAATATTTTGACAAGATATTAATAATTGAATGTAATCAGCATGCTAAAATTGGAATTGAATGTGGAATGTTATATTTAAATCAAAGTTTATGAAAAGACACTGTCAATCTGTGGTCGAATTTAAAACGGGAAGATATTCATTATTTGAAAATCATACGTCAGGATATATAAAAAGGATCTTTTGGACATTCTAGATCTTGTTAGAGAAAGATTTTTGTTTGTGATTTGTTTTATGAGAAATTCTGTAATAAGAAAGAAATTTGTAATTAGTAATGAAATAAAATTATTAATAATGTCTGTACTTACATAATGTTGAAATTTCATTTGTAAAATTAGTTATTGGAGACCTAAGGTCCCGTCACCTTGCGTTATGTTCGTCCCATTATGTAGGGAAAACAATAGAGTTTTATTTAAAATAAAATTATTAAAAAAATTAAAAAACAAAAAACAGATCTTATATTTTATATACCCTTAAAGATTAAAATAGGGAGACGAACACAGTTAAAATGAAAACGTGACAACGTGTTCAGTCATTTTATAGTCGACCGTTGACAGCTTGAGAACAAAATGGTTGACAATGTTAGTATAATTGCATTAATGACAAAGGTATGAAAAGCTCAATCATCGTTCTTATAGTTACTAGTTAGTTAAATAAACATACATAAAACTTGAATATAACATAAAATATAAATAAAAGATATTATAATAAAAAATTTTTTTCACAAGGTTGGGGGAATGATCTTAAAAGACTTCTCTTTTATATTCTTTGGCGGTCTCCAGTGATCGTTAAAAGAAATATCGACATTTAAGTTGGGAGAAAAACAATCATTGTCAAGATACAGAATCCAGGAGTACGACTAATCATGTAGAAATTTAAAGTTTTAAAGGTTTAGCACAGAAAATAAATGTCAACCAAGCAACCCAAAAATCAAAATCAGTCGTCTTAAACTTCCTTTCCTCGGGAATAGGTGCTTTAAAGATCAGTGTTGTCATCTATGGGACCATCATCGAGGTGTAAGAAATAATTTGATTTAAAATACTAAAAGTAAAAGAATTTTTTTGTCGAAAATAATTTATGTTGTTAAACGATTGATGACTTGGTTGGATGCCGAAAGGCAAGAGGTCATCGAAATTTTCGAACAGAACAGAACAGAATGATGGTTGACCAGAGAAGACTGTCACAGGTGGTTGTACATAACCTCTCAATTATATTTTTTAGAGATATCAGACTATTAAAGATTTACTGATAATATCAAAATAATTGAAATTAGAACATAGAAATAGAGAAAAAGAGGTAAAATTGTTTGTTTAATTTTTAAAATTAAGAGCATTAAAAAAATGGGTAGAAGTATGCTGAACTTGATCATTAAGACAAACTAAATTTTTGTTATGTAACGCTTTGTTAATTTCAAGAATCTCGAGCAGGTCAAGCCTGTTCCCCTTTTCACAGATGTGTAGATATTCTACATTAGAATCAGGATTAAAATGGTGTTTGTTAATATGAACGTGTCTAGAAAAACTAGACTTGATTCTTGAGGGGGAAAGATTTTGATTTGTAGCTTTCTCTATTTCTTTACAGTGTTCCTTTATTCTAACTGAAAACTTACGTCCTGTTTGACCTATGTAACAAGCACTGCAACCCTCTGTTGAACAAGTGATGCTGTAGACACCAGATTTGTTGGAGATTGGGATTGTGTCTTTGGAATTGGTTAGAAACTTCTTTAACGTATGCTGAGTTTTAAAGACTATTTCAATATTAAAAGATTTAAAAATGTTTTTGAGTTTATAGGAAATTGGGCCCCAGTATGGTAAGGAGTAAAATTTGTTTGTAACTTTATCAGTAGATAAAAGGTTTCTGTTGAGATGTTTTATCAAATGTTTATAGTATATTTTGTTTATGATATTAAGAGGAAAACCATTGTTAGTAGCTATTTGTCTGATCAAGCTCAATTCAGACTTGAACTCGTTACTTTCAAGGGGGATTTTAAAAAGTCTAGTAAAATAGGAATGAAAAGAGGAGAATTTCTGGCTATAGGGGTGGTTAGATTGATATGAAATAGTACAATCAGTACTAGTTGGTTTATGATAAATAGCAAATTTGAGTCTATTATTTGACTTGGTTATTTTTAGGTCCAAGAAGGGGATGGAACCATCGATTTCTATTTCAGAAGTGAATTTAATTGAGGGGTGTAACGAATTTAGGAATTGTGTAAAGAGAAGAAGGTCTGTATGGTTTCCAGTAAATATTGCAAAAATATCATCTACATAACGTCTTATGAAAAGTATATTTGTGAAAAGAGGGTGTGATTTGATTCTGGATTCAATATCCGACATGAAAATTTCTGCCAACAGAGGAGACAACGCTGAGCCCATGGCTAGTCCTGAATTTTGTTTGTAAAACTTATTGTCAAATTGAAAAAAATTTTGAGAAAGGACCAAATTCACCAAGGAGCAAAGGTTCTCAATATGTTCTTGTTCTAGAGTAGTTTTATCATTTAGAAGGGTTCTAACTAAATTGATACATTCGTTGGAAGGGATACTAGGAAATAGGTTTACTATATCAAAAGAGACCAAGAGAGAAGAATCAGTGATATGTATTTTAGAAAGATCGTCAGCCAAATTGGCTGAATTTTTAACTGAAAACGAACTTTGAAAATTAGTTAGCTCAAGTAATATGCTGTTTAGCCAAGTGCTCAGTTTATGACAAGGGGAACCACAGTATGAGACTACAGGGCGTATAGGTATATTTTGTTTGTGGATCTTGGGAAGACCATAAAGCAATGGGGTAATAGGATTTATTGGAGTAAGTTTGAATTAATTAGTATTGAAAAAGCTTAAAGTATTGTTTACTTTCTTTAAAGTGTTTTTAAATAACTGAGTAAATTTGTCTATTGGATTTTGTAATATTATGGTGAAATCTTCAGAAGAAAGAAAATTGATTACTTTTTCATTGTAGTCTGGTCTACTCAAGATCACTAGACAATTTGCTTTATCTGACTTTGAGATCACTAAATTGTTATCTTTGATCTTAGATTTTATGGATTTGAGGGAAACAGTCTCATTCTCCTTGTTCAACAGAAGGCCGCTTTTATATATATACTTATTTTAGTTTTCAATGTGCTATCGAAAGCTTGTTGGGCTATTATAAAAATGACGAATAATTATTTCCCATTAAGGGTATGTTTGACGTAAAAGCAAAGACAATGTTTATTAATGTTCATGACGCACTTGTACACCAAACAAACGAAACCTATAATTCAAGTACCAAATTTTCTGTCAGTGACTCATCACTAGTATATGTATAGAGAGCTTCGGGTTGTGCGCCGTCAGGGGAATGAATTCCAGTTGTGGCGTGAGCATTCCAATGAAATTTTTGTATAATTCTTTACAAACTAAATTTATTTCATTAATCCTAAAAACCTGATTCTACAGAGTTATTTTTCTAGAACTTGACACAGGCTAACTATTTGATTTGAAGAGATAGACCTATTATTCCTAAAGCAAGAAAAATATGTGGAAGAAATAAACGAGTTATTGCCAGATTGGGTGCTCTTTTAAGAAAACTTATTTTCTTAAATAGCAACACCGCGTTTTTTTTTTGTTATTTTTGATACATCTTAAGATTCTAAACAAACCATAAAGAATGCAAGTTTTGACTAGAGTGGAGGTTTTTGAGCTACTATTGTTTAGTGCACACTTTCAGTAACTTTCAACTTTACCAAATTTTGTCTTAAAAATTCTGGACTAGGACGAGGTTTGTCGGCATGCCTAACATGGAATTCAGTGCATACTTTTCGTAAACTTAATCCACCAATATGCAAGAAAGAATTTCAAATTTCTCTTGAGGTGTAATACCATCCACTTTAATCCACCTCACAAAACTTATTGTCATCTTGTGACAATAATGGCTCGCAAACAGCCACTCTAATGAAAAACTTGCATTCCCTATGTTTTATCTAGAATCTCAAGTTGTATCGAAATTTGTCAAGAAAATGCCGTGTTTACCGTTTAAGACAATAAGCTTTTTGAAATAGCGCCCAATCTGGCAACAACTCGTTTATTTTTCCACATATTTTTCTTAGTTGGACTGATTCCTAAAAGTACGCTTAAGGAACTATAGGTGTATCTCTTTAAATAAAGAAGGTAGCTTATGTCAACTTTCAAAAAAAAACCCTGTATAAGACCTTTTCCACTGGGATTTCTTAGTCCTTACAAAAATCAATCCATAAATGCCTGCCTTGAACTTTTAATATTTAGATCTTGCCATACCTTCTCAACTGTGTGCCCTTCATTCATTCATTTGTCGGTGTGATACTATTTTTCCTCCTTACCCGTATTTTTCCAAAATATTTTCGCCCGCCATAACAATAATTTATTTTTTTTAATTAGTAGGCTTTTTCGATTTCGTTTAATATACCAAAAATTAATTTCTTTTAAAAGGTTTCGTTAACCCAAAATTTGTTATTTGCATTTTTAGTGATCCACAATTTCGATATTTATTTCTAATTTGATACATGTAGTTATGGTGATGGTATAGGTATGAAACTTAGTGATACTTTCACTAAAGACTTTATCTCGAATCTCGCCTAATAGTGGACTAGGGGAAGTTCTTAGAACATTTAAAAAAAACTATCATTACGTCGTTATAAATAAATAATAAATAAATAAATCACGCCTTTTATTACAAACAAACTCAAAGGTAATTTACACATAATATGCCATAAACATAAAATGCCATAAGTCAAAGTAAAATTGAAACAATTAAGACTAAATAATAAAAGAGAAGGACGATCAATAGTGTGGCGAAGTCTAGCATAGATGCTACTCTTACTCAACCACAATATAGTCACTAGTCTCTTTGTAATAAAAAAAAAATTACATCGAAAGATAGTACTATTAGAAAAATTACACAAATCAATGAAAAAGTATACTTACTGAACTCTATATACAATTTTTTTTTATGAAGTTCTCGAATCACACCTGGCCGCGCCCACCCCACGAAGACACCCATCAACTGACTCACGTAATACGCGTCTGCTTGCTATACAAGAAAGACCGATATTTATATTTAAACTTATTTACATTATACAATCGAAATTCGTCTGGCAAAGAATTATATAACTTGACAGCATTATACAGAAAACTTCTCTGAAACGATGCCGTTTTATATCTAGGAAGAGTAAATTTGTTAATCACTCTTATATTTCTGTCATGTATATCTGAACGCTGAATAAATTTCGCTTTAAGTAATGAGGAAGAGTGTGGTGTGGTAAACAATGAGTGCAAGAAAACACCGAAGTGATGCATCCTACGATGTTCCATGTTAAGCCAATTGCAGTCAGTGATTTTATGTGATATGCGGTCATACTTCCTAAGGCCGAAAATCAATCTACAGCAAGTATTTTGGGCTTTTTGTATCTTTGAAATATCTCTCTGATATAGAGAGTTGCCATAAATAAAATCGCAATAATTAAAATGAGATAGTACTAAGCTGTCACACAACATCCTTTTTAAATTGGTATTTAAAATATCTCGGTTGCTGAAAATTAGTTTTAATGAAGAATATGCTTTCTTATTTAAAAATTTTACATGCTCTACAAATCTTAAGTCCTCATCTATAATTACTCCTAGATTTCTAGCGTAGTTAACAAAAGGTAGAGTAACATTATCAATTTTTATATTTAGATGCCCCTTTATAAAATTTCGATTTTTAGAGCTGCCAAAACATATAAGAATGGATTTTTTTGAGTTTAGCATAAGATTGTGTTCAACTGATAAGTTACGTATGCAATCCAATTCTCTATTTAAAACTACCTCTGCGTCGTTAACGCTAGATATTCTAAATGGATAGTAGAGTTGAGTATCATCTGCATAAGCGACTACTCCGCATTTCTGAACAGAATTTAAAATATCAGTAGTATAAATTATAAACAGTAATGGTCCTAAAATTGAACCCTGTGGAACTCCAGACAATATCGAAGCAGTGCTAGATGACACTCCATTAACCACTATTTTCTGACTTCGGCCACGCAGATATGATGACATTAGACCGATTGCACAAGAGTCAAACCCATAAAATTTTAATTTAGAACACAACAAGCGATGATCTATGGTATCAAATGCCTTAGAAAAATCCAACAGGACCAACGCAGTTACCGATCCCTCATCCCAAGCAGTCGCAATATCGTGAAGCATAGAAACTAATGCCGTGGCAGTGCTAAACCCCTTTCTAAATCCACATTGTTTGTCAGTTAATATTTTTTTTTCAATCACATAATTAAATATTTGATTGTACAAAACTTTCTCAAATATTTTAGAAATTGCGGGAAGAATGCTAATTATTCTAAGATCAGAGAAACCTTGAGGGTTGTTATTTTTAGGTAAAGGCTTTCCGACCGCTGTTTTCCACATAGTGGGATAATACTTCTGCTCAATGCAACAATTAATAATATGTAATATATATATATGTCCACATAAGGACTACTTAATTTAAGCATTTTTGATGATATATTATCGATACCGAAAGCTTCAGATCGTATATTATGTAAAATATTATGAATTTCTTCTACCGTGGCTAAGGAAAATGAAAAAATGTTATTTGTATTAAAAATATTATTGTTATAAAATGTAATTTTGTCGTCGCATAAATTAGATACATTTTGAAAATATTGTGAAAAATACTGATTTATGTCTTCGGGATTAGAAAATTCACCTGGAATGTTATTTGTTTTATTAGAACGAATATTAAGATCTCTTAAAGTCGTCCAAGTTCTACGTGGATTGTTTTCGGCACAGACTCGTTGTAAATGATTTTTTTTAGCAAGTCTTGTTATAGATAAAGTTTGATTACGAAGGCGTTTGTACTCATTCCAATCATCTTCCAACCGAGATCTTTTATATGCTGATAATGCTCTTGAACGTAGCTTTTTTAATCGCCTAATATCGTCATTGAGCCAGGGAGCTTTAGGTTTAGTTACTTTAGACGTTTTGAAGGGCGCATGTCTATTAAAAATTGACAAAAGTAGATTATTTAAGGTTAAGATTTTATTATCAATATTTTTTTCCGTTATTATTTGGTAAAAATTTAAATTTTGCAAGTCTACAAGAAAATCATTTAAAATAAAATTCCTGAAACATCTGTAGCTTACAATTTTTGGTTTAGGCTTAGAAAAGTTTAATTTAAAATCAGCATAAACAAGATTATGGTCCGAAATTTCTTCACATGACAATGTGCCCGACGAAGTTACATTTTCTGAGTTGCTGACAAGAATCGGGTCAATCAGTGTTGCGGTCCTGTCTGTTATCCTGGTAGGTTCATTTAAAATTTGCGTAAAACCATAAGACTCAAAGCAATGCAAAATTGGATTTTGTAAATTAAAAAAATTTATATTGAAGTCGCCCATAAATATGAGATCATCAAATTCAGAACAAGTAAGAGACAAAATGCTGTCAATGTCATCAACAAAATTATTTACATTAGTGTTTGGTGGCCTATAAATGACCGCAATAGCTAGATTCCGAGATGGAAGTTTTATTTTAACAACTAAATATTCAAAACTTTCACTCACCTGTATGTTAAAGTTTAAAATTTCGACCTTAAGGTTCTGTCGCACATACATGCCCACACCACCGCCCCTTCCGATCCTATCTTTTCTAAGAAAAGTATAGCCCGGCAATGCAACTATTTCATCAAGAATATTAGGTGATAGCCATGTTTCTGTAACTAATACAACATCGAATTGGTGCTCCTGAACCAGAACCGCAAAGTTATTAAAGCCAGTAAATACCGATCTAATATTAAGATGTGCAATTCTCATAGTGAGAATGTTTGAATATAGCAAGCAAGTAAGTCAAGCATACTGACCACCTTAATTATTGAAAACAATAATCACACTGATTAAGAAAAAGTACGTATAGGTGAAAAATATTAAAATAAATTAGATAAATTATTGGATGGGATGGTAATCGATGGAGGGGACACAGCCAAGTGCAACCCAGAGAGTATAAATCAACGGAAGAAAGAAAAATTCTAAATTTCTATGCCTACAGAGTAGCTAAACGTATAGAGAAGGAAACAAAAATAACAGTTGTGTATTAAAAAAAGGGAACCTATGGATATAACTCAGTATACAAAAAAGCAGCCGTGCTCCAGCTGTAACAGTCAATAACAATAGAATATTTTCATCTTTTTGTGGAGTAACATTCAAGTGATAAGTTAAATTTCAAAACAGAATATTAAAAAATAAACTATTAGGAAAAATTTTTTTTTTCATAAAGTTAATAGGTATGTATATCAATACTAAGTACTTACATAATCTAGACTAGAGAAATAAAGAAACTCCATTGACAAAAATCTCTAAGGTATAATAAAAATGAATAATCGCATTTATTCAATAATTAATTGTACCCAAAAGTACCTAATGTAGAATTTAAAATCAGAATAGCAAAGAAACAATAGCCATACGTATCGACATAGTATAATCATGATTGCAACGAGATATTAGTAAAGGAAAACTTACATACAGATTTTTAATTTTTTTTTAAAGGTCATCCAACTCCTGTTTGTTATTAACGCGATGAACCACATTATCACACTTCACATAAATGATACCATTAAGGCACCACGAATATTTGTGAGAAAATTTATCGACAGCACCATTGAAAAGCGATAACCGAACTTTAGTTAGATCCTCCTGTATTTTTATATTGGAATGTTTTAGTAATTTTCTGTTTTTAAGAACATTAGTACGACACGCATCACTGTTAAAAGTAACTAATATGGCAGGCGGCTTATCAGCAACCTGGGTTTTTGCGCTGGCTCGATAGCACCGCCTAATATCATGGTCCTTAACATTAACCTTTACCTTTTTTGTAAACAAATCGAGTGTAAGTTTACGCAAATCCTCGTTTTCAGCCAGCGGAACACCAAAAATTCGAACATTTAAACTTCGCGCGGCTTGTTCGTGCGCATCTATTTTGGTCAGGAGTTGTAAATTGCTTGTTTCAAGAGACTCAAACTTATTGCGTAATGCATCTATAGCCTCATTTTGTTCTTTGAATTGAGACTGAAATTTCTCGCCAATGATTAGTACTACCTTATCTGCCAAATCCTGCAAAAATTGCTCGTTGATAGTGGCTTTTATGGCCGCCTTGATGGTATCCATGTCACCTTTTGTAATCACCATGTCAACCGTATTATGGAGTAACCAGTTAACAACGAAATTAACTCTTTACACTAAACTGTGCACTGATTCACAAGAAAACAAACGGTACACTTTAAATAATAGATTTTCTAGGAAAATTTGGTAAATCTAGGAAATTTATATACAACGGAGCAGCATGCACTCACTACTCAAGCGCCATCTTTAGATTCCAATCCTTCAACGGATAATAGCACAGGTGTGCAGTGGTGTGTTCAAGGTCAAGGGCAAAGTCAACGTCATGTGCAAGGTAAAGTTAGCTTAGATCAAGGACAAGATTATGTTGGGTCTGATCAGGTCAAGGTCAAGGTAAATGAGTGGATGCTGGAGACGTGCTCTCATTCCGACACTACGGACTGGTATTCGTCTAGCTATTTGGTAAATATATTGCAGTTTAGAATAAAGGTTAATATACTTAATGCAAAACAAAAACCGATGCACGTCATATCCTTCGAGTGACGTCAGTTATCGACAGTGTTACCAGCTTGTAACCAAAATATCCGAGTGAGGGAATCACACAGTCTCTTTTTCATAAAAACCAGATAAATATACAAAAATTTCCCAAAGTTTATATATTTGTTTACTGCATAATATCTTTTACCATCACCTTTAGTAGATCTACCACTTCTTTTATTTTCATCTTGCCAAGATCAACCAATGGTACAGTTCTAAAAAATTCATGTTTCATTCAAGAAAACGAATTGGTAGAAAAATGCTTCTTTTTCTTTCACATATTCTTTCACAAATGCCAGAAGTTTAAAAGCTACATGGGAAAGTTCGATAAGCCCTCGCCTCGGTTCATCTTTAAGAGGCTTCTTAAAGAGTTAAGACGACTATCAAACAGTTGTCTGTCTTTTAGTTCCTTTCCCAAAATTTATCAAAGTTACATGATGTTCTAAAGAAAGTTACAGCTTATGAATAACCGATGTAAAATATTATAATTTTTAAATAATACAACTTACTTGTTTCGTACATTCCATAAATAGTGTCATGGATAGAACTTGTATCCAATCTTCACACATTCACAACTCTATTTGGATTAAAACGTTTGTTTTAAGGTTATTCTAATAGTTTTATTTGCTGTTGAAATTGCGCTCACAGTGGAGATATTAAAATTTAGGGCAACTCTTTGCACCGACTATTTAAATGCTTCGGCATTTTTCAGAAATAGTAAACAACGTAATCGACTGAGATATGTTTGTGCACTTTTGTTTCTCTTAACACAACAGTTTTTTGATGCTATTTATGAAAATTATGAAAAGATCTGGAGTTTTTGTTTCAAAATAGACGTTCACCGCGAAACTACAGAACAGTTAAGGTTAGTTTTGTATGAAACTTCAAACCAAGTCAACGAAAGAGCCGGCGCCACCGCACCGTTTAAAGTTGTGTTGGCAACTATCGGCCAATAAAATTCAAATTATATTAATTTTTACAAGCTTAAATAAAAAAATAATATTTGCTATAAGTGGGTTCGCATTAAAGAAGAATACTTTAAGTGTGTAGAAAATTTAATATCGCATAAAGTTTTAATACTTTTTGGCCCAAATTTAATTTCCTCGTGTTTTCTTACGGATTTACAATTATTATCAGCTGATTGATGACGTGCATCGGTTTTTACTTTGCATCAACTGTAGGTCAGTAATTTTTAAGTCAAGTAGCATCACCTCCCGTGGTCAGGTATTTCTGCGTTATAAGTAAATAGTTTGGGGGGTAAAGTAATGAGGGAATTACACTGTTTTTTTTTTCATAAAAACAAGACGAAATTGCAAAATTAAAAACAAATTTATTTATTTTATTTTTAAAATCTTCAAGGATGACAGTTCAATTGTATTAAAATAGTCATATAATTTTATTGTTACTTTTTTATATTATTATTATTATTGTATTTTATTATTCCGTATTGTTATAAAAATAGTCGAAGCAAAAATATACCTAAAATGACATGTAGGTGGTCCTGTTTTAAAAATTCCATTTTTTTTTAGTTTTTGGATTCCATTATTTAGCATAGTAAAAATAATGAGACACAGATGGATCATCAATCATCCTGCAAATCACTTGAATCACTCGTTCCATTTACTTCAATAATAATGGGTTGAATGTTCAGTCTATCTAATACATATTTTCTTTTATTCCATTTTAATATCCCGCTTTCTGTGTGCCGAATTCAATTTTTCCAAACATCAGGAGTAGCAGTACGTAATGATTCTTTTCACATATTCATACAGTCAGTTTCTGTACTGCTATCTCGACCAATATGTCTGTTATAATATTTTTTGGTAATCCCCCAAATATGTTTAATCGGATTGAACATAGAGTGGTATGGAGGAAACCGTTAAACTTTATGTCCATTATGACAATGGCAACCTTTTGTCATGGACAACAGGCTGTCACTATCTGTAGAGTAGCTCTTTTTGTGGAGGCACTAGATCGTGGTCCATATACTCACACCTTCCCTTCGTCTTTGGTTGCTTTGGGCGCCACCTGGTTTGATAGAAGTCCAAACCAGGAAAAAATACCGTATATCAGTTCTATTGAAAAATCTATGCAATAAATAAAACCAAAGTTTTCCCACACAAATAATAAAGTTTTTATTTTTATTAAATACTAAAAGGTTACTTAATAACAAAAGGGGTTGGTTATTTTAAATCTTAAAGGAAAATTCAAATTTTGCATTATATTTACAGAATTATTATTAAAAAGAAAAAACAGCCTTTCCGGGCGCAAGGATTTAAATTAAACATTGGGTATAACCTCAGGGAAGATTCTAGAACCTTGGAAATATTTTACTAGTGTATGGTTAAAAAGTGTTACCCCTTGCCTAGATAGCTTTGCATTATTAGTTTAATTTTTGTTAGCGTTAATAAGAAGGTAATGAAATTGAAATGTTTAAATGTGCTGAACCTTGGCGAATGATAAAAATTAATTAAATTATAACAACTTATCCAGGTTACATCATACTGTCCTGAGAGTCCACGATGAATACTGATATGCAGCTACGCCAATCAATCAGGAGGCCCCCATGTGGTCAGGCGGAATCGATCTATCGTAGGACGACTAAACCCCAAGCTGTTAGACTGCTACGTGGGCCTTAAAATTCCACGTGGTTTTGGTTTAAGCTACGTAAATGCTAAACGGCAGTAAATCGGCCGAAAACCAACAAAACCCCTCTAAAAGGGGGTTGAGACCTCGTGGCCTTTGCCAGAAATAAATGGCCTAATGGCGGCTGGCTGTACCTTCTTGGCTGAAGGATTTTCAAAAAGTCAAATTAAAGGCCACGAGAACTCTGAAGACTTTCCCCTTCTCTTCCAACAAAATCGGCTGACTCAATGTTGCCAACTGAACATAAACCCCAACAAAGGAAAATAAGAAGAAGAAGAGAACAGAGACACACCGTAAAGGATCCAAACGATCAGAACGAACAAGACTGTGGGCTTTTACCAGAACCTAAGTTACATAAGGAAATAAATCAAATAATTCCAAACAACTTTGTTTAAATACAAAGTTGCCAAAAGTACAAATGGGCGTTCTGCGCTTTCACGGGAACCAGAAACGTAGATGATTCAACTTTACGCGGCGGTGGCTAGCGCCATCAACCCACAGAACAGCAAAAGTAGTGCGTTCGCCCCATATTTTGGCTAACGTTATGCAACCAACGATGATACAACCTAATAAACAATTTTTAATAGTAAATAAAAAGGAATGCACTTTGTGGAAACATATTTGTATAAATCCAAGGAAGTCTACCTTCCCCACAAAATAAATAGTGACAATTTTAAAATTGCTACACCATATTGCTCAGCCAGGTCATCAACCAAATATATTTTTGGTGGCTTATGTCTAAAAAGACTTTAGGTTTAATATTTAGGAATATGTACAAAAGGGGCATACAAAATCTCTTGTGCCAACCTAGTAACGATTTGTAGAAACATTGAATAATCAAATTCAATTTTATTAGTAGTTATCATTCGTCATCATCATGCAGCCGTTATTGTCCACTGCTGGACATAGGCCTCCTCTAAATTTCTCCATGTCTGTCGGTTCTGGGCCGTCAGTATCCAATTTCCGGCGATTCTCCTTACATCATCGCTCCATCGTGTCGGTGGCCTGCCTCTGTTACGTTTGTCTTCTCGTGGTCGCCATTCCAATATTCTTTTAGTCCACCTGTTGTTTGATGTTCTCGCCATATGACCTGCCCATCTCCATTTTAATCTAGTCATGTATTCAACTATGTCTTTAACTTTAGTTCTTTGTCTGATAATGTTATTGGGTATTCTGTCTCTCCTAGTGATTCCAAGCATGGCTCTCTCCATGGCTCTTTGGCCTACTCTCAGATGTTCTGCTGACTTTTTTGTTAATGTTAGAGTTTCTGCTCCATATGTTATTACCGGTAACACACATTGGTCATACACTTTTCTCTTTAGACATATAGGTATATTGCTTTTAAATACCTCTCGTAGTTTGCCAAAAGCAGCCCAACCCAAACCTATTCTACGCTGTATTTCGTGCGTTTGATTGTTCTTTCCAATCTGTATTTCGTGCCCGAGGTATTTATACATATGTGTCTCTTTTATCTCAGAGACCCCTGTTTTGATGTTTTGTGCAAGCACCAAATTTGTCATTATTTGGGTTTTGCTTGCATTTATTTGAAGACCGACTTTTAATGAGGCCTGTACTATTTCATCAATCATCTGTTTTGCCTCGCCGATGTTATCTGTGATAAGAACGATATCATCTGCGAATCTAAGGTGTGTTAGCCTTTCACCATCAATATTGACGCCTCTATTCTCCCAAGGTAGTTGTTTCATTGCATATTCTAGGACAGCTGTAAAAAGTTTAGGCGAAATGGTGTCCCCCTGTCGAACTGCTCTTCCTACTTTAATTTTATCTGTCGTTTCATGAAGTTTTACAGTTGTGGTGGCATTACTGTATATGTATTCTATAAGCCTTGTGTATCTATAATCTATTCGACACTGCTCCATTGCTGATATTATTGACGTTAGTTCTATCGTGTCGAATGCTTTATGAAAATCGATAAACACCAAGACTAACGGTCTATTGTATTCCACAGACTTCTCTATCAGGACTTTAATTGCTTGAAGATGGTCATTGGTCCCGTAACCTTTCCTAAAGCCGGCCTGTTCTCTTGACTGATAAAAATCTAATTTACCCTCCAGACGTTTGGCAATGATTTTGGTAAGTAGCTTATACAAATGGCAAAGAAGCCTTATCGGTCTATAGTTTTCAAGCTCTGTGATATCGCCTTTTTTATGGAGAAGTATCATTATGGCGTTTTTCCACTGAGACGGGATTATTCCATCCTCAAGGCATAGATTAAATAGATCTTTAATCCTTTTTAATAGCGTTTCCCCTCCCAGTTTTACAGCCTCTATCACAATGCCATCCTCTCCTGGGGCTTTGTTATTTTTCATTTCCCTCAGCTAGTTTCTGATCTCTTCTAGAGTTATTTCCGGAATATCCTCCGACCCTTGGTTGATTATCTTTTTGCACCGATGTTGTTGATTGTTGTTTGCTTGTCCATGATTACTACTTGTGTATAGTTCTGTGTAAAAGTTTTCTGTTATTCTCAGCAGGTGTTCTCTGTTTGTTGTTGCTACCCCTTGGTTGTCTTTCAGTTTAAAAATCTCTCTTTTTCCATTTGATAATTCTCTTCGCAGCACCTTCATATTTTTGTTCTTTTCTATCGTCTGCCTTACACTTTCTGTGTTAAATTTTCTTACATCTTTTCTGATTTATTTAGATATTTCTTTGTTCAACTTTCTCAGGTCTTCAGAGTTAATGTTATTTTGTTTCAGCATTTCTCTTCGTAGGGATATCATATTTTTCGTATCCTGTGTGAGCTTCTGTTGTTTTTCACGATTTTGTTTGCAATGTTTCTTTTCCGCTTCTTTGATGGCTCTCATAATATTGCTATTCATGATTTCAATATTAGGTTGATTGTTCAAAGTCATTTCTTCTAATGTAGCTGTAACGGAGTCTGCGTATTCCAAGTCATTGTTAGGCGGGATCCATTTAATGTTTTTGTTTCGTCGGACCATCCTTGATCTTTCCCTTTCTAAATCCAACCTAACCGTTGCCCTAACCATTCTGTGGTCACTTCCTATTGTGCAGCTATTCAGCACTGTTACATCGGTTACAACTTCCTTCTTGTTGGAGATGATAAAATCGATTTCGTTTTTTGTTTGTCCATCCGGGCTTATCCAGGTCCATCTTCGGTGTTCTTTTTTCTGGAAAAAACTGTTCATTAGGTATAGTCGATGTTGTGAGAGAAAGTTAATTAAAGTATTGCCTCTGTCGTTTCTGACTCCTATTCCAAATGGCCCTATTACCGTCTCAGCTTCATCCATTTGTTTGGATGCTTTAGCATTGAAGTCTCCTATGAGAAAAGTTTGACTACATCCAGGAACCATATTAGTAGTTAACCATTCTTGAATTGCAGCCTTATTCCATGATGTGTTAGGTACTTGTGTTAACAACATGCTATGGTATGGTGCGTTGTCCATTACAATCACAATCACAATAATTGGTTTTCGAACCATGGCATGAAGTATTACCTAGAAAAATATGTTTTACCTAGGTAAATTTCCAATATTTTAAATATTTGTTTACTGCATAATACTTTTTACCATTAACTTTAGCAGACCTTCACTTCCTTTATTTTCATCTTGCCAGGATCGACCAATGGTGCCATTGTGAAAAATCCATGTTTCATCCTAGAAAGCGAATTGGTACAAGGATGCTTCTTTTTTTTATATATTCTGTCAAGAATACCAGTCGTTTGAAAGCTACATGAGAAAGTTCCATAATCCCTCGCCTCGGTTCATCTTTTTTCCATCCGAAGCCTATTTCCTTCATGAGGGTTCTTAAAGAGTTAAGACAACTATTAAACAGTTGTCTGTCTTTTAATTTCTTATGTTCTTAAAGTTGTCAAAGTTACACGGTGTTCTGAGAAAAGTTACAGCTTAAGCATAACCAATAATGTAAAATATTATAGTTTTTGAATAATAGATACAACCAAAGAAACTTATAGCTAGCTATAAGTTTCTTTGATACAACTTACACGCTTCGTACATTCCATAAATAGTGTCACAAATAGAATTTATATCCAATCTTAACATATTTACAACTCTCTTTGAACAAGAACGTTCCTTTTTGAGTGATTTTAATAATTTATCTTCCTTAGCTATTGGTGATAATGCGCTTACAGTGGAGATTCTCAAATTTGGGGCAGCTACTACACGCATATAGAGTTAGTAAAGTAGAGACAGTAGTAGACCTTAACAATATACTCTTTAAAGTTATTTCTCTAACTGCTTTCAAGGGTAACAATGGAACATTGTTGTTAAGTTCTGCCAGAGAATAGCCTATTAGAGAAGCTATTAGCTCTTTGCATCAGCTATTTAAATTATTGGTAAATTAATTAGTAAACAACGTAATCGACAGAGATATGTATGTGCACTTTTGTTGTTCTTAAAAGATCAGTTTTTTTAATGGTATTTATGATAAGATTTAGAGCTTTTGTTAAAAATATAGACGCACAATAACACGAACCCACAGAACAATAAAGGTTAGTTTTCCACGAAACGTAAACAAAACGTCAAAACAAGCCAACGAACGAGGCGCCACCGCACCGTTAACAGTTCTGTTGCTAACTGTTGGCCAATAAAATTCAATTTATATTAATTTTTCAAGCTTAAATAAACAAAATATTTACTATATGTGGGTATTAAAGAAGAATCCTTTAAGTTTGTAGTACATTCAATATTGCATACAATTTTAATATTTTTTGCCCAAATTTAATTTTCTAATATTTTCTTACGCATTTACAATTATTATCAGTATTATGTTGCTCTGGGTGGTTCGAGGGTCTCCCCGCGATATACATAACTCTAATTAATGTAGAGGGATGTAGCCACGTGCTGCAATTCTCATTCGTATACATAACTCTCTTAGCTGCACACAAGGACGTTTAAGGGCTGGCTCGTCGAGGTTTGTGGTGAGCAAAGTGACGTTAATAATAGCAAGACAGTAAAAATACTGTGCCGGAAATAACATCTGTCGGTTATATTGTGGTTTGGAACCCACGTTAAACTATAGGTCCCGTCTGGCTGACATCACCCAGACGTTAAAACGGGGTTGGCAAAAAGGGTCAAAATTGGCCTACTTGCTTGGGGTCAAAGCCTCCCCGTCCGATACTACTACTACTACTACAATTATCAGCTGATGGATGACGTGCATCGGAAATTGTATTGCCAGAACTATACATGCCCATTGCCCAGTCATCTTACCGTCTGTGCTTCGACAACCGCTATGACACAGAGGTTTACATATAATTTTTTACTTCCTGGGTTTCTCTGCTCCCTCCCCCCTTCATTCATACTCCCCCATAAACAGCATGAAAATTCTTTCTTTTAATTTTTTTTCTAATTCCGTGTTATTCGCCTACTTGCCCACGCCTTACGCGCATATGCGATCGAATATTTACCATTGTATCTACTAAATAAAATGCATATCAAATATTTAAAAAAATCTACTAATTTAATCATGCGTGCAGACGCAATCCAGCCTGGAGCGACCTATGCCAACAAAAACTTAATTAGTTCTACCAGGTATACATGTTATTTTAGAGTTCGCTTCAAAACATAAAACATATTTATTGTTCAAGTTTTCCTTTCTCCTGCACACTCGTTTCCAAAAAAAGACCATAAAAAGAAATAGAAATGAAAATTCAACGCAGCGTCTGCATTTAGATGAGTTTTTACACAATATTAAGGGTTGAAAAGCGCAGATTATTTTCGTATGCAAGTTTTAATTAAAGTTGTAAAATATAACTGGCAACGACCAAATTAGCCGAGAATATAGTATGAATAATAAAAGTAAATAGAAAATGAAGATCATAAAAACGACCAAGCACGGAGAACAAAAATCGTTTAATTTAGAATTTTGTTAGATTGAATTTCGTTTATACGTTTCCAGGCATGTTACTTAGTAGGTAGGGAATTATATGACACTTTAAAAAATATCCAATTGATTTTAAGGTGCTCATATTTCCTTTATTTACTGACTGTGACAACTATAGAATACAAAGAAACCTATCAAAATAAAAATAGTAAGTTAGTTAACCATAAATTGAAATATCAATATTTTTCGAGTTAGAGCCCAACAAAGTTATTTTTTCTTTCTTATTTTTATTGTATATCAATTAATTTCTTTACCAAATCAAATTGTTATTCGGCATAGAGGCTTAACTTGATGATTTCTATCATTCTGTTACAAAAATGTTGCCCTACTAAGCTACCAGAGGGCACTTTACCTAAGAATCATATTTTATTTTTGGTATATCTTATTTATTAAAGTATGGACTATTTTTTCAACTTTTTCAACTATATCTTATTTGAAAAAGTAGTCCATACTTACAGTGGAGTTGATACGATAGGAAATAAAATACTTGAAGTCTTCCTCCACAAAATAATAATAATATTTTGTGGAGGAAGACTTCAAGGATTTTATTTCCTATTATATCTTATTTGTTTTGTCAGATATTACAAAACCAAATATCATAGACAAGAGAGATGCGCGTACGAAAGGGATAGATAAGCAAGTTAACATACTAAATTGGTTCCCTAATAGTGCCATACGTGTCTGGTTGAATACCTCAATGTAGCAGTGGCGGGGGTCGGCACCATGCACGAAAATTTAAATTCTAATTTTCACGCTTCTAACTCTCACGGAAGAGTTAGAAGCGCGAAAATTTAAATTCGAAGTTATAAAATTTAAATTTTCGTGCATGGGAGAATAAAAAGAATAACAACGTTTCTGATATGGGTGACAAACTTTATTAATATGAGATATTTACATAAATAGGTCTTAAACAAAAAACAGCAAAGAGATAATAATTATATTCCTTCGAAACTTGAATTATATAAAAACGAGTTCATAAAGTAAACAAAAAAGGGCTTAGGAACTAAAATTTATAGTTTAATAATAGTATTATTTATTTAAACTTTAATTAGACACACTTAGGCTTAGACTTAGACTGCAAGTAATTTCTTAGCGGGTAAAATTGAGGCTGAAGAACTTTTAAGCTTTTTGCTCGAGCATACCTAGTTTCCGCGTTTACCACATCCATTGTAAATGGAATCTCTTGCAGGGCATAAACTACCTAAATGCTTTTTATTATTTTCACAGAAGTAACATTTATTGGCAAGAGAAATTTTATCTTCAGGTTTTCCCGTGTTTCTGTACTTCCGGACGTCACAGAATTTATAAAACTTGACGCTGATAAGCTTCTAAGTTTTGCTGTACAGCTTCTAATGATTGTGCTTCGTACTTGGAGTTGCAACATACTATTTTCTAGTAAACCGTGCCGAATATGATTTGAACTCAATCCACTGATAAAAGAATCTCTTATAACGGGTGTTTTTTTTAGAGGCGGAGAACTTTAAATTGAAATAAAACACAAATGGTTTTTTTAATATCCATGAAATTGTCTTTATTTGAAAGATAAGTTTTTGGCATTAATGTTTGAATATGATTTCGGGCATGTGGCCGCCGCGGCTTGCGCGTACATGGCGTAATCTGGAGGTACAATTTTCACACACTCTTCGCAGTACAGCAGGCTGTATTTCGGCAATAACGCGTCGAATGTTGGCTTCCAAGCGCTCAATTTTTTCAGTAGTGGGAGCACGAAACTCGATACGAAATGATCGAGTAACTCGATACTCGACTCGATCGAGTTGACGTAGATATCCCACGAAACTCGATCGAATTAAATTTCGGCAATCTTCGGTTCTCGATCTTATTGGCTTCGAGCCATCAACGAAATACTTGAAAAAGAAGAACCAAGAAGAATATTTGAGGTTAATTGTGGGTTAATTCACAATTTATTTAGTAATAGCCTTTTCGGTTCAAAAAATTATGAGATTCTTCAGATGGCTTCAAAATGGCAATGTGAGTACCATCAATTGCTCCAATTGTACCTGGAAACCCCCATTTATTTAAAAACTCCATTCTAATGTAACCTCTTTCTTGTTCTGTTGGAAATTGGATCTTTTGGTCCACTATATGGTCATTAATAGCATTTATAACTATCTTAATATATTTCGCAATGGTTATCTGGCCCATGCCAAAATTATATTCTTCCCCGACGCAACGCTGATAGGATCCTGTAACTACAAGTCTTAAAGTAGCTAGTACCATATTTTTAACACTAATTCCTCGAACGTTGAGACGTCGTGGCAAGTGAGGCCGTAAGGACTCTATTAGTTCCCTACAAAGGTCTTTATTTAGTCGGATCAATTCTATAAACCGCTGATTGGGTAAATTAAAGGCACTATTTTCGACCCTTAATGCGCGCCGCTATCTTAAAAGGCATACATTTGCAATATTTTGTTCTTGCTGCAACAGATCCTCATGTACAACAGGCAACATATTGGCAAAGAGTATCCAAGAACCAAACTATATTGCCATAAACAAAAAAAAACAACAAAAATATGCTAACCCTAAAATTTAAAAGACGATACTAACCTCACAATCTAGCTACTCGACTGCCCTGCCGCTATCGAGAGATTTTGATCGAGTTGACTCGATTAAACGAGTTTCGTGCGCCAAATTTCGGCTCTTCTGTCAAAAAAGTCGATTGATCGAGTTTCGTGCTCCCACTGCAGGTTTATTGGCGTAGACACGCGATTTGACATATCCCCAAAGAAAATAGTCTAATGGCGTTAAATCGCATGAACGAGGTGGCCAGTTAAAAGGCCCATTTCGTGAAATTAACCGTTGGTCAAATGTTTCTTGCAATAAATTAATTGTATCGCGCGCTGTGTGGCATGTGGCGCCGTCCTGCTGAAACCACATGTCTGCAACATTAACACCTTCCAAGTGAGGCACGAAAAAGTTAGTAATCATGTCTCTGTACCGCTCACCATTCACTGTAACGTTTTGACCATCAGCATTTTTGAAAACATAAGGACCAATGATTCCACCGGCCCATAAAGCGCACCAAACGGTGAGTTTTTCTGGATGTAATGGTGTTTCGACAAAGGCCTGTGGATTATCACCGCTCCAAATCCGGCAATTCTGCTTGTTGACATAGCCATTTAACCAAAAGTGTGCTTCATCACTGAACAAAATTTTGAAATGAAATTGTGGATCAATGGCAATGTTCCCTTCAGCCCATTCACCAAATGTACGGCGCGTACGATGATCGTGTGGCTTCAATTGCTGCACAAGTTGAATCTTATAAGCACGTAAACCAAGATCTTTACTCAAAATTTTCCATAAAGTGGATGGACACAGGTTTAATTGTTGAGCACGAGGACGAATTGACACATTTGGATCATCATTAACACTACGCTGCACTGCAGCAATTCTTTGTTGTGTACGCACTGTACGACGTCTCACGGGATGCCTATTATCGTTTAGAGTAAACGTAGTACGAAAACGGTCCACAGTTTCTCGAATTAATCGCTCTGAAGGACGATTATGAGCGCCATAAAACTCACGTAATGCCCGATATGTTTCTCGAATGGAACCGTGTCTTTCAAAATAAATTTGAACAATTTGCAGACGTTGCTCCGGCGTAAGTATATTCATGATGATTTGCCAAACCAAACTAACTTCAAAACAACCGAGAAGTGTCAAATCGTCTGTCACAGAAAACAGTGTTGCCAATTTTAATTTCTCGGCCTCTAAAAAAAACACCCCGTATAATCATTGCAGCTTTCATAGGCAGCCTTAAAATTTAAGTCCTTACAAAGTTGTTTTAATTCTTGCAGGTATTTACTTGCCTTGGAATGTCTGTTCCTAAAGTGAGACATACGTCTATATTGTAGTACCAAAAAGAAAGAAATCAGCAAGATTTTTTACAACGCCAACGCACCGAAAACCAATTATTGGAAAATTTAGCAAGGCCATCTGTGATTGTAATAGACAACTCCCCATACTATAACATGTTAACAAAAGTACCTAACACATCATGGAATAAAGCTGCAATTCAAGAATGGTTAACTACTAATAAAATTCAATTTGATTATACAATGTTCAAACTTTTACAAATCGTTAATAGTCTAGACATTTTCTATGCCCTTTAACATATTCTTAAATATTAAACTTGAATTCTTTTCAGACATAAGCCACCAGAAAATATTTAGTTGATGACCTAGCTAGCAATGTGGACATAAAGTTTTACGACTTCCTCCACACCACTGTATGTTCAATCCTTTTGTTGAACATGTTTGGGGGATTACCAAAGATTATTATAACCACATATTGGTCAGGATGGGAGTACAGAAACTGACTGTATAAATATGTGTAAAGAATCATTGCGTGCTGCTACTCCTGATGTTTGGAAAAATTCAATTCGGCACACAGAAAGCAAGATATTAAAATGGTATGAAAGAGTACATTTATTGGATAGACTAAAACTGTGAGATGAGTACTCTGGTTCGAACTAAGACACCTGTTTTTAGTAACTAAGGGTCGTATATTATGTCACGATAACATAGACATTATTCTTCTTATCCTGTTTTACAATAAACATCTATATATATATACATATATTTAACTAACCTTAAACTATGGTTTGTTATAAGTTTATATTTAATAATTATAAATAAAGAAGTCATGATGGTTCATGGTAATCACCTTGTGGTCAATGTTAAGAATTTGATAATATAACTAATAATTTAATATCTAGTAAAATAAGTAAAATATTAACTAATTATTACGTCTTACTACATTATACCTACTTATTACACTACACAACATTTAACCCACTATTATTGAAGTAAATGAAAAGAATGATTCAAGTGATTTGGAGTATGATTGATGATCCGGCTTTGTATTATTATTCTTATTATTCTTAAAAACTAAAATAAGTACAGTTTTTAAATGAGTACTACCTACGTGTAGTTTTAGGAACATCTTTGCCTCGTCTACATAATATATAAAAACAGGTAATACTAAAATAGATTATTAGCCAAAGCATATATAAAAAAAGTAACAATAAAATTATATGACTATTCCAATACAACGTCTATATTGTCATCCTGGAAGATTTTACACATAAAGTAAATAAATTTGTGTTTATTTTGTAAATTTATCTTGTTTTTATGGAAAAAACAAAACCACTGTAATTCCCTCACTCGCTTATTTTGGTTACAAGCTGGCTGACTGCTTCAATCGTTGTTCAGTTTATTTAAGACATGTGCCATTTTTTGTTCTTAAGAAAAAAAGGTAGAAAAGTTTCATTAATTATTAAACTATTAAAAATTAGTCTATAAAAGATCTAAAAATATGCCACCGACGAGGATAAGCCCAAAAGCCACACAGCTAAAAGATAATCGAATGTGGGAGAGACCATTCATAGATCTGCATTGCAGTAACTGTAATATCGCTGCAGAAAAGAATATTTTACTTTATAATGCGACATCGTGTTCCGTATGATTTAGTTTGGCGTTACAAATGAAGAACATTTATATGGGAATCCGAGTGTTATATATACCTAGTAGTTTCAGATCAAAAGAAATTATAATAAAGAAGAATGTAAGAACTATACTCACCTAATCGGTACGGTATAGTATAAGGCGGGTGTACTAATTAAAATTCGACGTACTTGCTAACTTCGCAGTAATATAGATTATAGCAGGGGTGACAAGTTCTCCGTAATACATGTTACACAGACAGATGCATTTTTATGTACGAATGATCGATAATAATTATTATTATCAGTGATTATTTCCTACCCCTGGCAATTTCACCGTTTCGTCCTGGCACTGGGATTTAGAATTTTAGGATTTTTTTTATCCAATCCAATGAAAAATTAAACAATATATCGATAAGAGCAATTAAAAAGAGAATAGGAACAAAATGAATACTGATGATTTAGGAGATGCTGTCAAGATAGAAGAACACGTAATACTTCCAATCATAAAATACACAAAAGACATTTTTTTAAGATCGGCCAGAAAATATACACTTTCTGGACAATTTTTCGTCCAGAAAATAACGTTTTGTCGATCAAGACCGGAAAATGGACGTGAGGGACCGGCAATATATTATTCCGGTCCCTGTTTTCTCAGTTTTCCAATCGCTTTTTGATAATACAATCTACCTTGATTTCGTTACTATGATAACAACATTTCGATGTATTGTCGAGTGACAGTTCGTTGATTTTTAATTTGTTGTTTATGTCAAACTTGTTTCGCGAGTACGCAAATTTAAAAATATGAATTCGGATTTTGAATTATCAAAAATTATCAATTTAACATAAATATTCAAAAATATTCAGTTTATGCAGTTGTATCCAGTATCTTTATTCTTTTATCTTGTTTTAGTATTGTTAATCACTTTGTTATATAAAATAAAATAAAATATAGAATTAAATGTATATCGAAGTGTCGGTCTTAAAAAAATATTGTACGTCACGCAACCGAAAATTAGTGTTTTGCAGGTCTCTCCAAGCTTCCAGGACTCGCCTATGGCTCGCCCTGGAAATGCTTGTCTCGACCTGAAAAACACTACTTTCCGGTCTTGTAACGTAAATTACTATTTCTAGCGAAGCAGCACTAGATATCTCATTTTTCTACAATTAATTTTGAAAATTACCGTTTATACTAGGAGTCGGTAACTAGCGGATCGCGTCCAGATCCGGACCACAGAAGATAGAATGCTTGACCACATAAAAAAATAATTTTAAATTTTTATTAACCAATTCAATTTGAATACAGAATGAATAAAATATATACTTCTCTCAATATTAGGTACATCTAAAGTACAAAGATTAAAAGAATATAGGAAAGTATGTACACTGTTGCGAAATATACAGGATGTCTCTGAAATTACTGTGCAATGCTTAACCACAAATTCCTTAAACAAAGATAAAGCGATCTAGGTAAGCTTACCCCTATGCAATGTTGCTTAGTTTTCCACTACAGGGCGCTAAAGTTCTCAAATTATTATCGATTTTTCGGAATAATTTCTAAACGCCTTTATCGATTTTCACTAATTTTGGGAATACGAACTACTTCTATTTTTGGCGTATTTTGACGTAAACGCGATCTTTTTTAATGCCTAGAAATTTAAAAATGGCGCGTGATTCGTAAATAAAACTTTGTATTCTTGTTACCTTCTATACAAATGACTTCAATTGTTTCTCTGATGCTAGCTGACTTCATTTTGAAACTTTTTGTCTCTTGTAAAATTTTCGCCAGACATTCAGATTCTCTTCCAAGAAATTATTTACGATACATTGTAATTCATCATTGTTGTTTATTCGGAAAGAAAAAACATGAATAAAGTCTTAATTATTCTAATAACTAACAACTAGCTTAATTCTTATAACAAATATTCGAAGTTTTCACCGTGTTCCATGAATACATAAATTGATGCTTTTCAAAAAATTATACTGTACTTTGGGCATCGTCTCGGGCTTAATTTTAAAGTAATCTGCAGTATTGATAATTCCTTGCAATAACTCAGCTTCCATAGCGAAGAGGAAAGCATACACTTTTGATTTAAGAGTGCACCACAGGAAAAAGTATGTAGGTGTTAAATCGGGAGATCTTGCTGGCCAATTAACGGGTGCATCGTTGCCTCTTCCGATCGCTCTATTAGGATATGTTTCATTTAAAATCTTCGAACATTTTTACTACAGTAGGTTTAAATGTCGATTTGTAATGAAATATCATCCAATAAATCGGGTAAAGTGTTTTGCAGATAGATAGTTATCCCAATTTAACCGATTTGGCATTACAACTGGTCCAATAATAAAATTGTCAATCATACCTGCCCAAACATTAATTCTAAATTCATGCTGGAAATAATGCTTCTCCCTGATGGTATGAGGATTTTCATCGCTATGCACATGTTCGCTATGTACATTTCTAATTCCCGATCTCGTGAATGCAGCTTCGTCCGTAAATAAAATTTTCTTATGAAAGGTTGCATTTGGCATTCTCAATGTTTCAATGAAACGACAAAACGTCAGCCGACTTTAGGGATTCATTGGCAAAAGATATTGCACCTGTTGCACCTGATACGGATGAAGTAACTGCTCTCGTAGAATATTACTAATGGTATTCTTGAAAACCGCCACTTTGAACCCCAAGCGCCTCCAGCGTAATTTGGGATCATCTTCAATTTTGTTTAAATCTACCTCGTAGAACTCCGGAGTCCTAATTGTATGTTGGCGTTCTCGATTAACATTATGTCCATTAGAACTACCCGTTTCCCTAAGTTGCCTCTAAATATTCGCAAAAGTTTGATAGTTCGGAATTCTGCAGTCTGGATATTTGTAATGATAAACTTCAACTCTCATACGTCCATTTCTCTAACATAATCCATATAGTAGAAGCATATCAACCTTCTCAGCAATAGAATAATGTTCCATTTTAAAGTACCAATAATTATTGAATTTACAATAAACTTGACTCCGCTTAAGACCAACAACAAGGAAACACTATCGGTATGTCAGATTTATTTTACTGCTGCCTAGTAAACAAAGAAAAAATAATTTTTAGATCAATGATGAGGTACACGACAAAACCGTATTAATTTGAGAACTTTAGCGCCCTGTAGCGGAAAAACGAAGCAACATTGCATACACGGAAAAAAAAATTATAAAAATAACCGAAAATATAATAGAGGTAACTATATTTTATAGTTCTATATAGGACAGCCATATGGTATATTAAGGAAGTCTATAAACTTATAGTAGAAACAAGTTAATATTTTTAATTGTTACTACAAAAATATATAGGAATAAAAAAATTCGTTACAGTAAAAACTATTAAACAGGAGTGCAAGTAATATAAAAATATGTTGTTGTTATTTCTACTTTTATTGTTACGATTGTAATAATTATTTGTAAAATCTACCTAGCAGTTTTGCACATTTTATTAATGAATATTGTAAAATTTGTAATATTTTTTCGTAAATTCTATTAATTTTAGTTGCATTTCTACCACCAACTTTTGTAGCACTAATTAAATTTTTTAGTTAATATTCAAAACTCCTTTTGTAGTTTCATTTTAATATTTTTGTAACATTTTTTATTTGCTTTTACACAGGATATAATGAAATATATTTGGTCTTCCTTTCTTGGTTAAAACTAAGTCTTCCAGATTCCATTCTGCTAATAAATCCGCCAAACTCCACATAACAGCACCATAATACCATAAAATACAAAATCAGAGACAAAATTAACCAGTATGAACTCAAAACACATAAGAGTAAGAGTTAGAGGTACGACCCCTTTGATGGCATAACTGTAAATGCGACGGCGGCGGCGGACGAAAAAAAAAAACAAAACAACAAAAAAAGGTTATTCAATTTAACCAAAACGCATTTGTAAAATGTAAAATATACCTTAGTAGTGGCAAAATTTTACTATGTTATATAAAAGTTAACCACATTTTTTTATAAATTTAGTTTACAATTTACTTTTGGTAAAGACTGATATACAGATTTATAGTTATTAAGAGGTTTTATAGAGAAATATACTATAAAATTTTTACTAAACTAAATTTACAATACTGTTTTTTTCGTGTATAGATAAGTTTGCCTAGATCGCCTTATTTTTGGTTCAGGAATTTGTGGGTAAGCGTTGTCCAGTCATTTTAAGGGCACTCTGAATAACCCTTAAGGAATAAATAACATATATTTTGCGGACGCTTATAATTTGATCAGTAAATCTAGAATATCCCCTTTTCATCCCAGACAATATTTTGCTCGCTACACTTCATAATACGTATATGACACCACGTAGGTATACCGTAAGTAAGTACCGGGCGTACTAATGTTTTTTACAACGTTGTTTTTACTTGTAAGTTAAATTTACTATTTTTATTTACTGGAGGATATATACCGTGAAACTGTTTTTGGGCTTTTGCCACTCGCTCATCTGCATTATCTCCCCATGCCATCTTTTTATCAAATGTCAATCCAAGTTTTTTTATCGTGTTTGACCATTCTATTGATTTATTGTTAACCTTTACCCTGGTTTCAGGTAAATTGATTCTTGCTTTTGAAAAGAAGATGGCCTGGGTTTTATCTGCGTTTAAACGAAGCTTCCAGCATGATATGATATTGCAGGCGTAAAACTACTAACCAGGACGCATTTGAGGTTGTAGTTATCGCAGTATCATCGGGAAAGAGATAAAGTTGTATGTGAGGAAAATTACGGATATCGCTTGTGTATACATTACACAAAACACCAGCCAATGGTGAACCCTGTGAGACACCAGCCCTGATCTGAGTTTTCTCAGATATTATATTCTCTGATGACCACGAACGTTCTATCTTTAAGGTAAGGGATAGTTATATAGAAATAGACGTTTGGCATACCTAACCATATTAATTTTAGTATTTAGCCATTGTGCCAGACCTTATCGAATGCCTTTAAGATATCGAAAAAACTGCTCCCGTAGACATGCGTCTATTAAAACCTCTCAGCAGATTGGTTGCCAACCTTATTGTTTGGCGCACTGCGCAATGAGCAGCTCTGAAACCGAACTGCTCTAGTGGTAAAACATTATTGTTAAATACAAAATCGGTTCCCCGATTCAGTATTAATTTTCCAATAATCTTACCTAGGCACGATAAAAGGCTTATCGGCCGATAATTAACAACCACTGTAAGATCTTTGCCGGTCTTAGGTATTAGTACCACATTGACGTTCTTCCAAGTGTCCGGAAAGCAGCCTTTTTAAAGAATTGCCTGGGCTATGTTTACAATTTCCGTTACTGTGCCTTCTAGCAAGTCCTTGACTGCCTTGTTACGTATGCCGTCAAAGCCATGCGCCTTTTTTCCATTTATGTTCTGCATTATGATTCGAACTTCCTCAGATGTAATTCTTTGCAGGTCCGCTGGCGGATGTTGCATAGCTTTGTAAATTCCAATGGTTCTTGCGACCCGCAAATCTCTCTCTGCCCCTGCTTTTTTTTTAAACCTCAATAAGAATTTTCAAAACTATCCGGACCACACTAGAAAATACTAGCCGTGACCCCTTATCTAAACCAAACTAATATTGTAAATGAAACAATGCAGTCGTCCCCCATAGTTTAATAATTGTAAAAACAAATAAATAGTTCCCTACATGTTTCGAACGCTTAAGTGTTCATCCTCAACGGATACTAAAAAGGATAGTACAAAGTTAGTAACGACCAATGAATATAAAATAAAAGTTTCAGTGGGACTTACCTAACATCATGTTGGACAAACAGGGAAAAAATGTAAAATCCGCATCAATAGACATTGTAAAGAGATAGTAAGAGCTTCTAATCTTAACTTGTCCCCTTCTTAAATCAAGTCCAAATTTTTCTAGACGTGTATCTACAAATAAACATAATTTTAACCCAGATACAAACACTAAATATTTACATTTTTGCAACAAAACAATAAATTAGTCCTTCTTGAAATAATAGAAATAAATAAAATGATTAAAAATCCAAATGTAGATTGTTTTAATGACGAAATCATTCATAGCAGCACACATTTTTTCAATGCTTTGAATCTGGGTAAATTACAATTATAATTCAGTCCCTTTTGCACAATACTTAGGTACATCTTCTTGTCTCTACTCAATACTTTCTAGCTCCCCTAGATAGTTCCATTGTATCTAACCACTGTTCAAAGTTTCAAAACGTTTTCATTATTGTTCAATAACACGATGACACGGTTGTGGTTAGCACAGGTAAAGGTTTTTTTTTCGATGATCGCGACCAATGCGACTCTTGCGACTGATGCGGCCGGTTTAATGTATTTACATATATCTCCTTTAAAATCATCCGATCACGACGAGGGCGACAGATACGACCAACGCGACCGTACGACTCGACTGCTCTAGAAGCAGTCAGGTCATGTTAATCAGTTAATTGCTGTTTTCTTTGTTTGAGTCACCAATGTAAAATTAAATCGACATCATCTCATTCCTCCTCCAGTTATAACTTGCAGTACCTAACTTTTTAGAATGCATTATGATATACTTTTAAAAATGAAACCCTAGAAAGTCGCGAAATAACAGATAATAAATCATAATCGTGTGGGTCGTGACACAAAGTCGCATATCTCGGAAAGGGGGTACAGATGCGACAGATGACATTGGTCGCAAGCCGCAGCCGCATAAGTCGCAGCCGCGTCCATCGAAAGTCTACCTTTATATTCTATTTTTTTATAACCACCTACCGTTAAAAAAAAAAAAACTTTTCCCAAAAATTGAACGTTATGAACATTGTCTTGACGTTCAATTCAACTTCTCTTGAGCAGAATGCATGCCATTATATTTACCTGTTTTTGCTTCATTCTATATTTGTTTAGTAAACGTATTAAAATTCCCCATTTCTCCAAAAAAGCTCGAATATCTTAAAGATATTTACGCAGTAAGCCCGTAACTTTATTAAATAAAGCCTAAAGTAGTATTTAAACAGAAGGCCGGAGTTTTTACCGGTCTCCAGATGTTTGCTCAAGTTCTCCAGAGTCCCGTTTCCCAAATAATCAACTAATAATTACGGGAGCCGAGATGCGGTTCCTGCAATCCCCAATTACTTAACCGATGACCGCCTGCTGTTGCCTCTCTCTCCTGCTGTTTGCCAAAGTCTTATTTTTTACCATCGTTTGAGGAACTTCTGAATAGGGAAGAAGTATTTATTTACTTCGCTTTTTATTTATTTTTGTTTTAATGAATAAAAAATCAATTATACAGGGTCATGCAACTCACCTCCCTTCGTTTCTTAACTCTACACTATTAGAGATAGAAATTTCTATCTGCTACAGGGTATAACCTATAATAAGGGACTATATTTGGAAATGATTTTCAAATATACAGCGTGGTTTACAAAAGCGGGACAGCATGAACATAAATATGTTTATATAGGATACCCTATAGTTTTTACCCGGAAGTAGTGCCCACACATCCTATATAGGGTGTTTCAGAAGTGCGGTACGTTATAAGGGAGTGATTCCTTATGATATTCTAAGAGGAAACGTTCATATGAACATAATAATATGTCCCGAAATTGCCCCGTTTTTGATAAACAGGGTGTTGATGCTATGATGATGGTTCCAAGATCAATATATTCCGGAGTTAAAAACGCCCCCCGATCGGATCTCCGGGTGGGGGCGGGTCCTGGCGCCTTATCAAGCGAAATTATTCAATCATCCACCATGCACAGTAGCCATGCGGGTCCTTCGAACAATATTCTAAATGGAAATGGTGTGAAAATTGGAGTTGTTAAAAGACCCAAGATTAGCAGCTTCCACATTGACTTCTGCAATATTAGAGGACTGAACACGAACATCAATGAAGTCCATTAACATCTACAATCTACCAAGCCTCATGTACTTGCACTAACCGAAACCAAAGTCAGATCATCGATTAATACGGTCAGCTATTTATATCCTGGGTACGACTTCCATCACCGATTTAGGCGGAATTTTGGCCTTTGTCTCTTTGTCCGGAGTGATATTTCTTGTAAACGAGAGGAGACACTCGAGCCTAACGACTTTGATGTAATGTGGTTTAAAATATCATCGCAGAGAATTACTAAATTCATCTGCTGCCTTTACCGGCCGCCAAGTGATACCCATTATTATAGAGACTTGTTCTCCTCTCTTGCTAATAGCATCGACTTTCTGCAAACCCACCATCCCAATTCCGAAGTTGTCATCCTTGGCGACTTCAACGTTCATAATGTCAACTGGCTCAAATACTCAAACATGACCGACGAACAAGGTCGTGAAGCCGAATCCTTTGCCATCAGCTCTGGCCTCACCCAGCTGGTGGGTGAACCAACTCGGATTCCAGAAAGAGATGGTGATTTTGCTAGTTTGTTGGATCTTTTCTTAACTTCAAACCCCGACTTGTACACTGTCACCGTGAAGCCGCCGCTAGGAACGTCTTACCACAACCTTATTTCGGCACTGAACACACTACCAATTAGTGCCGAAGAGCCTTCTAAACCACGCAAGGTATGGCATTATACATCAGCTAAGTGGGATGACCTAAGGGACCATTTACGAACGTTTCCTTGGCGGGACGTTTGTTTCTCCTCTGATGATCCATCCATCTGTGCAACAGAAATATCGGAGGTTGTCCTTACTGGCATGGAAGCCTTCATCCCTTTCTCAAAAAAGTGCCCTTCTAACGGCAAGCCTTGGTTTACCAAAAATTGCAAACAAGCTGTTAAATCAAAAAATTATTTCTACCGACAATGGCGTAAAAATCCTACCGCCGAAAATCGTACCATCTTTGTTAACGCTCGAAACCAATGCAAACAAACGATAAACCAAAGCAAAGAAGCACACAACCAGAGGATCAAAGACAGATTTCTTGAATATCCTAACGGCTCAAGATCATTTTGGTCGGTAGCTAAGGCCGCCAGTCAGAACTTTACCAAGTCAGCCATTCCACCTCTAACACGTTCTGATGGCACCATTGCGACCAAAGCACAGGAGAAAGCAAACCTACTGGCGGAGCTATTCTCTTTACATTCAACGGTAAATTTTCAGGGAAGTACTCCACCGAACATTCCCCCTGTAGAATCGAGAATGCCTGAGATTGTTTTTCGCCACCGCCATGTTAAACGAATCTTGACCGCCAGTCAGAACTTTACCAAGTCAACCATTCCACCTCTAACACGTTCTGATGGCACCATTGCGACCAAAGCACAGGAGAAAGCAAACCTACTGGCGGAGCTTTTCTCTTTACATTCAACGGTAAATTTTCAGGGAAGTACTCCACCGAACATTCCCCCTGTAGAATCGAGAATGCCTGAGATTGTTTTTCGCCACCGCCATGTTAAACGAATCTTGAGGAGTTTTGACACTAAAAAGGCTTCTGGTCCTGACGATATTCCAATCATTGTAATTAAGTCATGCGCTGACGGACTGACACCGGTAATTTGTAGGCTTTTTAACTTATCCTACAAAAAAGGAATATTTCCTACATGCTGGAAAACTGCGCGAGTCCAGCCCATACCCAAAAAAGGCAAGAAGACCTTGCCAAGCAACTACCGTCCAGTCGCATTGCTTTCGGTTATATCCAAAGTTATGGAGAAGGCTATCAATGAAAATTTATTAAAATACCTGAAAGGGTTCAACATTATTAGTGACCGCCAGTATGGATTCCGTAAGTCTAGATCAACAGTCGCCCACCCTTTTCTTACTCTACATTAACGATCTTTTGGAAAAAACTAAAAATCCTATATATAGCTTCGCTGATGACAGCACACTTGTTTCATCTTTTACTTTGGATGCTCGGACATCGGCTGCTAATGCACATCTCTATAGGCAGCAAGAGGTCTCACATCTCAACAAAGACCTGGAAGAAATTCTGTCTTGGGGTGACAGTAACCAAGTAGAATTAACGCTAAAAAGACCCAGGCGGCAGTTTTTTCTAAAAAAGTTAATGTTGAAGAACCGGATATAGTTATGGCGGTACACTCGATTCCCTTGGCTTCATCAATTCATTTATTGGGCGTTAATTTGGGTAGTCATATGTCTTGGCATAGCCACGTTGCGGCCATTGCTAGGGCAGCCTCGCAGAAGCTTGGAGTATTTTTCCGAAAAAAGAACCTCTATACACCCCAACAACTTTTGATGCTCTATAAAGCCCAAATTCGACCATCGCTGGAGTACTGTTCGCATATTTGGGGCTCTGCTCCGAAACATACACTGAGATTGCTAGATTCCATTTAAAGAAGAGCCATTCGCTTGATCGGTGACCATAGTCTGACAAACAACCTGGAAAGCCTTGAACATCGAAGGCAGGTTGGCGACTTGAGTCTATTTTACAAATATTTTCATGCCAAGTGTTCAACTGAGGTTGCCCGCTTGATACCACCCAGAGCGGTGCATGGTAGAAATACACGACGAGCCACTGCAGCCCACCAGTACGTGGTTCAGCTTAGTGTCCCTCGAACAACTCTGTTTCAAAATTCTTTAATCTGGAGAACGTCATCACTCTGGAACGACCTCCCTGAGATCGTGTCCCCCAACGACTATAATCTTCAAAGATTCAAGACCAACGTGAATCGTTTCCTGCGCACACGCACCGCTCCCAGAGCGCCATAAAGGATTTATCCTGCAGTGCTGTGCCTTATCATAAAAAAAAAAAAAAAATGTTTTTTTTATAATTTTTTTAAATCTCCTTTTCCCGATTTTATTGAAGTTTGGTACCGTGATTTATAATGATAAGGGTTTTAATTACCTAACTAGATTAAATTTATTAAGCCCAGTGGCAAATGTACGCCACTGACTTTTTTTCTAATATTGATATTTTTTATCGGATTTACCAACTAATAATAAAATTTCTTTGCTCCAAGAATTCCTTTAGGATCTTGCTTTGTTTTCGAGAGAAAAAATAAAAGCCAATTTATTGCACGCACCAAAAAAAAACGAATGCATTTTAAAGTTAATAAAAATATAAATATTTTTAGACAGCTCTTAAAAATGATTTAAGAACCCGAAACGCGTAGAGCAAAATATTAAATATTTGTGAAGAATTGTAGATTTTTTTCTCTTCAATATGAATAATCTTCATCCCGGAGATATCTATGATTCAATTACTTACTTAAATAACAGAATAATGGTCGTTGGCCAACAATTGTTGCAAAGCAACACCATGAACTTCTTTCCCATTACGAACTTCCGCTAAAAGACACTGCACTATAGCCAAAATTAACCTAAACTATATATGTCAAATCAAATTTAGTAATCAGTTTTTAACGAAAGTTTCTTCTAGTCCCCTTGCAACTTTAAAGCATTAAATTAATGAAATAAATAAATAAAATATTTATTCAGAAGGTACAAAATTAGGATAGTGCAATCAGAATTTAATTTAAGAAGTTTCTCTTTGATTCTCTGGTTGTGTGCTTCTTTGCTTTGGTTTATCGTTTGCTAACCATGCTCACCAGTATATTAGTACACCTGAACCATGAAAACAAACTATAGAATTTAAATTAAAAGTCAGACCCAAAAAAGTAATAACAGAAAACAAAAGAAAACCAAAAATTCATGCGACAATAAATATCTCGACAAAGAATAATTGTGGTTACTAGTCTATAACTCTATAAATTAATTAAATTGACATAGTATATAGTACAAACCTAACTAAAACTAAAACACACGACCTAGAGATCGCTAAGTTAAAAATATTTCAATTAATTTTGAAAAAGCGGTACAGAAAATTATTTATATTTTGCCGGGACAGAATTGTAAATAGCAGTGACGTTGTATAAGTCCGACGCACTAGTCTACAGCTACGAAAGAAGTTAAAAATAATAATTCGTACGGAATTCAAATATACTACATAAAACAATTAGAAGTATGCATATCCCTGTAATGTATACACCCTGTAACACATATTCCGTTTATTTTTTTCCTTACATTGCCAATTATAATCGTTAAAGCGGTGAAGATAATATTTAAGAAGTATTAATTAACCATTTATTTGGGTAAATTTGGCAACCCGCGTCTAATAGATCGCAGATTTCTGAGCCAGAAATTATTACCTGTGCTTTGAAACTGGTTTTGTCTCCTTCTGTCGTATATTATAATATCGAATTTGTGGGAAGGATCATGACATTTTCAGAAATTATACAGTTATTGGCGGAGTTTAGAATCAAATTATTTAATTTATAATCAATAATTATATTTAAGCGTATGTAGCTATGCTTGACAAAATGAAATCGCACTACTTGAAACGTATTATATAAATCTATAGACATTTTTTCTATTCTTATATTTTTACAAAGTTAACAACTTATAAATTTTAATATGAAATGAAGCATCTAACTAAACTAAAACTGACTTTTTTACGCCTTTTACCCCCTATACCCCCCTACATTGTTGTCTTGTAGCGTGGTAGTTTTTTTGTACATTTATGTCGAACATGACTCAATGTTTTCCATCTTCTAAAAATTTCAATCAATTACTTTTTTGGTTTCGGCATTTTTTTAACAACTTGCGATTCCGATATTTGGAAGCTATAGAAAATTAATAACATCCATTGTAACAACAAATAATAATAAAATTGTGGTCAACTGATTATTTGACATTTTTTTGTCTGTTTTATATAATTACACTTAAAATGCATTATTCGCTAAAATGACCAAATGGTTTATATTTTGGATTCATGGAAATGCTAAAAATTTTCCGGAAAAAGACATTTTAAGGAAATAGGGCCGAGCCAGTGATTAAAATAACGATTTGAGTATACCCACAGGCAGGGTTAAGTATGAAAAAATCGAAAGAGGTTGTTTTAATCGAATATTATGAACTTGCCATCGCTTTATTGGCAGTGACGGAGCTTGGGTGTTCGAGAAACTAATGAAAATCTCAATATTGGAAAAATCCTTAGTAAAAGCATCACTTAGAAGAAACAAGCTTCGCCCCTACCCCACCACCCAAACTATACATATCAAATAAATATCGAAAATTTGAAGAAAATAATCATTATTTGGCAATGCCGCAGACAAAAATAAAAATATTTTAAAGTTACAAGAGAACTAGAAGGATTAGAAGTTTCAATTTTTGACAAAATATACAGGATGCTCCATTTCAAAAAATTGAGTAAAATTAATCCAAACTTCCCAAAATATAGAAGTAAAATTAGAGGACCCTGTACAGAAACATCGCATAAAATCAAATAACTAGTACTCGTATAACCCTGATGCAACTGTCTGCAAAAGCTATTTATCAAATTAATATGAATAAGTAAATTGTGGCATATTTATGGGTATCAAAAAACGAAACATCGTATCTGAAAAAAAATATTTTTTTTTTATATTCAGTAATAATATAACTGTCCATCTCCTATAGTTACCGAGATAGCAATGCTAATGCATCAAATTTGTAGTATCCTGTATAGGGAGTGGGAAACCGAAAAAAAATCTGCGAAATTAGTAGACAAATACATGGATCAGGTCAAGTTGGGTGAATTCCTGACCAAATGTGGGCGTGGTCCCAAACAAATTTTATTTGCGCCGCTACTCTGATATCCCCCCACCACGAAACAACTCTGGCTACGCGACTAGAAGGGAGTACACGTCCTTCTGCTACTCCTGGTTGGTTTATTTTAGTCATCCTTGTTTTATTCGGAACTATTTATCATAGGTATTCCTATAACTAAGGAATCGTAAATATTAATTTGGAAAGAATCTGCTTAATTTATGATTGATCCATTCAAATACTCACAAACTTTTCCAAAGTATTGTGTTCATTCGATGGGAAAGCCAAAAAGTTTAGCTAAAAGAAATTTTTGCTTGTCTTTGCAACATTGGTCATTGATATAAATATGTACCTATGTATCTTATATGCCGCGCATTTAAAGTTCACCCTTCCGATGACATATCTGAAAGTATACTTCTGCTATGCAATCTCCCCCAAAATCTATAAACAATTATCTTTTACTTCCTACTAAGCGTCCCTCAACTTAGATTGCAATCTGTTCCCTCTCTCGGTCAATTAATGTTTGCCAGGTTCAAATCTGTGATGGACTTCTGTTCACCTTTTGTCCACTTAAATGAGAACAATGTGGAAATCTTCTTCAATCTCTGGTTACCATAACGACAGGTTAAATAGAAAGTTATGGGGGAATGATAGAGAATTAATAAAATGAATTTTAGATAAAGATAAAAACATATTTATGTAATACGTGTAGCAACAGTTTTTGGAATGATTATAAAGGTGTTTTTTTTGTAACCTATAAATAAATTCACTTAAACCATTTTACCAGAAAAAAAAATTAACTGTAAATTTGGGTTCAAGTACATTTTTGCAAAATAAACAATATCTAAAAAAAGTTTACAAAATATCGATTTGCCAATATTATTTCAGAAATATAAATTAACTGATTCACTAAAAACATTTTTTATATACATTAACTGAAATTTTGAAACACTCATAAACTTTAAAGCTAATTATCTCAGAACAATGAAAAATGCACATGAACCCTTTTACTTCTTAAAATTATTACAACTGCAAATATTTACATAAACTGTTGAAAATGACCTTCATTATTTTCAATAAAGCGATGGATTGCTCTCAAGAAATAATTCTTTACATTTACGAATACTTCAGATGTTTCTCGTAAATCGTTTACCACTCTTCTAACATTAAATATAATCCCGTTTAAATCACTGCATAGAGTTTTATATAGCTCGTTTTTAATGTGACCCTAAAAAAAGTAGTCCATTGGGGTAATATCAGGACTGTTTGGAGGCCACAGGATTGTGCCATTCCTTCCAATCCATTCGATATAATTTTGAATCAAATAATCGCTAACTTCCCGAATATTATGCGGGCGAGCTCCATCCTGCTGCCACACAATATCTGCTACCTCGTTTAAAGGAAGATTTTCTATTAAACTATGTATATCATTTTAAAGAAAATTAAGGTATCCAGGGCCACTTAATGAGCCTCTATAAACTAACGGTCCAATTATTTTAGAACCAAAAAACCCACACCAGACATTTATAGACTGCCATCCTTGGTGTCTAACTTCTCTTATCACATGTGAATTTTCTATGGACCAGTGACGAGTATTTTGTCTATGGTGTATGCGACGCGTTGAAAAGCAGCTCTCATAAAATATTAAGAAATTGGGGGTTTTCTTCGATTTTACCTAACAAATCTCTGCATAATTGAAGACATCTTGAGAGTACTCGAGATCGTTTAATAGGAGTATCCAATGTTATCAATAGAAGTTCTTATTGATGTATTAGGATATGCATGCGCTGAAATATCCCAAACATATTTCCGCCTATTCCTCGATTCTCACAAGTTTGGTCCTGACTTTTTTTATATTTCCAAGGGACTTATATTCCATTAATTTCAGATAGTTTCTTTTAATCGTTTTTTTAGAAGGTACTCTCTAATTGAGAAACTTTCGTCGATATGCTCTAACAGTTGCGGTGGCACTTTTATTGTTTTCAATATAAAGCTCAACCATTTGGAGCCTCTGTTCTTCAATAAAGTTCATATTGATTTTGACAACGAAGGCATATTTTGACGTAACACAATATTCAAAAAAGACATATCAACAGGTAAGGCCTGTAACAGGTAACTCGGAAACTTAACCCTTAAAAACTTGTAAAATAGCATTTGGGGCGCATATTCTCTTGCCTAAAAAAAATTAAATATTGGCTAAACTATAAGAAATAGGCATATTAAAGGTTATACAAAATTCACATAAAATTTAAAAAGGAATCTAAATACCTCTCAATATACAGGGTATTCCATTTAAAATAAGATAGTTGATGCCTGGACGAGGAAAACGAAACACCCTGTGTATATAAAAAATAAACAGATAAAAATTTTACGTCAATACAAAAAATTTGTGTATTTAACTTTTTTCTTTATCTCTTTAGGCAACGCTATAATATCAAACTAAAATGTGGACAAAATAAGTGGATCACACGGTACATCAAGTGTTTTTTTTTTAATAAAATATTAATATAAATTTTTTTAATAAAACATCCCTATTTTTTTTACATCAAGAAACAATATCTCGAAGGAAGACTTAGCAGACCAACTTAACAAAATAAGAATGAGACGTTTTAAAATTAAATACTTAGGTAGGCACCTTTCTTTAAAACAAACACGCCGCGCGTCGTCTTGAAAATCCAAATCCTAATGTAAAATCTGAAACCAATTCGCGAAAAAATTACTCTCCCCCAAACTCTAAGGTATTTGTCTCGTATTACACGAGATAGACTTATCCCCTAATACGTATTTTTAAAATGAAACATTTAATTTTAATCTTCTGAATGCAGAAAGGACCCGAGAGTAAGTCATTTATAACCTTTAATGGAACTGCGTGCGAATGGATCAGTTTATTATCCGTGTATGTTCCTCTTAGCTTTCTTTTTAAATTAAGTGTCTGTTTTCTTTTGGCAAACATTTTTTGATACTTGTGCCCTCAAGGTATTAAGAACGAAATAAATGCTTTTGTACGCCTAAATAAACGATTGCAATTGGAAAGTCCGCTAGAATAAAACAGAAAATTACTAAAAGAAATTTGCTTATAAAAATGCCTACTAAAAATATTCAATAACATTAAATTTCTTTGAGTGCAAATGACGTCATTAAAGTACAAAGAAGCGCCTTTACGTCAAAGAAAACAGCCTGAGGAGTTCAATTCGACTAAAGGTCACTTTGCCACCCATATTTTTCTAGTCAGCGTAATAAATCTTCCCCAACTAGACGATTCCCACATATATGCAGTTTATTTCTTTATTGATTTACATTACAGTTGGTTGGAGTTTAATGCTAGCTTGTGACGGGTTAACGTTACAAGGTCAGTCGCTTCCTCTCGACGGATCTATCCCCAGACGCTTCTTGTCGTACGACAGTGCGTTAGTGTAGGATCTGAAGAGAAGTAACGCTGCCTGGCGGCGCCTCCTGTGACTATATTATGACTAGCTGTCTGATCATTGCAAATGTTTCGTTTTTCTGTCTGACTGATTCCTCTCAGATCGGGGTAGGTGATGTATTGGATCACCACGAGATGTCACTCTAAGTGACATCTTACCGATACTAGTTACAATTGGGCGTTACATGATACAGTATGCTGGCACTACCATAATACTCAAACGTATTATGGTAATATAATTATTTTTACCATCACTATGAAATATTTAAAATACGAACCTGGATCCTAGAGCGTTTTAATCTAAATATTGAAAATAATGAATGTAGGAAAGAAGTAATAATTACTTAATATTTTAAGTTTTAAAATTTTAATTATTGCCTTTTTAAAAATATTATTGAATTAATTCATTTACAATTACTGTAAAATATTGGAATTTCAAAACTATACGTGAATATTCAATCAACTTTTTTCACAATTTCACTTTATTAAATTAGGTTGATAATGATTGCTTGAAAACGAAGAATTGAATAAAAAAATTGTGATGTAAACTTTAAGTACAATAAAAGTTGTTGTGAGGAAGTTTTGTCAGTTTTGCTCTAATTTTAATATTAACGCAGAAAAAAAAGTTTTTTAAATTAAAATTACAAAAATGCATTTTTATTTGAAATAACTCAAATCCTATTAATGTCACCAAAGCATTTTTATTGTAATTTTGTTAGTCCTTTAATCGCAACCATTATCGAGATCCCCATACTGGCCCTCCTTATCTTGGACTGTATATGTTTATAACAAAAAATATTAAATTCTCTACCAAAACAACTAATAGATATTAAGAAAATATGTGTACATTGGCACCAGTATTTGCAAAAGTAATGTCCCTCGCCAAAGGATATGCTATGTTCTGTAACTTTTGGTATTTCTTAGAAAATCCAATAAACAATTTTGTTCGTTTAATTGCAACTATCAATTGGTCAATGACATTATCTCGGCTGACGATAGTATATTCTTTTTCGTTAAACATACGAAAAAGGAAATAAAGAACCTATTCATGGTTTCACTCCTTAAAGTGCTAAAAATCACATTTGCAAACATAAAGGGAAACGGTATGCCTTATTTAAATGGTAGCAGTGCCTTATTGTCGAAATAAAACGGAGTTACACAAAAGCGCATTTTAATGACACCCGTATAAAAATGCTAAATTTTATCTCGCACTGTAAAAAAAGCACTAAAGAATAAAAGATTTGCGTTAAGTCTGTAAAAAGGAACATAAAGTAGGCTTTTAGAACGGCCGTATTTTGATAATAATTCACTGACATTGTGTTTGAACCATAAATGATTTAATAGGGATTGTTTTTGTTGTGTTAACGTTTTGTTTTTGTATCTAAAATAATTAAAAAATCTTAAGAAACGCCAACTATACACGCACTCATCTAAAAACAAGTTTCGGGTAGAATAAATTTATTGCTTATGGCAGTGGTTGACTAACTCACCACCGCCTAGTGAAGTAGGGGTAAAGTTCTTAATTTTAACCGGCACAGCACTGCAAGCTTAATCCTTTATGGAGCTCTGAAAACAGTGCCTGTGCGTAGGAAACGATTCACGTTGGTCTTGAATCTTCCTCCCCCTCCACAGACATATCCGAGCATTAATCCCAACTATCCAGCGACATAACATAATTATTCAAACTAAATGATTTATTATAGCACTGCAGGATAAATTCTTTATGGCGCTCTGTGAGCGGTGCGTGTACGCAGAAATCGCTTCACGTTGGTCTTGAATCTTTAGAAGTTATGCTCGTTGGGGAATACGGCCTCCGGGAGGTCGTTCCAGGGTGATGCTGTTCTCCAGATAAAATAATCCTTAAACAGTGTCGATCGAGAAACACTATGCTGAAAAAGGGATGAGTGGACTGCAGTGGCTTGTCGTGTATTTCTACCATGCATCGCTCTGGGTGGAATCAAGCGGGTAACCTGTTCAATGTTCACGGCTTTTTAGATCGTTTGTCAGATCATGGTCAACGAAGTGAGTCCTTTTGGAATGAAATCCAGCAAATGTTTGGGAGCAGAGGCCCAAATATGTGAGCAGGATTCCAGCGACGGTCGAGTTTAAGCTTTATAGAGCATCAAAAGCCGTTGGGATGTATAGAAGTTCTTAGTTCGGAAAAGTATCCCAAGCCTCTGTGAGTTGGCTTAGCAATGGCCGTAACGTGACTATGGTATGGCCTCTCCAAATTGACGCCGAATAAATTAATTGATGAGGCCAAGGGAATCGAATGTCCCGTTATGTCTATATCCGGCTCTTCAACGTTAACTTTTTTAGAGAAAACTGTTTTTTTAGCATAAAATTCTGCTTTGTTTCTATTATTAGAACAGAGAATTTCTTCCAGGTCCTTGTTAAGATGTGAGGCCTCTTGCTGTCTATAGAGATGTGCAAAATGTGCATTGGCAGTTGATATTCTAGTATCCAAAGTAAAGTATAGTTTTTCCAAAAGACCGTTAATGTATAGTAAATAGAGGGTGTGTGACAATATTAGACCTTGGGGAACTCCGGAATAGATGTTAATTGCGTCTAAAAAAAATTCGTCCATCGCCACTCGCAGAGACCTGTCTTAAAAAAAGCTTTACTGACATGAATAAGTTATAACAGCATTCCGAATGCTCTCACTTTAGTTAGGAGTCCCTCAGGCTATATTCGATCAAATGTCCATGCTACCGCTCGGGACCCCCATGATGTTCTATTGATTCATACTTTGTATGCTTGCAATAATAAATTGCATTGATAACAGAATTAGGAATTGTGAATCACAGTACATATGAGCTGGTATATAAATTTTAACCAAAACTTATTCATATCTAAATAAAAATCTTCAAGCGTTCACGATTTCAGAAATTACCTTATTTCGAAGGGAACCTTCAAATCTGACAAAACTGGTTCTAAATTCAATGGAGGCGATCGTGAATTACGCTTCTCAGTCAGCGAAGATCACGATACAAAATCCATACATTTGCTGGATGAAAAGAAAAAACAGTTATATTTCTATTTTAATAATATTCGATTTTAGTATGAATATTGCCCAACTGAAAATATTCTGGGACACCCTGTACGCTAATATAGGTCAAAAATGTAACAGAATGTTAAGTAACATCCCCAGAGTTAAGTGGTTAAAAGTTTTATCTGACTTTTATTTCCATCCTGTATAAAATAAGCATATGGAAATTAACGAAAAACGCGAAATATATGTAAGAAAAACGAAGAATTGAAAGAACATTTATTTAAATGTGGCGAATTTGCTAATTCGCCACTAACACCCTGGATAATAAATCTCAAGAAGAGTAGTGTGAGTGTGTACCGCGAATCTTATGGTACTTATGGTATTACTTTGTGACAATCCGATTTTGTCACGTATTAATTATTATAATCTAATACCTCATATTTCACATGTCTGACTTGTATTGTGTCTTTTAAAAATTGTATTTTGCATTTTTAAAACAATGTTTGGTTCCCTGTATAACAGTAAATACGTACCTAAGATCAACGGCCTCTGTTTTCGTTGTCTTTGACCAAGCAGGGCAACATTATCCTCCTATTTTAAATCGCATATCTCCCTGGAATACACTATCCGAGACTTTTACTAGTGTTTCATTATGTAATTCAAATATATTTCTTTGTTTTCAATTTTTTTATCACCTGTCAGATTGACTAATGAATTTTATAGGTTAATATTCTTCTTCTGAAACATGTTTGGGCCATAATATTCAGCAACCAAACTTCAACGACCGTTTCTCGAATGGCAGGGATCTTTTGGGACTTGGTTTTTTTTTTTATATAATTTATAATGGATTGCATGAATTACGAATTGACCTCTTGTTTTATTTTATGCAGCTCTACCCTTGGGCCTTTTTCTTTACTTGTGTTTGCGTGGTGCCAGGTCGTACGACCAGAGCTAGCTTTTTTTTTCCTCTCAAAAATAATAACAGCGAAAGACGCGTTGCAATTTTGGCGCCCAACGTGGGGCCCGAACCCACGACCCTGAGATTAAGAGTATCATGCTCAATCCGATTTTGTCACTAAATATGAGAAAAAAAAATTACTAGGCAACGCCGCAAGCAAATTAAAAACAAAAGACGAATATAGAGGTCTTTCTTTACTGAATTAAATAACTAAAAAATATACAGGGTGTTTCATATATTTGTATATAATAATTTTTTCTTGGGCCATTTGGTATATATGCTATAAAATATTTTCACTTTATGACTTTTGGTAAACACAAGGACTTTTACGTATAACTTTATTTTAAACCACTTGTAATTCGGGTGCTATCGAAGATGAATACCTTACTCACGCACCCTGCATAATATGACATTTTTGGGGCAAGAACCATTCAATATTAACTCTAAATTAAACCTGACGTTTCCTGTCAAGTTAATAATAGCCAATTTGCAAACGCGTGCTTTTTTTTATAGGCGACTTTTCAAAACTGATAACGGTTTTTTTTTGGCAGCTTACGTGGTCTAGAAACCTATATTACATTATCTGTAACATTAGTGAAAAACTTTAAATTTTAATTAGTGAAAATCGTTAAAAATGCCCTCATTTTTAACAATTTTGCTTCAATTTTTTAATAAAGCAACTCTGCATAAAAAAATTTAAAAATTGAAAATATATATTTTATGTCATTTGAGAAGCACTTTCCAGGATGGTGTTCAAAATTTGGATTGGTATTTTTTTTGTCTCAAAATAATTTAAGATCAAGGGGAATTTTTAGTTTCTCTTCATTGTAGTAAATGCTGAACGTGTGCACAGATGTTGTTCGATACATTTTCTGTATATTTTTTTCTGTCTTTCTATGGCAGCTAATACAGCGTGTAACAGAAGTATGGAACGGTTTAAATATCTGCAATACCGTTTGCCCGATTTAGCTAAAATTCGGTATCCGTATATAAGAGGTTATCGCGGAGCTGCTAGTGACATTTGCAATGTTGCCAAATTTACAGTTTTTTAACAATTTAAAATATTTTTTTTTTAAATGGAACACCCTATATATTATTCAAAAATATGATTCCGCAACAAATTCTAAATAACTTTTATATAAGTTACTTAATGTCTAAATCCAGCCATTTTTTAAATATTCGAGGTCGAAAATTGAGAATTTATGGAAACATTATTGTAAGGTACTTAATTATTGTTTAAACTTACTTATTACAGAATAAAGAAATTAAATTAGATGTTTAAAGTGCCTTCCATTTACTTCTTGACAATATGCTAAAATTGCGGAAAAGTATTTAAAACATTAGAAAGAATATCTGTTTCTTCGATTCGTCGGCACTCAACTTCAATTCTTTGTTTTAGGTCTTCTATATCATGTGGCTTTGTCTTGTAGACCACATTTTTTAAATATCCCCACAAGAAATAATCGAGTGGAGTCAGATCTGGTGACCGAGCTGGCCACTCAATTGTACCCCGTCTCGCTATCCATCTTTCAAGAAATACTTAATTTAGATACTCCCGTACTTGTCTGGCGTAATGTGGTGGTGCACCGTCTTGTTGCAGCCATACTTCGTTATTTAATCCCGCAACGTTGTCTAAAATTTTATTTATTGATAATCAGTTTTAATTTACTTTAATGAAACTAACTTACGAGGATTTGGAAATAGGATCGCAAAGCAGGAACAATTTCATTTTTTAAGAGCTGCAAATATCTGTCGCCATTTAAATTATAATCCATAAACAATGGACCAATTATCCTTTGTCCTATAATGCCTGCACGAACATTAATTTTTTGCGAAAATTGGGTGTGCTGTTCTCGAATCCAATGAGGATTTTTTTTGGAACAATAACGAATATTATGCCGGTTAACGTTTCCATTAAGACAGAACGTCGACTCATCCGAAAACATTATTTTATTAATAAAATTTGGATTCTTCTTCTTCTTCTTCTTCCTCAGCCACTTTTCGTCCACTCCTGAACATAGGCCCAATTCCTTTCATTGATCTCTGTCCCAAGCCTTCTGATACCAATTTCCACCTGCTATGCTCTTTATATCATCCGACCATCGTAGAGGGGGTCTGCCTATACTCCGCTTAGTTTCCCTCGGTCTCCATTTCATGATTCTCGGTGTATCTCTCGTAGCTCAGTCTTGCCACGTGGCCCGCCCATTGCCATTTTAGTTCTGCAATCTTCTCGTTCTGCACTTTTCTGGGCTCATTACTTTTGTCTTTGCAATGTTCATTTTTAGTCCCACCCTTTGAGACTCTTTGGATTAGCATTACACAAATCCATCATTTTCTCACTGAATTCTAAACGCCTGTCAAAGTCATCCTCAGAGAGTTCTTGAAACAGGTGAATTTTGTATGGGTGGAACTTCTCACACTTTAATACGCGATCTACCGACATGTGCGATGTGTTGTAATCGAGACCAATAATTCGAGTAGAGAGGTGTGGATTTTCTTCTATGCTAAACAAAATATCTAAAGCTTTATCGCCGCTTGTCGCAGTTTTTGGACGCCAGATTTTGAAATGTCTTTTACATGGCCAGTTTCGTTATATTTCTTTAAAATTTTGCTTACTGTGGACCGTGCTATTGGATTTCGGTTGGGATACTTATCATTAAAAATCTCAGCAACCTCCTGCTGTGTTCGCCTTCGATCCCCGTAACCCAATATCATTAATATTTCTATTCGCAGTGTTTCCGTTAGTAAATCCATTTTAAGAATTATTAAAACTGATAAATTATGAAGCACAAATAGGTACCTTCTAAAAAGTTCGTCAATGTCGCTGTCAGAATTTAATTGTGTCGCAAATTTCTAAGACCTACTTATATCTCTATCAGTTTTCTTGGATAAGAATAAAATATTTAAACCCCAATATCAAAAAAATGGCTAGATTTAGACATTAAGTAACTTATATGAGAGTTATTTAGAATTTGTTGCGGACTCATTTCTTTGAATAATATATAGGGTGTTTTATTTAAAAAAAAAATTATTTTAAATTGGTAAAAAACTGTAAATTTGGCAACATTGCAAATGCTGTTACACGCTGTATAGTGCCTTGACCATCAATATTTAAAAATAGGTATTTCTCTTATTGTATTAACTTTTATGTCTATTTCATTAATTAATTTGCTTTTCAAATAGCCACATAAAAAAGTATCTATTAATTTTAAATCTGGGCTATTTGGCGGCCACCTCAATGTGCCATATCTGCCAATCCATAAAGGAAGAGTCTCATTGAAAAAGGCAATTACTTCTACATGCTGTGTGGTAAAGTACCGTCCTGCTGCTAAATTATTTCCCTATGATTTTGGATCCAATTTTCTTGCTACTACCTAGTATAGTTCGCCATTTAGGTTTCGATCAAAAAATATTATTTAAAATTCCACACCAAAACTTTATGGACTGCAGGCCAGAGTGTTCAATTTCTCGAATTCCTCGAGGATTTTCGTTGGCCCAAAAATGAACATTAAATTTCTTCTATTAAAAACCTTAAGATGTTCTCAATATCTCTCGACAAAAACGTAAACGAGACTCCTTGTTTTCTTAGGTTAATTTTTGTACGGGTAATACCTTCAATACGGGTGACTTTATTTTTATGCAAAATATTTTGAATCTTCTGTGATTTAGTAAGATCTTGAGCAACGTCATTTATGCCAACTTGCGGACTTTCTGAAATAAAAAAAAAACAAAATATATGTAAAAATTATCGGAGTTTTTTTGAACACTAAAATGCGCAATTTTAAACAAGATTACCAGACTTCGTTATCTGTGAAACAAGCATTTACTAACATATTTATTTTTATATTTACCTTGATAATGTGACATATTACCTAGTTCTTCATTTTCATAATCATCACCTCTCTGTAAACTCCTTCTATTTCTTTCAGATATTGTCTCGGATATTGTTTCATTCGACACATTAGTATATATTAGGGAAGGACACCTTCTTTGTCCTTCGTATAGTCTTCTATATTTCCGTTGCGCTTTATTTTTGCAATAATCATTTTTAATAATTATTTCAAATATATCTCGTTTCTCTTCTATCGCAAGAGCTCATTATTAAATCAGCACTCATTGAATGCTAGGTAAAGACATAATTTTTAATATAAACACACGTCATAAGAGAACATTACGGCTCATCAATTTTTAAAAATTCATTTTACTGCAATAAATGCCACTCAACCGTAGAAAAGCACATACTAGTATATTACAATACAAGTACGGTAGGTACGTCTTTACCGCATGTGCGTGATGTTTAACAAAACGAGCCGAAGACGAGTTTGGTAAATCACGCAACTGTGGTAAAGACACCTACCGTAAGTGTATTGTACGATATTTTATCTACAAGCATGTTTTAGGGCACCAATATTAAAAACTCTAAAAGAGCACTGTTTTAATTTACCCCGTATGTGCCTCGTAAGTCGTTATCAATAATGCATTAACATGAGGTTGATAGGGAAATAAATTATAGAAATTTAATAGTTGGCTTTTATATGACAGATGTAAAACTTGACAACGGAATAAACGATAATTATTTTTGTAACAATTTCGTGAAAGTGTGTTTTACGTCCTTTAAATGGAAGTCAGTAGCAGCAGTGACGATGAAATTCCAAAGGAAGTTCTGGACATTGCTAAAGCAGCTACCCTTAATTTATTGCCGGATAAATCACGGCATAAATATGAGAAGGTATATGGGCTCTTCATGGACTGGTGTTCATCAAAGAAAGTTAAAGCAATTAGTGAAGATGTGATGCTTGCCTATTTTGTAGATAAATTTAAGGCCAGTAAATCATCCTCATGGAGTTATTACTCAATGCTCAGATCTACTATAAGTATCAAAAATAATGTCGCCATAAGCAGGTATGCAAAACTGATGGCATATTTAAAAAGGAAGTCTGTGGGATACAAAGCTAAGAAATGAAAGGCATTCTACAAGAATGAGGTTGTAAAATTCCTTGTTACGGCACCAGATGAGGAGTTTTTGTTAATGAAGGTACTTAATTGCGATTTTTCTTAAATCTACTTTTAAATAACAACTTATTTGCTTGTTTGGAGCCGAGTGGAGTTATGTAAAATGAAAATTGAAGATATTAAGGAATTTGAAACCCACCTTGTTATAACTGTCCCGGATACAAAGACACATGTAAATCGACAGTTCGTGGTTTACGTGGAAGGATTTTCATCAGAAATTAATAATATTTCAATTTTCAAGAAGTATGGAGCCCTTAGACCCGATCATGCTGCCCATACATGGTTATTTATTGCATATAAAAAAGGAAGATGCACTATCCAACCACTGGGTATAAATACTTTTGGAAAATACCTTCTTAAATTGCATCATATTTAAAGTTGTACAGTCCCAAAGAATATACGGGACATTGTTATCGAAGGACGTCAGCTACATTATTAGTAGATTCTGGCGGGGATATCATGAGTTTAAAAAGACATGGTGGATGGAAGTCCTCCAGTGTTGCGGGGGCTATATTGAAAATTCGGTGCAAAATAAAATAGGAATTGTAAAGCAAATAAATGGTGCAGAAGAATATGCAGAAAGAACCTCATGTTTTAGTAAATCTGTAAATTTAAATTCTTGTGTGTCATCGGATTGTAAAATACTTCCTTCATCGATATCGTTTGGAAACGTTACAAATTCTACAATTAATATTCATATTTCTTAATTTATAAGTTTGGATTAGTTTAGAAATTTAAATATGTAAGTATTTGTTATACATATAATGTTTAAAAATACATTTGAATAATGTAAAAGCTTATTTTTATAGTATGCAATTACTTACAGCACTAGTGCGGTAAGTAGTTACTTACCGCACGCTTGTAGATAAATAATTAAAATCACTAGATCATTCCCTACAACTTTTGTTTTAGAAATTTTTTCGAACCTCGCCCAATAAACGAGTGGGGAAGCTTTAAGGACATTTTAAATAAACCGTCAAATATTGTTTTCCTTTAACGGACTTTCTTGAACTTGGGCTTGTTTAAGAGGGAATTCCTTGGAGTTTAAATAAATAAATCAGGAATTGTCACAAGTTTCTTAGTACAATTTTAAGATTTGATGGTATAACTCTTTTTTGGTAGTATAGGGGAGAATTTATATTGAAAACGACTCGTCTGAACTGCAAACCAATATCACTAACGTTTTAAGATTTATTTTGATTTTTCTTAAAAAAATTATTCAGTTTCCACATACACCCGCAATAAGCTTGATAACGACTTATTTCTTGACCTACTGACAAACAAACATCCATAACACTAATTGAAATATGGATATGAAAATATGCACAATTTTTTGAACTAGAAATAATTAGCAACTTAAGTAAATCAGAAAAAGCTTAAAAATCATTCTGACTCATTTTCTTTACGAGAAACCGATTTTTCTTTCCAACTTGCCTAATCAACTGCGCCCGCTCATTCAATGGGAAGATGATACTTCTTTTTTTTTTCGATAAAGCTGTGGTCTATGTCACACTTCATATGAGTGTGTCCTGGGATTAAAAACTTATGATCTATTATTTTTAATGTTTCAGAATCCTGGAGAGCTTTCATGCACATTGCGACTACAAAACTGTTTTTATTTTGTCCGCTGCATGTGTCGGAGTACATTACTAATAGTTAGAGCCGCGGTGACAAAAATGCCTTGGAACTCCCAAACGGATGAAAAGCACGTTTTTGTATAGTTCGAGTATCGTTCTCGAAATCCGTGTTGTCGAGTAGGGGTCTGGCGCTCGGCGGTGAGCGGCTATAATATTTTTTCCAAATTTTGACCAGCGGTTTAAAAAGACATTTCCCAAACCGATGAAAATTACTGGAGGGCATCTAGCCCCCCCCCCCCCCCCCCAATTACCGGAAAAATATTTTCATCCGATTTGATCCTCGCCGTAACCTCCAGTACAATTAAATGGACCCAAACTCCAAACCGGAGTTCTTCGTAAATTTTCTGCGAGATTTAGATATAAGTTTCGTAAACTTATTTGTTTCTGGTTTAAAAATATAAAAAAAATTATATGCTCCCGAGAGGCGGTAAAATGTTGAGTGACTATTCAATGGTAAGTAAAATTTTTAATACAGGCATGAAGCAATATCATCACCGCCTCTTTTGGCCATTGCTTCATGCCAAATGTAGTAATATGCTTGGCTCTGATCACAGTCGTGAACCGTTAAATTATATGTCCCCAGCTGTCTCTTATAAAATGCCATAGAATTTTGCACTGCAGGGGTTGGCAAACACTGTTGCATGTCAAATCTTATTGTTTTTTTATTTGGATGAGATTTTGAAATCTCCTTGTCTGCAGATTTACATTGATATGCCAAATCCGCTTCCTCATGATGCCGTTGTTATTCATCTTTAAGAGCATTATTTTCAGGATTAGGATCAGACATAAACCCTTTTTCTCAAATAAATTAACGACATGTTTGTGCCTATAGGAATATGTCAGACTTGACTCCTTTTTCCCAAACATATTTACGCGAATTAATGTGCAGTGGGTTATACACTATCGGATATAACTATTGCAACAAATTGAAAAATCAAAAATTTGCATAATATTTAGCGGACCAACGAGGGCCTGTTGTAAAAATCACAACAACATTGTTTTTCGAGTTGGCCGTGATCATATTATCTGACATAACAAAACATTATTCCATCAACAATTACGATTTTATAATTTGGCGTTCAGTAATTTGCTGTTTTTTAAACGACAAAAGTATTGCAACAAACATATTTTATTGCATTGTGTGTGTAGTGGTTTTGGGAGTAAATCCTAGCTTGCAACTTAAAATTTGTTAACGCCAGTTCAAAGAAGTATTTTTGGATATGGAAAAAGGAATTGCTGTGTCCAAAGATTTAAGATCACGAATTCTAAGAGCTTTTCAAGGTGGAGAAAAACAAGCTGCTATTGCTAGAAGGTTTTTGTTAATTCCCAGTACAGTTCCACGGATAATCTCATATTTTAATGAAAGACATCATTTAGATACTATTGCCAAGTCAGGTAGGCCAAGAAAAACACATGTGCGCACAGATAGGTTAATAAAACGCATTTCTGAAAACGATCCGTGGAAGTCTGGTCCTCAAATCAAAGCCGAAGTACCTGATATAAACATTTCCTGCAGAACGATTCAAAGGAGGTTAGTGCAGGCAAAGTTATATAGTAGGAGACCAGCAAAAAAACATTAATTTCTGCCAGAAATAAAGCTGCTAGGCTTATATTTGTACGAAGGCATATCGACTGGACTGCCGCTTACTGAAAAAAGGTTCTTTTTAGTGATGAAACACGTTATAATATTTTTAATTCTGATGTCATGAGACGAGTTAGAAGACCTGTAAACTAGCGTTTCAATCACAAGTATGTAACGCCTACAATAAAACATGGCAAAGGTAGTGTTGTTTTGTGGGCTTGCTTTTCGTCTGGTGGGAATGGTCCTCTACACTTTATCGATGGGATAATGGACAGGTTCATGTACAGAAACATTTTGGAAAACGTTATGCTTCCTTTCGCAGAATGGGAAATGCCCTTACGGTTCATTTTTCAGCATGATAATGATCCTAAACACACGTCAAATCATGTGCAAGAGTGGTTCAGACAGAACAATATTAGAGTTTTAGACTGGCCTGCGCAATCTCCCGACTTGAACCCGATAGAAAACCTATGGGAGGAAGTAGAACGACGAATACAAACCGAATTATATTTCCCAATAAACAAACAAGCACTGATGAATAAAATTTGAGAGGTTTGGAGGAACTTGCCACTTTCTGTCTTAGAAAATTTAATCAACTCCATGCCGAGAAGATGTGCCAAGGTTATAGCTAACAATGGATATGCTATTGGTTATTAAACTTGTGTATATTTTTAAATGTTATTCTTGTTATTTTAGCGTGTTTAAATTGTTCGTTCTTTGTTTATTTCATCAGTTAACCTTAATAATAAACAATATTGCAATACTTTTGTTGCCACTATTTCTTAATAAATTACTCAGAGAATTATTTAATGCATATGTGGTTTTAAATCCTACTTCAAAGAAGTTTTTGTTTCATTATCACAGTCTCAAGTATTAAGAAAACGACACTAAAGTTTAAAGAAATATGAAATTTTTTTATTAATTACAATTTAGATTTGTTTGCAATTTGTTGCAATACTTATGTCCGATAGCGTATGTCAGACTTATATCATTTTGTTCATACCGATGTTGGATAAATATGCATGATTTGTAATTTAAGTCTGACATAACTCTATTTGCCACAATATTTTAGACTTAAAACATATGGCACATGGACATGACATTCATTGTATCCAAACATTCTGCAACAAATTTTAGACCTAGTATTGACTTAAACTCATTTTCACCAAAGAGTGACTTATACCTGTTTACACATGCACCCACAAAATACGACAAATCATTTAACAAATATATCTGCCAGTCACCCCTCTTTAAAAAAATAGGGACCAATGACATAATTTCCAACTATGCCCCCCACGCATTCAGTGACTGTTTGACTCTGAGTTCTTGAGATATTGAACTTCCTGTCACCAATCAGCCACCTTGTATGTGAAACCATCTAGTTGGGAAAGATTTATTACGCTGACTAGAAATATATGGGTGGCAAAGTGACCTTTAGTCGAATTGAACTCCGCAGACTGTTTTCTTTGACGTAAAGTCATTTCTCTGTAGTTTAATGACGTCATTTGTATTCAAGGAAATTTAAAGTTATGGAATATTGTTAGTAGGCATTTTTAAAAGCAAATTTTTATTTTATTTTTAAGTTTGCGATATTATTTATATTAAGTTCAGTTTAGTAGAAACGTTGGCATTTTTTATTTCTATCAGACTTCCCAAGTGCAAATATTTATTTAGGCACACAAAAGCGTTCCTTTCGCTGTTTGTAGCTTGAGGGCACAGTATCAAAAAATATTTTTCAAGAGAAAACAGGCACTTCATTTAAAAAGAAAGCTAAGAGGAACAAATACGGATAATAAACTGATCCATTCGCAGGCAGTTCCATTAAAGGTTATAAATGACTAACTCTCAGGTCCTTTCTACATTCAAAAGATTAAAATTAAAAGCTTCATGTTAAAAATACGTATTTGGGACAAGTCTATCTCGTGCAATACGAGACAAACAACTTAAGCTTTAGGGGAGATTATTTTTTCGCGAATTGGTTTTAGATTTTACATTAGGATTTGGATTTTTAAGACGACGTATGTGTTTTAAAGAAGGGTAAGTATTTAATTTTAAAATGTCCCATTCTGATTTTAAAGTCTGTTCACTTGCAAAGAAATAAGGATGTTTTATTTAAAAATGTACAGGTCTTTACAAAGATGCAACCGGGGAGGATATTGAAAATGCCGAAGCAGAGTGCAACGCTTGTGACTATTGTGAGATTTGAGATCTGCGAAAACTCATAAATTTGAATGTAATATTTAGGTAGTTGATATAAGTTTTATTGATTCATAATATAGAAAATAGTAAAATAGAGGTTATAAACTCCAACGCGCCTCTAACTCTCGACTTGGTCTGATCCCGTCGTCCTTCGTCCCTTCCCCGTCATCATCGTACCACCGGAAAACAAGGCCTTGAAGCGAGAAAGTATGAGTCATCACATGTCGACCCATGACGGTCGACCTCCTGATTAAATAAATTGCAATAAAGATTTTTTTTTAATATTACGATTTAGTATGATACATTTTACTTACGTAAAGTATAATCCCATACCAAAAAAGTATTTTAGTACTTACAAATGTATAACCTAAGTATTTTTATTTGAATTGGTATTATTCCTATATAGGTACACACAAAGCACTTTTATTTTATTTTGCCTGGATAGGATATTAAATTGAAAAGTAAACGTGGAAAGAAATAATAGTTTAACTGTCGGTTATATATTTTAATAAAAAAATATGAATTATTTCACAAAATACAAAAGAGAACATGAAAATAAATCATATTCCAGTAATCATTTCAATCGCAAATTTTACATTGTTCAAAAAAGAAATTTATACAGCGTATAAATACAAAATGCATAGATATGCTGTCTATTTTCTTGGCATACTTATGTATTTAAACTAAAGTAGGTAACTTAAACTGATGGGTGCACAAATAAGTATTAATGCTTTTTTGGCCGCTTCAGATTTGGTATGCTTTTTGTAATCCCTGTATCATTTCATATTTTCATTTTGTGGGTATGGAAATATAAAGTCTATTTGCACTTCTTAAAAATATATATGCCTGAGGAGAGATGAAGTGTAATAAACAAGCAAATAGTGAAAGCTTGCAAGAATATCTGAGGCAGTTATTGTTACCGTTACTAACTTAAGCTTTTCTTGAATAAAATGTAAAACTCCTTTTCTTTTTTTTCTTGTGAAAATTCGTCAGATATGGACTGTAAAAGTACAAAAATAAAGTTAAATTTTTGTGTTTCGATAACACAGTTTTTAAAGTATTAATGTTAGTCACTTAGTCATTTTAGAATACTTTTGTCACTACACAGAATTTTTTTCACTTCAGTATAAAACACTTTTATATTAAGTTCGTCATTTAAAAACACTGACAATTTTGGGGAAGATCATTCTGTGATTCATTTATATAGAAAAAACAAATATTTTCTTTTCCTTTTCCCTTCACTCATCCACAGCCTGGTTCTTTCAACTTGTCAAAAGCTTTAACCAAGTTAGTAATTGACTTATTGTAAATTGATGATGTTCTTATACTTTCTGTAAGTTTTTTCAAAATTTCATTCGTAGGCGTTTAAACTCTGGAGAGATTCGCATAGGGATATCCTCTTTCGACAAGTACTATGGACATGCAAGCCATCTGGGTTAGGACAGCTCCTAAAATAAATAAGAAGTATTTTTAAAAATAGTACAAATTAACAATAGCGAGCATAAAATATTTTACCTACATCAAACATTTATGTTTATGTTTACATCATATTTTCTAATATCTCTTACCTTTAACTAATCATGGAATTTTTAGTGCTGCCTCCATAACTTCACCAGTTGCCCCAATCTAGAAGGTTGTTTTTCTTTTAGTAAAGTTGGGTTGAAAGTATAATTCACACACCTAAAAATAATTTTATTTTCGATAATTACAAGTAGTTAAAATATTCATAGACACAAACCTACCTTGCTCGCTTTAGTAGAAACAGAATCTTTCCTTTTAATTGCCCATAACCATTGTTTCTGCAGCCCGGGGTCTTAAGAAAATCCAAAAACTGTCACTTTTCTCACTGGTATCATAATTTCCCCTACAGTTTGGAACACAACAACTATCCGGCATGATTTTTAATTAAAGGTTCTATCAAAATAACTTAACCTCACTGGCTCAATGTTTTTCGTGTGTTTTATGTGTCTAAGTAAAAGTAAACGATAGAAGCACAGTACCTTAATACAAGCACACTTAGACACCAAAAATACCTGTAATTTACAAGATTATAGGTAGTAAGTACCATAAAATACACTAATAAAAAACATGCTCTCTAACTTATATTTTAGAATTTTTGGGTCGACTTCGGGTGACTCATCGGTCCATAAAATCGGGCGTTTCACGGCCTTGTCTTTTCGGTGGTAGTGCACCGGCTTGGCGGCGGCGGTTCGCGTAGTTCCGCCAGTGGATCATTTTAATTAGGTGTCGTTAGACTGTGTGACGTAAGGGACAAATGCAACACAAGAATTTCGTTGAATTCCGTACCCATACCAACGTGCCCGTGCGATACTATAAACATTTTTAATGTTAAAAATATATATTAATATTTTATTCAAAAAACCCACTGGATGTATCTTTTAATACATCAAGTATTCCCAATGGTCAGTTATAAAATAAATCCCGTGAAATAAAATTACCTAAAAAGTTTTTCCCAGGGGATTTACCATACAAGTAATTTACAATACTCGCAATCGCAATATAAAAGATGCTTATTGTAAAGTGACCATAGTATACACATTTATACTGTCGATATCAGAACAATATTTAAGTTTACGAACGTGTTGATAAGAATACCAATAATTATTCAATATGAAAATCTTTTTCTCGTTTGCTTTGTTGTTCGTTGTTTTGGCGGCCATATTTCAATCATCTGAAGCTAAACCCGGTTGGTTAAAGGATAGGCTTAAGAGTGTGGTAAGCATCGCACTGTGTTTTTGATTATCTGATACACCATCTATACTATACAGGGTGTCCCTAGATGAGGCACCACAAATCGAGCTAATTTTAAATTTTTTGACAAAAACTAATTATTTTTAAAAACTTTTGTTGAAAATAAAAAAAATTATTATTATAAATAATATTGGGTTTTGAGTATGGCATTGATGAAATTAAGCAAAAATCTTGCCTTACAAACTGGTAAATATTTTGATTTTTTTTTAGGAAAAAGCGGGAAGGAGAGTTCGTGATCGGCTTGCAGAAAACCAGCAATTGGTCCAAAGCTATGTGGGAATCGCGGGACAAGCAGGATTGCTGAATGGAAGATAGCATCTGATTTTTTCGCGACGAATCTTTACCATGTAATATTATATATTTGAGTACAATAATGTAAACATTTCTCAGTTTGAATTTATATAATATGAATACAATAAACCATTTGGTGAATTTGGAAACCAATTTTTTTATAACAATTCCGTTTTACCTCGTAGTTACTTTAGTTATTATTGAAATCTAGAGACAATTTAAATACAGGGTGTCCACTAATAAATAGTACACGGCAATACCACATATTTCTTAATATATATATTATGTACAGGGTTGTCGCTGTGTATGGAAACGGTCATATATCTCAAGTTTAGCGTTTCTGTGATACTGTAAGTAACTTCAGTTTTTTAAATGGAAGTCCCCCTTTACTTTTATTGTAATCCAATCAGCGTCCTAATATTATCAAAACCCCCAGTTGCCAAATTTTTATTTTTCTTGGTTTTAAAATATGGCAACCTGGATTTTTTGTCGAAACGTATGGAAACGGTCTCATATTTCAGATCCGTCTATAAAAAAAGTTACAAAATTTACTACCGGGGGGTTCTCAGAGATGACAGATTTAATGGTAATATTTACAATGTTGCCAGTTTTACCGTTTCTATGATACTGTAAGTAACTTCAGTTTTTTAAATGAAAGTCTCCCTTTGCTTTTATCGTAATCAAATCAGCGTCCCAACATTATCAAAATTTCCAATTGCCAAATCTTCATTTTGCTTGGTTTTTAAAATATGACCACATGGCTTTTTCGTTGAAATGTATGAAACCGGTCGCATATCTCAGACCCGTCTCTAAAAAAATTATAAAATTTACTACCAGGGGGCTTTTGGGAATGCCCGATTCAACGGTAATATCTGCAATGTTGTCAAGCTTACCGTTTCTGTGATACTGTAAGTAACTTCAGTTTTTTTAAATGAAATTCCCACTTTACTTTTATTGTAATTAAATTACCGTCCCAACATTAGCAAAACCCCCAAATGCAAAATCTCTATTTTGCTTCGTTTTTAAATTATGTCTGAACTAGGCTTTAAAAATATTACAAAATGTTTTGTACTAAAGCACTTTTTACATGTCTCGAAATAATGACAATTATAATTCAAAGTTTTGTTAATTTACATAATCAAAATAGCTTAGTTGGCTTTAAAAAACAACGAAACATTTTAAGTATTAAAATTGTGATTGTTTCGAGATATATATTATTATTTCATTGCTTACGGTCAAAACATATTGTTTTAAAAATGGCTCATTTAAGTGAAACCGAACGCATACAAATTTGAATAATTAGTGGGTATGGTGATCGAAAAAGAAGTTTTGCGGCAGTTGTAACTATTTTTAATGAACTACATCCAAACAGGGAACTTTCTAAATTAACTGCTTTTAAAACATTAAAACGATTTATCGAGACTGATGGCGTCAAGGATAGTCCAAAAACTAGAAGACCAGTCACGAGTGATGAAAATTGATTTGAACGAAATTGAATTGAATGAAACGTTATGCTAGATGTTGTCAAAAATAGGAAGCGCTTGATGCAGCAGTTATCATTAAATTACAACATGAGCAGATGGGCAATAAAAGAAATAACAACAGAAGGGCATTTTCGACATTTCAGAATTCACTTGCTGCAAGAATTGAATGTGATGATTTCGATCGAAGAATTGAGGTCTGTGAGATAATGATGGACAGGATGAACCAAAATAGCAACTTTATAAACCAAATATTGTTCTCAGACGAAGCAACCTTCAATCTGCACGGTCATGTAAATCGACATCACTGTAGATTTTGATCAGACTCGAATGGATGGTGGAGATACACACGCAACGTCCACAAAAAGTTAACGTTTGGTAAGGGATCCTTGAAGACCGCATAACAGACCCACATTTCATTGAAGGAAATTTAATAGGTGAATCCTATCTACTTCTGGCAACATTACACAGCAATCATTTGTCACAAAAAGTGACACAACCAGTTATTCAAAAAGCATCAGGTAGCCAAGCAGAGGTATAAACCACCACGCAGCCCAAAAACTTGCCTGCCAGAGCCAAAAATGTCACTGATGGCGTTTCGGAGTCCCGACCGCCAAAATTACGTGTCCCTCCGATCGTGATCAGGGACAAACATAGATATAATGAAATTTAGGCTCACCTAAAGTAAATAAAGGTTGATTATGGCCGAGCTGTCACTTTGCCAGAAGGTGTAAAAATACATCCACCTACACCGGCAGATTTTCACAAAATGTTTAGTTGCAAATAATTTATATCACCATTCGTTCAGGTTCCAAGAAGAAAAAGAACTGCACGTAGTGCTCAGTGGCGTTCTGGAAACCTGGACAGAGAATAGGATCAACGAGGACCTGAAAGAATTAGGTTTTCATCCTACGCGTGTAATTCGTTGGCACAGTCGCAGCGGGACATCATTGCCTTTGGTGTTGATTTTCCTGCCTAAATCGGAAAAATCCATATATAAGCTAAAGAATTTGGATGCTATGTGCATTACAGTGGAGGCGCAGCGTGCGCGTGCCACAGTTTCGCAGTGCCATCGCTGCCAATTGTACTGGCACTCACAATTTCGGTGTACCGCCCCAATTAAATGTCTTAAATGTGCTGAAGACCATTTTTCTTACCAGTGCACTAAACCGCGTGAAGAAAAAAGCGAAATGCTCAAATTCCGAGGGAGACCACCCGGCAAACTATCAGGGTTGTCCACGGCATCCAAACAATTAGAGTCAAAATGTGGCAAGCAACGCCAGAAGCATAACACCGAGAAACAGCTTTCGCTGGGGTCAGCAAGACAATGCTAAATTGGCCAGCGATGGCGATGCTAAAAAAAATTCAAGGGGCAAAAGCAACACCAAACGCCATGGAGGCAGCTATGCAAGCCACAATGCAAAGCTTCTTGGTCCAGTTCTCTAAAATTATGGAGACTCAGCTAAAATCTATGGTCAGTGCCTTTCAAAAAACCGCAGGTTAAATGGCGGCGCAACCGGAGACGGCATATATTAAACTCGCTACATTTAATGTCAATTCCATCAAGCAACGGAAACTCGAACTTATCGAGTTCGTCGAGAGAAATGAGATAGATGTGTTTCTTATCCAGGAGACGTGGTTAAAGGGAGATAGATTTTCGTTCCCGAATTATACCGTATTTAGGAACGATCGCCTCGGTAAATGCGGGGGCGGGACTATGATCCTGGTTAAGAAACACATTTTAGCTCAAGTTATGCCAGGTCCTGTCAATTGTGCCCAGATAAAAGGGACTTTTATCTCGATATGATTTAAAAATAATCAACGCGTACACTTGGGATCGGTTTACTGTAGTCCGTCGGTAGATTTCACAGGCAACGGCTTACAAATAATTTTTGGTAATAACAACCGAACGATTATAGGGGGTGACCTAAGCGCGAAAAACACGATTTGGGGATGTAGAGCTACAAACCAAAGAGGTCGCACCCTATATGAATTCTCTGAAGCTTTAAACTACCACATTATACCGCCGGAGAAGCCCACGCATTGCTTTACGCGAGGCCTTCCGGATATCTTGGACGTCTTTGTGGTAAAGAATGCCGTTCAATTTTCACAACCATCGGTCATTTGTGATTTGAGCTCCGATCACATACCGGTCATTTTGGAAGTGGGTAATCCACTTGAAAAAGGTAGAGGTTTTATTACCCACACCTCAACAAATTGGCACAGGTACAGCAGCATCATGAAAAATGTAGAGGCGTTACAACCTCTACAGAGCTCATTAGAAATTGACAATGCGGTTACACAGATCACAGATGTCATCAACGCAGCGTTAGCTCCAGTTTCTGTTACAAAGACGTCCAGGTATTCAAAATACGGGACTTTGATACATAAAATTAAAAATCAAATCAGAATTAAAACAGATGCTGTTTTAATCGATGCCAAAGATAAAGCTGAATTGCTCGCGGACAAACTCTGCGATCAATTCAGCGAAAACCCGACCAATGACGCGTTTAGAGATGAGAGGGTCTCAAGAACGATACAAGTTTATAAATCAATGAATTTCCCGTTTTAGGCCTTTCCACAAGTCACCTTAGAGGAGGTAAAGTCCCTATTAAGCGTATTGAATATCAGAAAAGCCCCGAGTTTGACGGCGTTGCGAAATCTACCTGACAAACCTTTGGGAAACATAGTAAGCATATCCCAGGCAATAATCAAATAGGGTCACTTTCCGTCCTCCTGGAAGCATGCAAAAGTCATCCTAATATATAAAAAAGGTGGGGATCCTACGACGCCGGCTAGCTACAGGCCGATCAGCCTGCTGTCGAGTTTTGGGAAAATCACAGAAAAACTAATTTTGAATAGACTTAATGACTTTGTGTTTGTGTATAACGTTCTGCCTGTCGAACAGTTTGGGTTTCGGACTGAACATTGCACAGTCAGGCAGACGACGCGACTAGCTTTAAACATAATAAAAGGCTTTAACAGAAGAGAGCACACGGGAGCGGTTTTCTTTGACGTAAGCAAAGCATTCGACAAGGTCGGACATGATGGCCTCTTGTTGAAATTGATAAGACTCGGAGCTCCGAACTACTTAATCAAGGTGGTAGCTTCTTTTTTAGAGAATAGGAGTTTTGCTGTTTCGTCAGAGAACGCACTTTCTTTGAATAAACTTATCAGGGCGGGAGTACCGCATAGTTCATCTCTCTCTCCGATGCTATATAACATTTATACTCATGACATTCCGCGCGATAGATTTACGCAGCTTTATCTTTTCGCTGACGATACTGCAATCACTTCAACAGCCAAACAGCCGCGACTTGCCGTCAGCCGGATGCAACGCCACATAATCTAGCTAGAGAAATGGCTGTCGGATTGGAAGATTCGCTTGAATCCCTCTAAGATGAAGGCTATTTATTTTTCAAAAAGCAATGTTAGTAGGCCTGAGACAAGGAGTCCAGGTGAACTGGTGCCAGGAGGTAAAATACCTGGGACTTTTATTTGATCAACGACTGAACTGGAGGCGCAATTCAATTAATAGAGTGAAGCATCAATTAAGCTCTATCTACCCCATGTTTCACAGGTGGAGTAGACTTGGTAATAGGACTAAGGTCAACCTCTACAAGGTGATAGTCATCAGGCCGGTTCTCACTTATGGTGCACCTTCATGGTGCAACATGAGCAGAACGGAGCTTAATACGTTCCAGGTAATACAAAACACGGCACTAAAAATTATTGCGGATGTACCCAGGTACACGCTGAATCGCATACTTCATCAAGACTTTCGTATGCAGACATTAAATTAATTTTTCACAAAAATTATTACAGACTATTACAGACGTACGGACATATCGACAAATTCATTAATCACGGACTCCCACACGAGATCTAGACCAAACAGTACGTACAAACTACCGAAAGACTGGCTCCCTGTTGGTCCAATCCCATAGTAGAGAGGCACTAATAGTAGTGAGGCACTATCAATCAACCACCAATCACCCAATCAATTCACAATCAATGAAATAGGCGCCAAAATTTTGCAGTATAAAAACTTTTTAAATCAAACAAGCAGAGATACGAATAATCAAGGAAAAACTTAATTTCAAAATTTCTACAAGTGATAAAACCTGAACAGTTTGCGAAGATCCAATTGAAGTTGCAGGAGCATTCCTAACTTAAAAAAAAAAACAGAGATCCCAAGTGGTAGGCAACATTGCAAATATTACCACTAAATCGCGTATCCCCGAGAACCCCCGGTAGTAAATTTTGTAATTTCTTTTAAAGACTGGTCTGACATATTATGTGACCGTTTCCATAGTTTTCAACAAAAACCCCATGTCGCCATATTTTAGAAACCAAGCAAAATGGAGATTTGGTATTTGGGGTTTTTGATAATGTTGGGACGCTGATTGATTACAATAAAAGTAAAGGAGGACTTTTATTTAGAAAACTGAAGTTACTTACAGTATCACAGAAATACACTGCGCCACTTATTTAACGCACAACCAAAAATTTGTCTCAACTTTGATGTTATGTATTTTCAAAATCTGTTGTTCGTTTTTATTAATTTTTTTTTCTAATTGTAGGGTTTTTTCTTAAGAATATTACTGTCTTTATTGTTTTGGTTAAAAAAGTAACTTTGGTATTATACCGGGTATTATAAGAATGCTGCGATTTTTTACGAAAAGTCAAAACACCCTGTGGGGTATACTAGGCACTGCAAGATATTGAATTTCATCCAAATGAAAGTCCTACGTTTCCTTTACATTTTCTTTTTTGATTCATTTGTTTATCACTGTTACTTTATTAAATACACTGTTTTTAGTTAAATATACGTACATTCTTTAGCAGAAAAATATCAACACCGCAAAATGAACAAATTACTTTTATTAACGCAATAACAATAAAAATACCATAAAAAAAGCAAAATTAAAAGTAAATAACGAATTAATATCTGGTGTTTCCACCCCTGGCCCGAATGACCTCCCGACATCTTTGATTCATACTTAAAACTAATGTTCTTATTTCGTTCTGATCGAAGCCATGCCATAATTCGATGAGTCGTTCTACCAATTCTTGTGAGTTTTGAGGTTGTCGTTCTTGACTTTGTAACCGCCTGCCAATAAAATCCCAAATATGTTCAATGGGATTTAGGTCAGGGCTACGAGCTGGCCATTCTAAGTCATTTACTCCTACTTCTGCAAGATAATTTCTTACGATAAAAGCAGTGTGGGGACGCGTATTGTCGTGCATAAGCAAAAAATTGGGTCCTATATAGGGTGCATAAGGCACAACATGTTCCTCAAGAATATCTTTAATGTATCTTTCGGAATTGAGGTTTCCATTTACAATTACCAAGTACGTTCGTCCCGTCAAAGATATTCCACCCCACACCATCACGGATCCACCTCCATATAAAGTTGTGTGTAAAATAATTGCATTGACTGTATCTCTCCTTGGGTCTCCGGTAGACGCGGATACGCCTATCACAATTATACAAACAGAACCTTGACTTGTCAGTCCAAAGAACATTTTCCCAATCTGCCTCCAACCAATTAACATGTTCATTGCCAAAATTTAATCTGGCCCTTCGATGACCTACTATTAATGCTGGTCCTCGAGCAGCAATCATGGGTCTTAAATTTGCTTCCCTCAGTCGTCGACGTACAGTTTAAAGGCATATAAGCGGACCACCTGCGCCTTAAAGTTGAGATCTTAACTTTTTTGCAGTCGTAAATCGTTGTCTTACAGCACTTACTCTTAAAAAACTATCGTGAATAGGAGTCGTAATACGAGGTCTACCTTGACCGGCCCGTCTGGAATGTTCTCCTGTATCTCTGTTCTCTGTACCTATCAATTACCCTCGCTATAGTAGTGTGATATACTCTCAACCTTACAGCTATGCGACACTCATCACGAGATAAATTTCTAGATTGCCGTTTCATTATCCACATACACAAATTATTTATTGTTGAACTGCCAACAAAAACTGACACTTCTGTTAGATTTCACTTTATGATGTTTCTTTCATTTTCATAGCCTGCTTCTTTACCGATAAGTGAATTTTAGGTAAATAAAACACTTGATGTTTCAAAGCAGTGTATTTAATAAAGTAACAGTGATAAGCAAATAAATCAAAAAAGAAAATGTAAAGAAAATATAAGACTTTCATTTGGGTGAAATTCAATATCTTGCAGTGCCTAGTATAGCTCACAGGGTGTTTTGAATTTTCGTAAAAAATCGCAGCATTCTTATAACACCCGGTATAATACCAAAGTTACTTTTTAACCAAAACAATAAAGACAGTAATATTCTTAAGAAAAAACCCTACAATTAGAAAAAAAAATAAATAAAAACGAACAACAGATTTCGAAAATACATAACATCAAAGTTGAGACCAATTTTTGGTTGTGCGTTAAATAAGCGGCGCAGTGTAGTAAACTTGGCAACATTGCAAATATTAGCATTAAATCGGGCAATCCCGAAAACCCCCGGTAGTAAACTTTGTAATGTTTTGACGGGTCTGTGGTGATGGAATTGTTTCACTTAATCAGCGCTAAAAATATTATAAAAATCAATTTTTTACTTCTTACCTTACCGACATTAAGAAAAGTAACTTTCAGAGTAACTTATAGAAGTAGCTTTTGAAACCGTTCATTAAAAATGCGCTCAGCAGCATGATAGCTACGTTGCGCCTCCCCAAAAATCAATACTGCTTCTATTTTATCTTCCGTTGGACGAAACATTTTAAATCAATTAAATAATTGACTTTGACGATCACAGTAATATAAGCTACGCAACTTACTGACAAATAATACTTATTTGACAGGTCAAAACAAAACAGTTGTTGTGAAGAAGCAAAGCCTACTTTGCATTCCAAATTTAAAAAAATGTGATCTATTGTAATGAAATGGCAGCTACGAAACCTACCTACTTCTTCTCCTGTCTTCGAGGGTGTGGAACACAAAAAAACAGTCCCAATTCTTTCTAGTAGATATGTATATGTTTCTAGTAGAGTGTTTTAAGGGGTATGATTGGGATTGTCAAGAGGGTTTAGAGACATTGAAAGGGTTATGAGAGGTTAGTTTCCTTAACCCAAGAGTTGTCATAGCCCTGACCCTATTATTGCCCTTTCCTTGTCTCTAAGCTTTCATAAAAATCTCTATCATTCCCTCCAAACAAGCATTTCCACGAAAAAATTGCTAAAGGTGGTGGTTTCGGGAATAAAAAAGGTTTTGACTATTTTTTTGGTTTTCTCCACCTTCAAAAACAAGGGAGGGGGGAAGTAAGTTTTATAGCTGCAGCTAATATTCATCAAAATGCGGCGAGGTCTTAACACATTCACAGTTTTTTGCTTAAAAATTAAATTAAACCCACAATGGTAAAAGTGGCCGCCATTTTGAAACGAATCGATAAAATCTTTTCAAACTTGGGGATCGGTCACAGATTGAAAATACCTTTCCAACGACCCCATCTGTTATTTCAAAATTTTATTCAAAATGGCGCCCTGCCGCCATCTTTGAAAACTGAGTCCAGAATTTATACCAAAAAAGTAGTATTTTTGTTAATCAAAAGTTAACAGGGAAGGGGGGACTTTAGACGCGCACTGTATAATATGTTATACAAACTCGTTTTAGGATTAATCAAAAAGAGAGAAAAGGTCATAATATACAGGTTGTTCCATTTAAAAAAGTATACTTGATAAACTGTTTAAGACACATTGTTTAATTTCAAATAATTTTAGATTGTAGACATTCCCCTCCCCCCCCCCTCTATAGTTCTGATTTTGAAAAGTATTGAATAGTTTAGATAGAAATATGTGGTACTGCCATGTGTTATTAATTAGCGGGCATGGTGTACTTGAATTGACCCTTTATCAATAACTAAAGCAATTATGATGGGAAACAATATTGTTGAAAAAATCTGGTTTCCAAATTCACCAAATTATTCATTTATTTCATATTATATAAGTTAAAACAATGAAGTACTTATAGTATCGTGTTCAAATAAATAATATTATGTGGTAAAGATTCTTTGCAAAAAAATCATATGCTATCTTCCATTCTTCAGTACTCCTGCTTGTCCTGCGATTCCAACATAGCTTTGGACCAATTGCTGGTTTTCTGCAAGACGATCACGAACCCTCTTTCCCGCTTTTTCCTAAAAAAAAATTAAAATATTTATCACTTTGTAAGGCAAGATTTTTATTGAACAGTTTTCTTAATCAATTACTTTTAGCAAGGATAATTCGAATTAGGTGCGATTTGTGGTGTAGGTACATACCCCCATCTAGGGGCACCCTGTATAGTGTAGATAGTATAGCAGATAATAGAAAACACACTGCAATACTCACCACACTCTTCAGCTTTTTCTTTAACCAACCCGGTTTAGCTTCAGATGATTGAAATATGACCGCCAAAATAACTAGAAACAAAGCAAACGCGAAAAAAATTTTCATATTGAAAAATTATTGGTATTGTTATCAACACGTTTGTAAACTTAAATATTGTTCTGGTATCGACAGAGTAAATGTGTATACTACGATAACTACTTTACAATAAGCATCTTTTATATTGCGGATTCCATAGGCGTCATTTCAGCTTTTTAACTGGAGTGGCAAGACCTACCGGGGGGTCAGGGGGGTATATCTCCCAGGTGAGAGGGGAGGTCCGAGGGTCTTTCCCCGGAAATTTTTTAAAAACTGGCTTTAAGGTTGTTAGTTCTTGAAACTTTTTCACACTATTTTTACAACAATTTCATTCCTAAAAATTTACCCTAAAACAATAATTTTCAATAACTTGGGTTATTAACTAAACCACATGTAAAGTAATTATTATCGTCCACACGCAACTAAAAAGTGTGTCTAATTTTAATCTATGTGTGCCCAGCCCATTTGTTTATGATAAAAGGAAAAATCAAATATACTTACATGATTACTTTTACTCAATGTCATCATACACAAGTTATTTTTACCCAAAATGAAGTTTGGTCTTCTGGCTTGAATTAAAGTCATAAATAACTTTGAAAATGTTTACTTCAATACTCTTTTCAATAGCCAAAAGAGCTAACGAGGACAACCTCTCCTGGCCAATCGTGTTTCTGGTGTATGTTTTTAACCGCGCACCGTAAGCACGAAAAAACCTCTCACAAGATGCCGAGTTCAATGGAATCGTAAAAAACAAGCAAGAAAGTTTAAAAAGCATAGGGAACACTCTTTTCAAAGATTTATGTACAAGAACGTCATCTGTTTCTTAAATAGTTTTGTTTCTTGGTTCTTTCATTTTGTAAGAACATCTAAGTTCAGACAGAAGAACTTTATTGTCTAAATTGTAATATTTACACACGTACTGTACACTGACTGTCTATATCAGTTCCATCTAGAACTTTGCTTAAGTGATTAAGTACATCTAGGTTGTTTTCTTGAAGCCTGACCTCTATCTCCTCGTTTAGGATATCAATAACTGGCCAGAGGATTGAAACTTTGTAGTATACTGCTCTACAGATTCAAATGGAGCTTTACTCCCTCCCCCAATTTTTGAGGGAATTTTGCCCTTTCTTGGCAGCTCGGCGGCTCTAAACCCGCACTTGCCAGCGATTTCTGTGCAGTGATTGAACAACTTTGTGAAAAACTTATCTGTTCTGAAGGATTGTAATACTTCAAGTGTGTATTTCAGATTTCACAACTTCGTAGGTCACACTGCTTGACTGAAGGATCTTTGACAGTATGTCATAATGTGCTAGAACTCTCCTGAGTAATAGCAGGTCAAGTACAAAGTTGAAATTCTCCATATTTTTCAACAAAGCATTGGCTCGTCCACCACTGTCAGGGTCTGTCTCAGAAATCTCTTGTAGAGTCGTAAAAGTGATATTAAAGTTATCTCATAAAGAACGCACTGCTTCGACAAGGCAAGCCCATCTGGTAGACTTTAATGCTGCTGTTCCACCACTAATGCATTTTACACTTTTTGATTTTTTTTTAAACAGCATATCGTTTAGTTGATTTCTTAATGAAGTTGTAAAGACTTTGTAGTACAAAGAACGTGTTTCTTATTAAAGTCACGCTTGTGCAATAGCTTACAATGCACAAGTTCAATATATGTGCATTGCAGTAAATGTACATTGCCATTGGGACTTCTTGCATAATTATAGCTGCCACTCCTTTGAATGGGATCCTCATGTACAAGACCCCGTTACTCCAATATTTCTATCTAAGTTTATATTTCACAAGTTTTTAAAACACATACTTTCTTTTTGACCTAAACTAAGTATGATTAATGGAGGATCGATAAAGTTAAAAAAATTCCCTGTTGTAGACTTGTATTTTTTAATTTTAGGTATTTGTAAATTATTGAGAATTTCACTTCAAAATTCTGGGGTGGCAATTGCCACAGCCGAATTACGCCTACGGCGAATTGCAAGTTTTGTAAATTACTTTTATGGTAAATCCCCTGGCAAAAACTTTTTAGGTAATTTGATTTTAGGGGATTCATTTTACAACTGACCAGTAAGTATACTTCCTGTACTTAAAAGATATATCCATACATTTGAATGAAATATTAGTACAAATTTTTAAATTTTTTAAATAGAATCATCTGGTGACGTTTAAAAAGTTAAATTATTTCTTCCTGATTTTCTTGGTTTTCCACATTTTCTTCTTTCTACTTTCTTCCTTCTATCTTTTTTGTTTTCTTCTTTTTTTAATTTTTAGCTGGTATTTTCTTTTTTTTTTCTTATAGTTTTCGTCAAATATAGATTTCATCGGTGTGCTTCTCATTATCTCGGACGTTTTCGTCTACTCGTCAGTTTTGGGGGCATTTGTATTGAAAACTTGATTAATATCCCTAAACAATTGTCTTGTTGCTATCTTTGTCTTTGCAGGTTTTATATTTTCATGCTTAATAGTGGCCCTTAAAGCAGACGCGCGGGGCTCGAACTCTTCCTTTTGTGCTTCAGTTCGTTCTTCATGTGCCAATTTTGGATTTTCTTCAATCATGTCGTCAGCTGGGATGGCATTTTTTTTCATTCAGGGTCCCGGGGAACACCTTAACGATTATTATTGATAAAAAAATGTACGCCACTGACTTTTCTCTATCCATGATATTTTTTCTCCGATTTACCAACTAATAGTATAACTTTCTTGTTCCTTGAATTGTTTCGTATCTTGCTTTGTTTTCGAGAGAAAATAATAAAAACCACTTTATTGCATGTACAAAAAAATATTAAGCCAAGGTATTTCAAAGCTAATTAAAATATTTAAATTAAAAGTAAAATTATTTTTTCAAATAATAATATGAATAACGGTAGGTACCAAGTTTCAATAGAAATTATAGGAAAACGATTTTTTTTAAACTTAAACACCCTGTATATCAAGAACGGTGCAACTCCGGACATATGTTCATATAAATTTTTCTCTTACCGTACTTTTGAAACACCCTATATGGCTAGGGGCGAAATCATCATCGGTAAATTTTTCGGGATTTAAAGGAAATATTCCCGTATATCTCAATCCGAAAACCTTTCTTTTAATTGGCAATCCTCTCGAATGCTTTTTTAATAAGAGAAGCTAGATCATAAGGCGTAATTTTAGTAAAACCACTTGTTTTCATAAATAAGTCGCATTCCCCGTTAAATGCTGATTTTAAAGAACTATAAAATGAATTGCCAGGCCTGTTAAATGATTTGTCATATTTTGTAAAAGAAAGAATGTGGTATTTACATGATGGAACTCCAGTCCACCATACGAGTATATGAAGAACCGCATCAGACTTTTGAAATATTAATATAACAATGTATTAGATGAAGTTAGTAGATCATTTTAAGAGCGTGCAGAGACCTGTTTAGATAGATGTTAATAGAGGTCATATCATATCATTTTTATTTCTTAAAAAAATCGAGTAATATTTATTTAAAGATTGCTACAACATTTGCACCGATTTAAAAAAACACCCTGTATAAGATATTAATGTAGTGCTTCAATAGAATATTTTCAAATAGCTTTAGGGTTTATAAATACATATAAATTTATTTTATATTTTAAGTTAGTAATATTTCAAAATTATTTTTTCGATATGTTATACAAAATATTCTTTGGATTAATCAAGAATACGAAAAAGGTCCTACTATACTGGATACTCCATTTAAAAAAAGTATGTTTAATAAACCAAAACTATTTGGGTCACATTGTTTATTTCAAATGATTTTAAATTGTAGACCTATGCCTTTCTGTAATTCTATTTTTGCAGAATAATAAATAGTTCAGGAGTTTAGATGCTATAAAATCCTGCGTTGGATGTAGAGCAGCCTGTATGTTTTACCTAAGAAGTAAGTGGTATTGCTGTGTACTATTAATTAGAGGACACGGTATATTTTAATTGCCTCTAAATTTAATTAATATCTAATTCAATTATGATGAGAAACAAAATTGTTGAATAAAACTGGTTTCCAAATTCACCAAATTGTTTATTTATTTCATATTATATAAATTAAAACTGAGAAGTACTTATAGTATCGTAGATATTCAAATAAATAATATCACATGGTAAAAATTCTTCGCGAAAAATCATATGCTATCTTCCATTATTCAGTAATCCTGCTTGTCCTGCGATTCCAACATAGCTTTGGACCAATTGCTGGTTTTCTGCAAGACGATCACGAACTCTCCTTCCCGCTTTCTCTTAAAAAAAATTAAAATATTTATAATATATAATATTTATAATATAATATAATTTTGTAAAGCAAGACTTTTATTAAATTTTTACGAAAGCTATACTCAAAGCCCAATAATATTTATAATAATGAAGTTTTTTTTTTAAACAAAAGTTGTATTAATTAGTTACTTTTAGCAAACAAATTTGGAATTAGGTGCGATTTGTGGTATAGGTACATATCCCCATCTAGGAAGACCCTGTATAGTACAATCTACCAAACCTCATGTACTTGCACTACCGAAACCAAAGTCAGATCATCGATTAGTACGGTCAGCTATTTATATCCTGGGTACGACTTTCATCACCGATTTAGGCGGAATTCTGGCCTTTGTCTCTTTGTCCAGAGTGATATTTCTTGTCAAAGAGAGGAGACACTCGAGCCTAACGACTTTGATGTAATGTGGTTTAAAATATCAACGCAGAGAATTACTAAATTCATCTGCTGCCTTTACCGGCCGCCAAGCGATACCCATTATAGAGACTTGTTCTCCTCTCTTGCTAATACTATCGACTTTTTGCAAACCCACCATGCCAATTCCGAAGTTGTCATCCTTGGCGACTTCAACATTCATAATGTCAACTGGCTCAAATACTCAAACATGACTGACGAACAAGGTCGTGAAGCCGAATCCTTTGCCATCAGCTCTGGCCTCACCCAGCTGGTGGGTGAACCAACTCGGATTCCAGACCGAGATGGTGATTTTGCTAGTTTGTTGGATCTTTTCTTAACTTCAAACCCCGACTTGTACACTGTCACCGTGAAGCCGCCGTTAGGAACATCTGACCACAACCTTATTTCGGCACTGAGCAAACTACCAATTAGTGCTAAAGAGCCTCCTAAACCACGCAAGATATGGCATTATACATCAGCTAAGTGGGAGGACCTAAGGGACCATTTTCGAACCTTTCCTTGGCGGGACGTTTGTTTTACCTCTGATGATCCATCCATCTGTGCAACAGAAATATCGGAGGTTATCCTTACTGGTATGGAAGCCTTCATCCCTTTCTCAAAAAAGTGCCCTTCTAACGGCAAGCCTTGGTTTACCAAAAATTGCGAACGAGCTGTTAAAACAAAAAATTATTTCTACCGACAATGGCGTAAAAATCCTACCGCCGAAAATCGTACCATCTTTGTTAACGCTCGAAACCAATGCAAGCAAACGATAAACCAAAGCAAAGAAGCACACAACCAGAGGATCAGAGACAAACTTCTTGAATGTCCTAGCGGCTCAAAATCATTTTGGTCGGTAGCTAAGGCCGTCAGTCAGAACTTTACCAAGTCAACCATTCCACCTCTAACACGTTCTGATGGCACCATTGCGACCAAAGCACGGGAAAAAGCAAACTTACTGGCGGAACTATTCTCTTCACATTCAACGGTAAATTTTCAGGGAAGTACTCCACCGAACATTACCCCTGTAGAATCGAGAATGCCCGAGATTGTCTTTCGCCACCGCCATGTTAAGCGAATCTTGAGGAGTCTCGACACTAAAAAGGCTTCTGGTCCTGACGATATTCCAGTCATTGTAATTAAGAAATGCGCTGACGAACTGACACCGGTATTTTGTAGGCTTTTTAACTTATCCTACAAAAAAGGAATATTTCCTTCTTGCTGGAAAACTGCGAGAGTCCAGCCCATACCCAAAAAAGGCAAGAAGACCTTGCCAAACAACTATCGTCCAGTCGCATTGCTCTCGGTTATATCAAAAGTTATGGAGAAGGCTATCAACGAAAAATTACTAAAATACCTGGAAGGCTTCAACATTATTAGTGACCGCCAGTATGGATTCCGTAAGTCTAGATCAACAGGAGACCTTCTCGCTTATGTTACTCATGTTTGGAACAACGCAATAGAACACCATGGGGAGTCCCGGGCGGTAGCACTGGACATTTCCAAGGCTTTTGACAGAGTATGGCATGAGGGGCTCCTAACTAAAGTGAGAGCATACGGAATGCCGGTTCAATTTTGTTCATGGCTGTCGAGCTTTCTTAAAGACCGTTCTCTGCGAGTGGCGATGGACGGATTTCTTTCAGACACATTTAACATCAACGCCGGAGTCCCTCAAGGTTCTATATTGTCGCCCACCGTTTTCTTACTATACATTAACGATCTTTTGGAAAAAACTAAAAATCCTATATATAGCTTCGCTGATGACAGCACACTTGTTTCAACTTTTACTTTGGATGCTCGGACATCGGCTGCTAATGCACATCTCTATAGGCAGCAAGAGGTCTCATATCTCAACAAAGACCTGGAAGAAATTTTGTCTTGGGGTGACAGTAACCAAGTAGAATTTAACGCTAAAAAGACCCAGGCGGCAGTTTTTTCTAAAAAAGTTAATGTTGAAGAACCGGATATAGTTATGGCGGGACACTCAATTCCCTTGGCTTCATCAATTCATTTATTGGGCGTTAATCTGGATAGTCATATGTCTTGGCATGGCCACGTTGCGGCCATTGCTAAGGCAGCCTCGCAAAAGCTTGGAGTACTTTTCCGAACAAAGAACCTCTATACACCCCAACAACTTTTGATGCTCTATAAAGCCCAAATTCGACCATCACTGGAGTACTGTTCGCATATTTGGGGCTCTGCTCCTAAACATACCCTGAGATTGCTAGATTCCATTCAAAGAAGAGCCATTCGCTTGATCGGTGACCATAGTCTGACAAACAACCTGGAAAGCCTTGAACATCGAAGGCAGGTTGGCGACTTGAGTCTATTTTACAAATATTTTCATGGCAAGTGTTCAACTGAGGTTGCCCGCTTAATACCACCCAGAGCGGTGCATGGTAGAAATACACGACGAGCCACTGCAGCCCACCAGTACGTGGTTCAGCTTAGTGTCCCTCGAACGACACTGTTTCAAAATTCTTTCATCTGGAGAACGTCATCACTCTGGAACGACCTCCCTGAGATCGCCTTCCCCAACGAGTATAGTCTCCAAAGATTCAAGACCAACGTGAATCGTTTCCTGCGCACACGCACCGCTCCTAGAGCGCCATAAAGGATTTATCCTGTAGTGCTGTGTCTTATCATAAAAAAAAAAAAAAAAAAAATGGTATTGCAGATAATAAAAAACAGACTGCAATACTCACCACACTCTTCAGCCAATCCTTTAACCAACCCAGTTTAGCTTCAGATGATTGAAATATGGTCGCCAAAATAACGAGCAACAAAGCAAACGCGAAAAAGATTTTCATATTGCATAATTTTTATTATTGTTATTAACCCGTCTGTAAACTTAAATATTGTTCTGATTTTGATATCGACAGAGCAAATGTGCATACTACGGTCAATTCGTTACGATAAGCATCTTTTATATTGCGGATTGCGAGTTTTGTAAATTACTTTTATGGTAAATCCCCTGGCAAGAACTTTTTAGGTAATTTGATTTTAGGGGATTTATTTTATATCTGACCAGTGAGTATACTTCCTGTATTCAAAAGATACATCCAGTGGATTTTTGAATGAAATTAATATTAGTATGAATTTTTAAATTATAGATTCATCTGATGACGTCTAACAAGGTAAATTATTTCTTCCTGATTTTTTTAGTTTTCCACATTTTCTTCTTTCTACTTTCTTCCCTTGTTTTTTCTTTTTTTAATTTTTTGTTGATATTTTCTTTTTTTTTCTTATAGTTTTCGTCAAATATAGATTTTATCGGTGTACTTCTCATTACCTCGGACGTTTTCGTCTATTGGTCTGTTAGGTGATTTGTATTGGAAAGTGGAAAATATCCCTAAACAATTGCTTGGTGCAATGTTTCTCTTTGCAGGTTTTACATTTTCATACTCAATGGTGGCCCCTAAAGAAGACGAGCGGGGCTCGAGCTCTTCCTTTTGTGCTTTAGTTCGTTCTTCATGTGTCAATATATTGCAGAGTCTTGACAGGCCACGGAGGTACCATGATTTTAGTTTTTAATGACTGCAACCATATTGAGGTTAAGAATGTTGATGATTATAATCATCTACTTAGGGAGAAAGAATTTGAATTTTCGGTGGTTTTTGTCATGAAATTTAAATTGTTTATTATTTGTATTTATAGATCCCCAAGTTCCAATGTAAGATCCTTCTGTAGAAGCTTGGAATTATTGTTGTCTGAACTTCCCCTTAGCTCAAGCATAGTTTTGGCGGGCGACTTTAATGTTAATTATGATTGTGATTCTTTGGACACCCTTGAACTTCGCAACTTGTTGTGTTCCTATAATTTTAAAATGTTGGTTAACGAACCCACCCGTGTGTCTAGATACTCTTCTACTTTGATAGATTATGTTTGTGTTAATTTTAATTGTGAGGATGTTGAATGTTCCGTTATTCCAGCCGCGTTGTCTGATCACGAGGCCATAAGTGTTCGTTTCCCTATAGATATTGATACTTGTCCATATATCGAAAAGTATGGTAGAATTTATAGTTCAAGTAATTTTCGTGCGTTTCGGATAATGGCTGATCAGATTGATTGGGTAAGTATTTCGGATTCTAATGACCCACTAAACTGTTTTTATAACACTTTGACCAGTATATTTAACAAAAGTTTTCCTGTAAGAAAAATGAAAAAAAAGCATAAAAAACCGTGGATTACTCAGGGTATTAGAATTTCAGGAAGAAATTTAAGATGCTTGCATATGCTTAGGAAATATACCAATAATGAACATTTCTTTCGATATTTTAGTAAGTATAGATCCATATATAGACAAGTTATAAAAAAGCGAAGGAAAATTATTATAGAATAAACCTTGAAAATGCTAATAATAAGTCGAAGGATAGCTGGAAAATTGTTAATGATTTGCGGGGAGTTAAATCGTCACCAGTAAATTTGAATCAGGTTGACCCGAATATTTTAAATAAGTTTTATTGCAATATAGCCCATAATTTGACTTCTAATATTTATTCTAATGTAAATCCACTGAGCAACTTGCAGAATGTATCTATACGCGATTCATTTTTTTTTAATGGAACTGACGTGCTTGAATTGAGGGACATATTGTGTGATATAAAAAACATAAATTCTTCAGGTATGGATGACATATCGGTCCGAATTTTTAAAAATTTACCCGATAGTTCTCTTGTTGCTCTGGTCAGTGCCATCAATGTATCATTTCAGATGGGTATCTTTCCGTCGTGCTTGAAAACGGCGGTTGTTGTGCCATTGTCCAAGGGTGGGAGTTTGGATGATCCTGCCAATTTTCGCCCTATTTCGCTGCTTCCGACCTTGTCCAAAATAATCGAAAAACTTGTAAAAAAAAGATTTATCGGATTTTTATCAAAAAATAATATTTTAGTTGAGTGTCAATTTGGCTTCCAGGCAAATAAATCGACTAACGATGCCATATTTGTCTTCTTAGAAAATCTTTATAGTGGTTTAAATGATGGCGAGGTTGCGGCTGCAGTGTTCTGCGATATTTCTAAAGCATTCGATTGCGTTAATCACAGAATACTGCTTGCCAAACTTGAACGGTATGGTGTACGAGGCATTGCCTTAAACTAAACTGGTTTTCCTCGCATCTTTCTGCAAGACAGCAATTGGTTAGGGGGAGGTTGTTTGATTCTGACATGATGAATGTAGTTAGCGAAGTACCTCAGGGCTCTGTGCTTGGACCAGTCTTGTTTTTGTTGTACATTAACGATTTGGCACACCTAGACATTCAGGGTACATTCACCATGTTTGCTGATGACACCACTATTTTGTGGCGAAGTAAGAACTCAGAAGATTTGAAAAAAATTTTACAGCGCGACTTATTGCGTGTTAAGCATTGCTGCGATTCCAATCTTCTGTGTTTTAATGTTGATAAGACTAGTATTCTAACATTTAAGTTTTCTTTTAGTAGTTTAATATTGGACAGTGGTTTTGTTCACAATGGAAATGTTGCGAGGTTCTTGGGTGCTCAAATTGATGACAGACTTAAATTTAAAGACCATATATTGACGTTAAATAAAAAACTAGCTTCGGGTTTTTACGCAGTGAGGGTTGTGTCCAAAGAATTAGGGAAACATATGGGTCGTATTGTATATTTTTCTCTTGTTGAAAGTCATTTAAAATATGGCATTACCTTTTGGGGCTTCTGCAGTCAGGAGTTATTGAACTCCATACTAGTTTTACAGAAAAGGGCCATTAGGTATTTTTGTGGTGTTAATTTGCGAGAGCACTGTAAACCTCTGTTTGTTAGGGAAAAAGTTTTGACTGTTATAAATATTTTTATTTTAGAAACTGTTTGTCTAATTCATAAAAAATTTAAAGGCCACACCAACAATAGCTTATATAATACTCGCAACAGAAATGATATACCCCTTCCTATTCCGACGACATCTCTCACTAAGCATTCTCTGATATTTGAGAGCATTAAGGTATATAATTATTTACCCCAAAATTTTCGACAGATACTGGATAGTAAAAGGTTTAAGCGAACTATAAAAGAACATCTAGTTGCCAGACCATATTATAGCCTTCGGGAGTTTTATAATGATAGTTAGTCACTAGTTGGTAACGTTTGAATGAGGGCTTGTGTATGTATAATTTTGCCTGTGTTTTTGTTTCTGCTACTTCTTCCTGATGATTTTGTTAGGAATGTCCCATTGTTTGTTTATTAATATACTTTCCCTCGTACTTTTTAATTTTACTTGTACAAATTTTGTTGTTTTTATAAATGTGTTATTGTTTTATATTTACTTCAGTTGGTTTAAATTTAGGATTGAAAATCAAATGTTTGTAAAATATTTTATATTACCATCTACTTGGTCGATTATTTTTTAAGAGGGCTTTGTGAATAAGAATAATTTCTTTTAACAATAAAGCGTATTTTGACTTTGACTTTGACTTTGACTCAATATTGGGTTCTCTTCTTCATTCATGTCTATAGCTGGGATGGCAATTTTCTTATTCAGGCTGCTTCAGAAGTTCGGTTTGTAACTTAAGGGGGCGACTCCTTATGATATTCTAAGAGAAAAAGTTTATATGAATATATGTCCGTAGTCGCTCCGTTTTTGATATTCAGGGTGGTAAAGTTTAAAGAAAGATAATCGGTCTATTGTAAGTAATTGTTTTTTTTTTTATTTTTGATTTTTTTTCGGATTTACTAACTAATAGTACAACTTTTTTGTTCTTTGAATTGTTTTCGAATCTTGCTTTGTTTTCGAAAGAAAAATAAAAACCATTTTATTGCATGTACAAAAAAAAGTTTCTAGGGATTTCAAAGTTAATTAAAACACTTAAATTAAAAATAAAATAATTTTTTTAAATATGATTATGAATAACGGTACCAAATTTTAATAAAACCCAGAAAAGGTAATTAAAAAAATGATAGAAAACGATTTTAAAAACTTTAGCACCCTGTATATCAAAAACGGGGCAGCTCCGGACATATGTTCATATTAACTTTTTCTCTTAGAATATTGTAAGGAATCACACCCTCAAGTTACGTACCATACTTCTGAAACACCATATATAGCGAGGGCGCGAAACCATCATCCGTAAATTTTTCGGGATTTAACGGAAATATTCCCGTAGATCTGAATCCGGAAACCCCTTTTTCAATTGTGGCAGTCCTCTCATAGGCTTTTTTAATAAGAGAAGCTAGATCATAAGGCGCAATTTTAGTAAAACCATTTGTTTTCATGAATAAGTTACATTCCCTGTTGAATGCTGACTTTAAAGAACTATAAAATGAGTTGCCACGCCTGTTTAATGATTTGTCATATTTTATAAAAGAAAAATGTGGTATTTACATGGTGGAGCTTCAGTCCACCATACGAGTATATGAAGAACCGCATCAGACTTTTGGAATATTAATAACAATGTATTATATGGAGTTAGTAGATCATTTTAAGAATGCGTAGAGACCTGCTTTGATATTAATGGAGGTCATATCGAACATTTACTACAGTTTATTTAGTTGTTATTTTTTATTATGTATTTGAAAAAATCGAGAAAGATTGCTATAACATTTGCAAAGATATTCCATAATTAAATTTCTTTCAGTGCAAATGACGTCACTAAAGTATATAGAAACGTCATTACGTCAAAGAAAACAGACCGCGGGGTTAAATTTGAGTAAATGTTATTTTGCCACCCATATTTGTGTAGTAGTCAGCATCAGTTACATTTACATTATTTCAAATTTTCCAAATGTTTGGGGATTTCCACAGTCTTTTAGTTTAATAATTGTTGAATTTTATTTTTTGTTCCGTGTTTTCTAATTCAGGTGAGTAAAATAGTATACCGTTATACATACCTTCAAAAAACTAATATTTCAAATGCAAATATTGGCGTTTATATTTAAAAATTGCTTTATTTCTACGTTTTTTTTGAGCCGGGCTATCAAAACGTAAAATTTGTAAGTTTAGACAGTCCAAAAAAGGGTGTGGCACCTAAAAAAATTTTGCCCGCGTCGCATTTTTTTAAGGAAGATAAGTGGACCCCCCCCCCCCGTGTCACAATCCTAAATAAGCCACTGGTCACCATAACAAATCTTCTTCAACTAAATAGTTCCACGTATTTGCAGTTTATTTCTTTATTGGTTTACATTACAGGTTGTTGGCGGCCAAAGGTTCGCTTGTGACAGGGTAACGGTACCAATGATCTATTAAATGTTACAATAACGCAGCTAAAGGTTAGCCGCTGCCTCTCGATAGATCCATTTCCAAACTATATGACCAGCTCTCTGATCGTTGCAGGTGTTTTCTGTTCCTACTGATTCCTGTTAGATCAGGCTAGGGGATGCATTTGATCGCTAAGAGACGTCTCTCTAAGCTACATCTAACTGTTAGTCGTTACAATAAGGCGTTACAGAATATATATTGTATGCTAGCTGGCACTATCATAATACTCGGATGTATTACGTCACCCGAATATGTATCAAACAATAAGGAATGCTACTGGATAAGTCATATGATAATATAATGTGTACCGACATATTTTTTCTCATTTAAGATAACCTAATAAATTTTAGTAAACGTGGCAAAGGCATACCAGCTTTTTAAGTTAAAATTCAAAATAAAATGATTATTGAAAGTTATTACGTTCTATAAATTCATTAAAACCTATTAAAATCGATATAAAAATATCTACAATGAAGTTATATTAACGGTTGCAACCTATACCTAAAAAATATCCCTTTTTTTGGACTCTCTTAACCCTTTGTTGCCCACCGGTTTCACAGTGAAACCGCAAACAAACTAATTTTTACCTAGACTCCTACCGGTTTCGCAGTAATACCAGTGGGCGTGTACATACATCACGCCACTATCTATGCGGCGGCCGATTGGTTTAGGATCATACCCTGTTTATTTATCACTTCATGCCTTATTTACATGTGGTCAGCTGAGGTCTATGGTCTATTTGTGAATTTTGTTCAATAAAAGTGTTATTCATTATGTCTGGTAAGAAAAATATGTTTTTTTTATTGTAAAAATAGTACCCTAATACTATTAGAATATTTCTGGAACAAACTATTATGTTTTTACATTTTTTTTTTTGCAAGAAGTTAGTGGTTTCGCAGCGTAACCGGTAGGCTACAACATATTTTTTAATTTTAGGTAGAGAAAATTAGTTATATTTTCGCGATCTCGAAAAAATGCAATCCAATGGTATTTTTACTTTATTGGATGAAATTCCCAGTGATAATGAGTCAGACTCAGGGGATACTAGTGAAGATGAGGGTGCTGACGAACAAGCGGTTCTAAATAATGATGATTTGTTTGACATAAATGAACTACCCATAGATTTTGCAGATGACGTGGTTGTGGCTCAGTGGGACAGTGATGATGAACTACCACTTGCTACGATAAGACAACGTGAGCTAGCAACAAATAAACCCATTTGGACAACTTCCAGCGATTATTGTCTTAAAAATATGAAGACATTCCATGAAGATAGTGGACCCAATATACCTGTTGGGAAAGAAACGCCCACAGATATATTTTTTTGTTTATTTCCTGAAAGGTTTATTGAAGATATAGTTTTTCAAACGAATCTTTATGCTGTTCAAAAATATGGTATCACTTCATTCAAACAGACATGTTCAAAAGAAGTAAGAGCATTTTTAGCTGTTAATATTATGATGGGGATCAAAAGACTGCCAAGCTATAAAGATTACTGGTCTTCTCGCCCAGAGCTTAGGGACAATTTTATTAGCCGGGCTATCCCTAGAGATCGATTTATTTGGCTTTTAGGTAACCTACACCTAAATGATAATTATCTTATACCGCAAAAAGGTTCACCGAATTATGATAAACTTTATAAAATACGACCATTACTTGACACACTGTCAGAAACATTTAGCGCCAATTACAAACCATCAAAAAATCAATCCATCGATGAATCTATGATAAGATTCAAAGGTCGAAGCAGTTTAAAACAGTTTATGCCTCTAAAACCTATAAAACGTGGATACAAGGTTTGGGTTAGGGCGGATGAAACTGGCTATCTTTGTCAATTCCAGATATATACAGGAAAAATTGGAGATAACTCCGAAAAAGACTTGGGCGCTCGAGTGGTCACAGACCTAACTAGAACTCTAGTCGAGAAGGGACACCACGTGTACTTTGATAATTATTTTAACTCTGTTGCTCTTCAAAAACAACTTCAAAGTGAGAGGATTTATTCTTGCGGAACAGTAAGACGTGGCAGAAAGGATCTCCCGGAAAACATAGAAGATGACAAAAATCTAATCAGAGGTCAATCAGACTGGCGGGTAAGCAAAGATGGTATAGTATACCTAAAGTGGAAAGACCGAAAGGGGGTCCATTTTCTAAATAACCACTGTGATCCATCTGAAGCTGGCACCACAAACAGAAAACAGAAAGATGGTACTCTCAAAGAAATCCCGTGTCCACTTATTGTGGTCAATTATAATAGACACATGGGATACGTTGATAAGTTGGACATGCTCAAATCGATATATGAAATCGACAGAAAATCCAAAAAGTGGTGGCACAGGATTTTTTGGTACATGTTAGACATGGCTGTTGTTAACTCCTACCTTATTTTTAAAAATAGGGCCAATGATTCAGCAGCTTTACCACTGAAATCATTTAGAATCGCTGTAGTACTAGGACTGATCGGAGCTGAAGAAAATTGTCCTAAAAAAGGAAGACCATCATCTACTACCAATTGTTTCAAGGTCCATGTTGCCCCGGAAATTAGATTTGATTCCTGTAGTCATATGCCTGTACACGGGAATTCAAGGCGGTGCGCCCTATGCAGTGAAAAGTCGGAGACTCACCGTACCCGATGGATGTGTTCTAGGTAAACTATTCCTCTTTTGCTAAAAAAATTATGTATTTTTTATTGTTTTTTTTTAGGTGCAACGTTGGTCTATGCCTAACAGACAAGAAAAACTGTTTTTTGAACTACCATAAAATTTAGTTGTTTATTTGTGTGTAAGTAGTATGTAGTTCAATAAAATTTGAGAAAACAACTAGTTGCCTATCTAATTCCTACTGGTTTCATGGTGAAACCGCCCCCTAGGGGCTTTAAAAAAAAACAGGTATGTGAAAAACTTAAAAAAATGGCATTTTTATATAAATTTTAATCCAAAAATACTAGTTTGCATCACGATTTAAAAAATAAAATAAATCCGTACACAAAGGGTTAAAGTATTTCTCCAGATGAGGCAATATTTCACCATTTTCTACAATTTTAAAACATCATAATTCAATAAAAATACAGAAATATTCTTAAAATCCATTGCTTGACAATTATTATTAAATTTACTTATGTGAACAAAATCATTGTATCTATGTAACACCACAACTTGACGCAAAAATATATTTTAGTTAGGTTTAGGTTAGGTAAGTTAGTTTGAGCTGGATATAAATGTTCTCCTAAAAATACAATATACGTCACTTTTGGTTTTACCAGTTAACTATGCTTTCTTATGTGCAATTCTCCTCAAAATTACCTTTTTAACGTAACTTACATTAACGTAGTTTATATTTAAAATTGCGTCTATAATATAAAACAATGTATTTAATTGACCAATTACTTATATTACCCATAAAAAGTGAAATAAACGAAATTTAATACCTGCAGGACGGAGCCGCTGCGCATAACTTAAGGATTGCAGTAAACTTTTTAAATGAAACAATTGGCGATATATGGATTAGGACAAGCGGGCCAGTGCAGTGCCGACCCAGTATCAAACAAACAGCAGACAGCATAATATTATTATTTATCTACATTTATATGAATTTTTAATGATTCACAAACTGCCAGTGAATAACCTTTCCACTTTCAAATCACCCTTGTAACCTCGGACCTAATACTCGCAAACTACATCCGCGCCGCCATAAAATTAATTGTTTTACTTTTCAAGTAACCTAGGCTGGAATCGGCAAGCCTACCCTGATATTAGGTAAACAACATCACCATGGTTAAACAATGAGAGCACAAGAGAATCCCATAGAAGTGTCCTTACATTTAGAGATGGAAAGTGCTGCATATGGTATAAGAATTTTAATATAATAAAAGCTTTTTGTATGCACGACGCATCTTAAAGCACTGTCAAAAGTCACACCCAAATTAATAATAATAATAATAATAATAAATGTCTTTATTAAAATGAAATAGGGTATTTACAAATTTTATTAGTAGGGGTGGCGAGTAAATTACGCACATGTCCTTCACTGGCAAGACAGTGTTATCAATCTCAATTTTTATGTCATTTCTAAGCAAATCCACATCTGACTTGCGCCCAAAAATCATTACACAACATTTTTTAGAATTTAATATAAGGAGATGTTCCAAGGACAATCTATTTAGGAAGTTTAATTCAGTTCTTAAAATTTTGCAATTGTCACCCAAATCGGCTTTATCAAATGACTTGTATACCTGCGTGTCGTCGGCATAGTACTGAACTGCAAATTGTTTAAATGAGTTTGAAAGAAACGACGTATATAGGATATAGCACGGGTGATAAAGTGGAGCCCTGTGGCACCCCACTTTGAATAATAACTGATCTCGATACCATGCTACCAACACGAACGGACAGAGACCTATTTTTACCGAAAAGTTACTAAAAAACTGAACCGCGTCAGTAGATGGTCCCACATGATGATAGCCCACAGCATAGGATGATTTATGGTGTTAAAAGTCTTAGGAAAGTTCAGCAATGCCAATATTGTCATTTCTCAATTATCAATAACTTGAAAAATATCGTCCGTAACATTAACCAATGCTGTAGAACAGTCTTGATGTTTTCGAAATCCAGATTGAGTTTGTGGCAAGATATAATTATATTCAATATGTTCAGTTAGTTGCATATTTATTAACTTTTTCAAGACTTTCGCCAGGCACGGCAGAACACTGATAGACCGGAGGTCTTCAAATTCCTGTTGCGACGAGACCTTAGGAAGTGGTGTTACCAAAGCCTTTCTTCTTTCTAACCGGAAATTCTTAATGACGTATACAAAAGTTATTAATGTGAGTACTGTAAGATAATAAAAATGGACAGCCTACCTATAAAATATAACCTCCGTTAGCATCAACTCCTTCAGCTCCAGACCTAATGCCTGTTAAAATTTTAAGAATATCAGCCTCTGATACCTCTCTAAAATTCAAAATATTGATTACATTGATAACTGAAGGTGAACTAATTTGTAATAAGTTTGATCAAAAACTTTTTTATTTTTATGTTTTTTTTTTTAATTTCTATGCAAGAGGGTAAGTGAGGTTGAAACAGGATACTGGAGGGGAGGGGAGGGCACCGTGTCCTCCCCTGCCTTATACTGAGACTGCGCACAAGGATGTAATGAAAAATATTCTTTCAATATTTGATAACTTTTGCGTTATTCGTCTAGTATATTGGGAATCATCACAGCTACGTCGAAACTTGTTGGCAGCAGATTTGAATAGTTTCATGGAGGAAACACCATGCTATTTTTGTAGATTGGTCTATGGTTAGCCAAGAGACCCCTTTTATACAGGCTCCCCTTTTGCCTTCTACTTGCCTAGCATAAAGTTCTGCATTATGCGATATTTTGGTTGGGTTCTCATTATTATATGTCAAAGATAGTTTCTCTTTTTAATGGTCAGCATTAGTTGTGGCTAGCAACCCATTCTATTCAATACTTACGGTTTGTAATAGGTTCAGTCCAACGTATTATCGCTGTATTTTCCTGCCCATGTTCACAGTAGAATAGAATAGAATAGAATAGATATATATTACCATTTAGATACAATTTGAACATTGGGTCACAGCCCCCTTTACGTTCAGGGGGCTGTGATTGGGTCGTCAACAGTAGAGATATAAAATATAATAATTCTTAAATTACAAATTAATTAATTACGAAATATATAAAAATAGTTAGTATAAAATAAATAAAATAATAAATAAACGCACAAATAGATATGATTTTAGCTATAATAAAATTCAAATTTAAAAAAGTATGTATATCATTAATACTTAGGATCTATATTCAATAACTTTATTTCTTGTAGAATTGTGTAATTTTCCTCTGCGAAACAGGTTAATTTGCTTTGACTTTTTCCTGTTCTTGTCAGCACTATTAATAGAAACATCTACTAAATGACCGAGTAGTTTTCCCTTTTAACTTGTATCTGATCCTAGGATCGTTCTTTTTTGTAAACCTTGCAGTTCGCAAGTGGCAGTGGCATGTGAATATTTAACAAGGATGTTTTGGCTAAAAAATTGCACCTTTTTGTCTATGGTATTATAATCAAAAATTGTAGATTGTAAATCAGCACAAAACTCTTCGTAATTAGCGTTTCTATAGTCTCTGTATTCCCTAAATACAGGCTCAGATTTATACTTAGGTAACAAGAATTCTCCAAGGACCAGATCATGGTCAGAAATATTAGGAACTGACAGGGTATCCGCAGTATCTATGGGCAAATCCTAAGGCACTATAATAAGGTCCAAAAGATTCGCAGTACCCACATATATTCTTGTTGGTTTGTTGATAATTTGCTTAAGACACATGTATGTTGTCGTTATGCATGGAAACGGTAACATCTCAGAAACAGCATGCCCAGTTTTGGCTTATTTGCGTATTTTTTTTTTAAATCCGTTAGCCTTATAGGTTCATGAAAGATTCCAAATATCCCCAAATAAATTTTATATTGGGTAACAAATACTTTCAAAAATTGATGTGAGAAAGTAATGCGGCTTTTGCAATGAAGTAGGCATTTTTGCACTGGAGAGCCGTACTAAAACTAAAGTAATCCGGTTAAAACTGCAACACTTGTTGACTATTGCTCACTATCTTTTTCCACTGTGCATCTTTCGTGTTAGATCCTGTCTGCATGATATTTTAGATGACCCCGAACCAAGTCCTCCACCGTGTGATAGTGATGATGACGGTGATTGCTACAATCCTGACACAAGCGAACTGACTTTTTTTACTCAATCTGAACTGAATGATTTAGTTAGAGACTAAGAACTCAGCAGAACTTTTAGGATCTAGATTAAAAGAAAAAAAATTTGGCTCCGGGTACTTACTTCTTTTTATTGGCATCGAAGTAGAGAAAAAGAATTTGTGCCTTTTTCTCTCAAGAAGGTGCCCTTGTTTATAGTAGTAAGGTTCCTGGAGTTATGGCAAGTTTTAGAATAAAGTGTAAGCCAGAACAATGACGAGTTTTTATTGATTGGTCTAAAAGAAGCCTAAAAGTAGTTCCTCTCCACAACAGCATTAAGTATGCTTCGGTGCCCGTTGAACATTCAATTCATTTGAAAGAATGCTATTACAATATTGAGCTAATCTTAAGCACAATTTGTTACTTAGATCACAAATGGACGATATGTGGCGATTTAAAAGTGATTTCCATAATCCTTGGCCAACAAAGTAGCTACACAAAGTTTCCTTGCTTTCTCTGCGAATGGGATAGTCGTGACAGAAAAAACTTTATGTCAAGAAATAATGGCCACTGAGAAAAACCTTGCAGGCCAGAGTTAAAAATGTTGCGAGGGAGAGTCTTGTAGATCCCAAAAAGGTATTAGTTCCACCACTTAACATTAAATTGGGGTTAATGAAACAATTTGTGAAGGCATTACCAAAAGAGGTAGAATGTTTTACATATCTTTGTCAGCAGTTTCCTGATTTATCCAAGGCAAAACTAAAAGAAGGAGTGTTCACTGGACCTGACATCAAGAAAATCTTGAGAGATGCTTACTTTAAGCAACAAATGGGTGCAAGAGAAAATGCAACGTGGGTATCTTTCAAACTAGTTGTAATCAATTTTCTGGGAAAGAAAACGAATCCAAACTACCAAGCAATCGTCACTGGCATGCTGGACAACTTTAAGAAGCTGGGCTATAACATTAGCATAAAAGTCCATTTTTTCCACTTGCACTTTGACTATTTTCCTTCAAATTTTGGTGATGTCAGTAAAGAGCAGGCTGAAAGATTCCATTAAGACATCAAGGAAATAGAAAGATGGTACCAAGGAAGATGGAATGTCAACATGATAGCGGATTACTGCTGGATGTTAAAAATGGAAGATCCTGAACGTGCCGACAGCAAGAAGAGCACTAAGGGAAGCATTGATGGGAAGCGAGAGCGTTTCTATAAGGACTTTTGACTAATGAGAATTTAGAAATGTAAACTTTAACATCTCTTACCTGTTTAATAAAACTATAACCTTAAGAGCAACTCTAAAAATTGCGTTAAATTTGTTATATAACCTGAAGTGATAGAAATACGTTGGATTTCATTTTTGAAATCAGCACTGGAAACCACATACAAGTCAACTATCAAAATACAATTTTCGAAAATTTTTATTTTGCAGGCTTGTGAATTATTTTGAAGTAGCTTAGCTACAGGGAGCTAAGCCACAAGCTCTTTTTTTTCTAAACTACTTGTATAAGTTACTTTACTTTATGTTGGTAAATACAGTTTTGGAAGACTGCGTTCTCTTGCTTATGCTTTTCAAATAACCTATCCGACAATCCACATCATCTTCGAGTAATAACATAGGTACAGCAAAGTTTACATTATATTGTTGACTTTTACTGCAATAAATCAGCTACCTGATTAAACCGCATTGTGTAGGTCCCAACATTTTCAAACCGCAATAAGTGGGTGCAAAGTCGGCTTTCTGTTTATATATTATTAGGTATGTACGTATTTAAAATGGTACTCCGGCTCTGCCCCCAAAAAATTAATTTGGAGCATTTTATGGCCAGAGGGATAGTAAGGGTTTTATTGCAGTCAAAAGGTCAACGGTATACTGTAAAATTTACTATAGCAAACGGAAATAATCTCTTCGCTAAAGTTAAAGAAGCGAGAGAGGGGTTGAATCTTAAGAATATTTGTTAAAGATTGATTAAACTTCTAACATGTCATCTAATTTGTCATCCAAACACTTTACACATTTTTTATTCAATTTTATTTTTTAAAGAAATGTCTCTTTGGTTAGCATTAGAATCTAGCAGCATCTTATCGGTAAACTAGTTATTTGCAATGGGCAGCTTAAATTATTTATGGGTATCTAACTTAAGCTACCCAACCCAAAGTAGCTCAAGTAGCTTTTTCGAGTAACTGGCTACTTTTTAAAAGAGCGTAATAAATTTTAAAAAAAATGTAAAAGTTATAGCTACAAGCTACTTGGTTTAAAAGTAGCTTGAATAAAGCTATTAGCTTATTCGAATTAAAATTCAAATAGTTTATTAATGTCAATATACAGAAAGTATTTACACAAGTCAGTGATAATAATGAATGAACATAAAATTTAAAATATATATATTTAATACAACTCAAAAGTTTAAAAGTCATAAAATTAAAATCGAGAATCAAATTATACAAAATCACAACACTTAACTAGATAAACACCCTTACATTACATTATATGTTAAAATTTAAGTTGTACTCCAGATATTCCTTATAGTCATAGGGCCTGACCAATAAGAAAACTATTTAATTAAGACTTTGTGGCAGTTTTATATAAAAATGGATGGGCAATCTTTCGAGTCGTTGGTAGTTTAAAATCAAGTTCTGTCTGTGACTCGTCTTATAGTTATGCATATCCTCGTGTGTCTGAATTTTGTTTTGTGGATTTTGATGAATAAAAGGTTTTTATATAAATATTAAGGGAAGGCTCAATATCTTTAGGTTGGTAAATGCATGCCTACAATCAGCCCTGTAAGGCAGGCCAGCCAGTATGCGAGCTACACTTCGTTGCATACGGAAAACTCTCATTGCCCTCGAGCTGCGCCCCTACACAGAAATTGCATAGGTGATGATGGGGTGACCAAGAGAAAAATATGCTTGTGTAATTATTTGTGCAGCGACACACTCTGCCAGTCCTCGGAGCAAAAATACACTCGTGACCAGCGTCCTACAGCATGCATCTGTGTGAGCGTCCCAACGTAGTCCCCTACCCAGGTGTACTTCCAGGAATTTGACACATGAGTCTGGACTGTCACCCTCTTCTTGAGCTGCTCGAATTAAGAAGACTATGGACTGTGTTTTGGAGGTGTTAAGAGAAAGTGGTTTGGATGAGAACCATCAGCCCCATAGACATATAAAAAAAGAGGAGACAGAACATCCCATTCATAAAACACGATTTGTTTACAATCATACATAACTTCATAGCATTAAATAAGTTGGAAAAAGATGGTTCTAAAAAATAGCTGTAATCTCTGCCGGTCTCCTTCCCCTATTATCTTGGCCAGGGAAGTGTGGTTTTTTTAGGGATTATCAGAAATAAAGTATTTTTAATTTATATTATATTTATTCTTAAGCAAAGGGCAGGGCAGGAAAACAACAAAATAAACTTTAATACAAGCCGAGCTGCTTTTATTTCTTTTAGATATAGATATATATAATATAGAACAGGAGGTCTTTTGTTCAGCCATTATTGTTGTTAAACACGAAAAACAAACACTTAAACACTGCAATTAATTATATACGTAAATTATTCAAGTTCAAACAATAAACAACACGCACGACAACATGATATCAATTCATAATAAAATAATCCAACTACTTAGCGTAAGGTAAAATAATTAAAAAAAAAAATGAAATAAAGAAACAAAGAACTAGCGATCCGGAGCCGATCGTACTTCGTTCAATAATTTTCAGTGAATCCCCTCACCTTCTTCTTATTTTCACTTACCGGCTCTGTTCCACTTAACTTGACATATTACCTTCTTAATAATATCAAGTGCGTTCCTTGTCCCTTATCCTAGACTCTATAAAACTGTTAACAAATTACCTATTTAGCCTAAAAATGCGAGATCCAGCTTCAAATCAAATCAAATAAAGTTTGGAATTTTACAATAATTTTTTTATTATTTTTTTTATCTACCATGGAAGTATTATTTTAAAGAAGTCCAGATATAAAAATGTTACTGTTGCTTGCAATAATTTATAAATAATATACACCGCACTGCTTAAGCTAAAAAAAACATAACCTTACTTACCGCCGAAATATCAATCCGGCGTTAGAATAGTCACTTTTTTACAAACTACGCACTGGCGAACCATTTTAGATTACTAATAACACTCTCAATAGATCTATTACCAAAAAACCACTGAAAATCGCAAAAGGTCACATACACAGCACAACAACATTGTAATATTAACTTTCCACTTCCACGTAAAAGGAATAAAATGAATAAATCATACAGGGTGTCAATTTGAAAACTTCCCACCCTTACTATCTTTCTTGCAGTTAAAAATATGAAAAATCGGAAAGACACGTCAATTTCATTTATAAGGGGGACACTTTAAATGAATAGTTTTAGCCTTCTTGTTTCAACCCCCTAGTAGGGGTAGATGTCGCCCTTAGAATCTTAAATGGGAATGAGGGTCAAGTGGCACATCGTTTTAAAGGGCGTTCAATTCTCTTTTTAGTGGTGTCCTACTTTCTTGCTTTTTGTCCAGAGGTTTCCGAATAATTGCGTTTTAAAGTTGCAGAAACAATTAAACTTGCCTGCATCGAGATTTTGGTTTTCAGGTTAGTGTTTACACAAAAATTACTGCATTGGATCTCCTTGTAGTATAAATGATTGGAAGATTAGGTGGCACCATGGGCGTAGCCAGACATTTTTCTAGGGGGGTCAAATACTAATAAACACAAAACATCATATACATTAACGTTTTTTTATTAAATTCCAATAAGTGGCAACTTCCAGGAGGGAACATGCCCTCCCCTGCCTCCCCCTCGCTACGCCCCTGGGTGACACCGTTTGAAACTTTATTTGGGGATTGGCAAAGTAACCTCGAAAAATTTACACAAAAAGTAATAAAATTTCGATCTATAAAATTTCGATGGTACTACGAGTACCTACCTAGTTACTTTGCGGTCATTCGATGACTTATCGGGTATAATACCACTAGTGCATCAAAATTACCGATAATTCTGATTGAAAGCGTGTTGTATTGTAACTGAATGAGTTTATTTTCATTTTTGATTAAATCCGAAAGAGCCCGACTTCGAAGAAGGAGGGCTTTTTCGAGATTTAATCAAAAATGAAAATAACCGAATGCAGTTACAATACTACAACACGCTTGAAAGCAGAATTATCTGGTTATTTTTGATGCACGAGTGGTATTCGGTGGAATATTTCCCGAAAAATTGTATTGTGCTCTTGGTAATGCTTGTATAAATTTCTTATATAGAGTGACTACCAAAACGTTCCATATCTTTAAAGAAATCTTGATTTGTAATTAATTCACTTTTTAAATGTCGCAGATTGACATAAGTAAGTTCAATAATAAAAGTTTTTGCGGTAACCGTGGTTACACTTAAATACCCATATACCAGGATATGCAAAAGACGCCTCCAATGTTGGTAAAGAAAATATAATATTATTATTATTATTTTTTAAATATATTTATAAATATAATGTAAAGTATTAAGTTAGTATTAAAATTAAAAAAAGTACATAATAAATAATATATTTATAAACAGTCAAAAATTATGGATTTGTATGATTGTTAGTACACAGTAGTAGTAAAAACTTGATTATGATTGATAGCTACCTACTGGGGGATTATCGCTTCTACTGTGGAATTATCGCTTCTACTGTGGAATTATCGCTGTAATTCTTGCGAAAGACCACACTTCTTATGAGATTTTTTATATATGAGGGAAATATTCACTGAAATTCCACAAAAAGCCTTGCTATTCTATTAACAAATTCTAAAAATACGTTGTTTTTTAACAAAAAAAAAACATGGTCAGCAAATTCAAAAGATGTAGCCAAAACAGGAATATTATTGTTAATTCGCTTTTGCTTGTTGGGCTGTTCAGTGATAAATTTTATTAAGCGCTTAAAGTGTGAGAATGGTTTATTCTCTTCAAGAAAGAACTGAAATTATTTTCATTTATGGAGAGGTTGGAAAGTGCGCACGAAGGACGGCATTGGTTTTCAATGAAAGAAATCGAAATCGTGAAGTACGTGAAGTCCACCAGCTCCTTGCGGACAGTAGCAGAACAGACAGGAATATCACACGAGACTGTAAGAAAAGCACTGAAAATGCATAAACCATACAAAATGCAGATACTTCAAGAACTCTATGACGATGATTTTGATAGAAGAATAAAGTTTTGTGAATTCATGAGTCGTCAAGTCAACGCCATCCCTAATAATCTGCCGAATATTTGTTTCATCGATGAATGTTCATTTTTTCTAAATGGAAATGTTAACAAACAAAATTGTCGATATTGGAGTGACAAAAACCCGCATATTTTCCGAGAAGGACATACACAATATCCCCAAAAAGTTAATGTTTGGGCTGGTATTCTTGGAAATACCATTATTGGTCCTTTATTTATTGAAGGAAACTTGACAGGTGATCTGTACCTTAATATGCTTGAAGAGAATATTGATCCTCTTATCACCCATGAGCTAGAAACTCAAATTGATGCAGAGGGTAATTTAGTTTTACAGTAGGATTTGATAACATTCCAGCAGGACGGTGCTCCACCTCATTATTTTCTTCTGGTCCGACTGTGGTTAAACGAGAGATTCCCGGATAGATGGATTGGCAGAAGGGGACCAATTGAATGGCCTTCTAGATCACCGGATTTAACACCCTTAGACTTCTTTCTTTGGGGACATGTTAAATCCATTGTTTATAAAACAAAAGGCGAATTGCAGCAAAATGCAGGTCAATTCGCGGTGAAGTTTTTCGAAATGTTAGGGAGGAGTTCGAAAACAGACTTTATTATTGTTTACAGGAAAATGCACAACAATTTGAACAACTTATGAGATAGTGCGTAAGTAGATCCCATGTGTTTTATTGTAGAAATTTCTCTTCCGCAATAAAAAGTTATTTTTGTCGAAGTAAAATAATCAATAAATAAGAAATCAATTGTTAAAACTAGATTTTCTTCCTGTTATTCAACGATTTTAACGGTGCCGCCTAATCTTCTAATCATTTGTAATACAAGGAGACCCAATGCAACAATTTTTGTGTAAACACTAACCTGAAACCAAAATCTCAATGCAGGCAAGCTTAATTGTTTCTGCAACTTTGAAACGCGTTTATTCGGACACCTCTGGACAAAAAACAACAAAGTAGAATACCACTGAAAAAAGAATTGAACGCCCTTTAAAACAATGTGCCACTTGACCCCCATCCCATTTAGGATTCTAAGAGTGACATCTACCCCTCCTAGGGAGTTGAAACAAGAAGGCTAAATCTATTCATTTAAAGTGCCCCCCTTATAAATGAAATTGACGTGTGTTTCCGATTTTTCATATTTTTAACTACAAGAAAGATAGTAAGGGTGGGAAGTTTTCAAATTGACACCCTGTATAAGATTTCGCGTCGCAGGTGTTAAATTCGTCCGTACAGCGTTGCCACAGGTATTTCTCTTACACGTATCGCTTAGTGTAATTAGGAAACAATAAATAATTTTAAAAGCAAAAGTTACGTATCTTAATTTAGAAAAAAGCACTCAAATAATTTAGTATATTATTCTTACTTACGCACACGAAAAAGATGCATTAAATAAGTAATAATGGCCTTCGCTTTCAAACACAGGCTGTAGATCTAGGGCAATCCGCAGAAGTTTGTCAACAATGATTTCTGATCAAAACGGTGTGTGATCGAGTTAAAAGGTAAACAATTTTGTCACTCTGTTATTATATGTCTATGATCAGCCCTCAAGAGTGCACTCCGTGGTGCACTCCCAGAGTGCCCTTGCGCCTCATCAGAGCTCGTCCCAGGGCAGGAAATTATGGTGGCACTATTAAAGTGGTAAGTCATTAATGTAAAATATACATTAATGACTTAATTTAATAATTAATTAATAAATAATTAATTAATTTATTTATTTATTAGAGAATAGGAGTGGTCCCAAGACTGAGCCCTGAGATGCTACAATATATACCTTTCCCTTTGCTCACCTAGCGACCCGCACCACCTGTTGGCGGTCCGAGAGGTAGCTCCTTAGTAGTCATAGAAAAAAGAAACAAAGTTTAGAACGCAAACTGCCTAATAAAATTATTAGCGATAATGCGCCAAGACCTGCCGGGATTGCACGCACAACTAAAAGCGAAGATAGTATTCTATAACTTCTTCCACAAAATGAATTACAGGAAACTATGCAATGCAATGGTAAGGCCTTGCGACATCTTACGGTATTCGAACGTACCAATTACAGAAATCTGTTTTTTTTCCCTCACCATTTAGTCAAGATTAGAAGAAGCTTAATTAATATTTTTATTTCTTGGGTTTTCGGTCAATTTCAAAATTAAAAACAATGTTTGAAATTTGTGACGATTCGGTTTATTATATTGTAAACCATAAAGCGTTTAAGATATAATAAACCATAAATCGAACCTTCACAAAAAACAAATATTGTTTTTTAATTTTGAAATTGACCGAAAACCCAAGAAATAAAAAATAATAATTAAGCTTCTTCATAACAATAAATAACAGTTCATTATTATCATTTATCACTCGCATGTCTTCAGGGCATGGAATTTCAATTTTCTTGGAATATCTTATCAAAAATAAAGATTAAAACTAAGCACACTTTTTTAGAGATGCTACTCTACTGTTTACCATACAAAAATAATAAAAAATCTGTAAAAGTGTGGATTCCAATTTTATGAAACACATTATTCCAAAAACAATGAATTTTCATGCCCTAAACACATATAGGTACAAATTGACAAATAATCTCATTACCACAAAATAAAGGAGGAATAAAAGATAAGACATGTTGACATTTTTTTATTAAATTTATTGTCTAATAATAATAAACCCTCTTGATTTCAAAAGCATGTTACAACCAAAGTTTAACACATAAAACGAAATAATGTGAACAATAAAACATGACCTGTATTGTTTCTAACAAATTCAAAATATTCATTAACATCATATAAGGTTTCATAGTTGACAGCAATTAAATGTTTTCCTTTTTAACTTCTTAAACGCATTTATTCTAGGAGGCAAATGATATAAGAACTTTATACAATAAATAAATATCATGTCCCTCTCTGTTTGTCATTGTTAGTTTGTGTTTGGAATAATTATAATAATTGTTAATATGCCTAGATGGATATGCAAAGTATACATTTTGCGGAGGGCTATTCTTAAATATACAGCGTGTTTCATAATTAAATGTTAATATTGAAGGGGGTTCATATGTATGCATGATTTTAAGAAAAGAAGTTCCTTTAAACCCATGTCTGCAAATGCTCGAATTTTATAACATACAAAAAAATGTTATTCCATTTGCGAACTCTATACCTATTATAAATCACTAATAAATGAGCAATAGGATGATGTTATAATAAAGTAATAAAATCTTTATAAATTTTAGGACATTAAGTATTATCAATGGTCAAGAAATTTGAATATGGCAGGTAGGTATAACAAATGGGACTTTTTTTTATGTTATAAAATTAGGTTTCTGTTTAAAATGAATTTATGACCCATTCAATATTTTGGTATTTCCTTAATCTATAAATTGATGCATGGCTATTTAGGAGATTGGCCTTTCTCTCCATTGTGTGCACAAATTTTAATATTTCCTAGTATCTAGGTATACAAAAATGTTTATAAAATGCTAAATATACTGTAACAAATCACTTACCCACCAAAATACTTGCTTTTGATAGGGCTGACCTACTTTCTTGTCCTGATATGTTTGGCAACATCCATATTAATTGTTGTGCCCTTGAGGGAACTGCTGAAAAATGCCATGCAATATATTAATTATTTATACATTACTAGAAACTTCTACAGAGCCATCCATATAATATTACTTATAATAAATCAGTTAAAGTTTACTGCAATAGGCACCTATTTATATAATAAACTCAACCCTTATAGAAGTTATAATAAATATGTCAATAGGTATTTATTATAGGTATATAACGAAAAGAGAAATACACCAAAACTATTGTTTTTCTTTAAAAAATTGAACAAACAACAGCAGGTATACATCTAAATCTTTTAAGGTACGTACCTATACCTACACTAGATTGTATGTAGTTACTACAATAATTACTCTACAAATTTTCCATTAATTAAAAGTTAGAGGAAGTTTATTAAACTATTGATTTTCTTCTGCATAGAAATGTATATAAAATAACATACCTTTAATATATCCACCATCAATCGACAATCAGGCAAGCTCCTTTTCCTGCGACTCCTTCCAAATTAAAATCAGTAAATCCTGGAATACAAAAAAAAATTAGGTAAGTATAATATATATAGGCACCTCAAGTCAATTATCCTAATTATAAGTATAGGTAGATATAGATAAATTAAAAGTAGGTACCTATATTCTGCCTCTAAAACTATTGCAATATTGTTTTAGGCACAATATATTTTAGTTCGGTTATTTAAAAAGTAAGTGGTACCACTGCTAGGAAAAAAAAACCGACAAAAACATTTTTTTATCTATATTATTCTAGATCTTATAGACTATCATAAAAAAAATAAAACATGGAATCGATGCTCTACTAATCAACAGACAAAAGACCTATTTTAAACATCAAAGCTGATATTTTTTTTATAGGCTCTCTAGAACAGCAGGTAGAAGCAAAAATGCGTGTCTCAGTTTTCTTTGCTCGCAATGGTACTTTAATTCTGTAACTTACCTGGGCACGTTAAGTGTAGGAACTAGGAACTGCATTAACCTTAGGACCGCTCCGGAATTGATGACGCATTAGGGGTCAACATTTTCTTCACATACACAATATTTCTTATTAATTTCTTCTACACTCAAAGTTTAATAACTTGCAGGCTTTACAAGTTGAAACCAAATGTTATACGTACAACTCCGGATTATGTTCTGGAAATCTTTGTTATGCCTATTTGTGCAGTTTTACACACAACACTTTGTTGGGCGTACTGCAGGTACATAGTACTTATTCATTGCTCAAAAGGAAACACACTTCACCACTTCACAGTTTTAGTCAAATACAAATTAATATAAAACTCGCACAGATTCAAACTCGATGCCTCTTACCACTATCGATGCTATCGATGCGCGAAAGCAAAAAAATTAAAAACTAAGCCGTTACTAAAACTGACAAGATGACAAAGCAACAGTCGACAGGAATCTGCACCCACTCTGCACCGCGGCGAGCACCATCCCTCGGGATATTTCTGGTAAGTGGCGCCATCCGACGATTGCACGTCGAAATTATCAGTCAGAATAATGCTCCATTTAAGTTTTTATTCTAAACTTCTTTATTCAATGAAACTTTGTTTCTTTTTTCTATGTTAGTAGTGCAATGCTGTCATCGTTAGAATTATAGCGTTTAAAGCTTCATACTCACTACCGCGAATTTCGCCTTTTTTTGACATAAAGTGTCAGTTCGAGATTTGAAATAATTCGCGGCGGAAAATCTTAACTTTTCAGCGGATTTGAAACGTCAAAAAATTGTAGAATGTGGTTTTGATGATAAACATGAACACAACCTCAAACCTATAAATGGATCATAATTTGAATTTTTATTTGTGGAATTATTATTATTATACAATCTACCTTTTACGTCTTTATGCTAACTACCGTACTACTAGAACATGCACGTGCACTCAGACCACGGCACCAGAGGAAAAAGTTTTATCTAAACAAAAACTGATTGTTTTACGTCTGCTTACGGCTTTTGTAATTATAAAGTAATTGTTCTTCATAATATAGATTTACAACCAGAATTTCAATTTACGATTTAATACAAAGCTATGGAATATAACCTAAAAAGCTTCAAAAATAAACAAAACCTAAAATCCTTGTTGCGAATCCGCAAAATAGTTAAAACTGATTTAACTTTTTCGCGAATATTCGCGGACGAAATTTCGCGTAAGTGAGTATGGACCAAAATTTATATTCGCCCGAAAAATGTATATCTGTCAAAAAAAGTGGTTAAGGGCCTCGTAAGGCAGACAATCGAATGCCCTACTTAGGTCAAAAACCCTGCTACCAAGTAGCTAGCTAGCTGACGTAAAGGCGTTTCTCTGTACTTTAATGACGTAACTTGCACTCAATTTAATGTTATGAATTTTTATGAGCAAATTTCTATTTTATTCATTTAGGTTAGAGGCAAGGGCCTCGCGACACTTAAAGCACCGGTTCCCGTCAGATCACCGAAGTTAAGCGGTGTCAAGCGCGGCTAGTACTTGGATGGGTGACCGCTTGGGAAACACCGCGTGCTCTTGTCTTAGGGAAAATTGTAAAATGAATCGACATCAAAACCATCCTATTCACGCCGGACAGGCCGGATGAGATCGGATATCTCGTGGAAGAAGGTGCCGTTTCACACTCCCCAGTCGGTAGACAGCACGATTAAAAACCCACGGTTGATGACCGGTTCAAGATGGCCTCTGATACGCCGACGACCGTAAAAAATAGTAAATAAAAAAAAAATTCATTTAGGTTAGGAGAAAAGTTGTGATTTTTTATTTCTAGCGTATTTCCCAATTGCAATCATTCATTAAGGCGTATAAAAGCATTCCTTTCGCTGTTAATACCTTGAGGGCACAAGTACCAAAAAATGTTTGCCAAAAGACAACAGGCACTTAATTTAAAAATGGAAGCTAAGAGGAACATATACGGATAATAAACTGATCCATTCGCAGGCAGTTCCATTAAAGGTTATAAATGACTAACTCTCGGGTCCTTTTTGAATTTAGAACATTTAAATTAAAAGCTTCATTTTAAAAATACGTATTTGCGACGAAGTCTATCTCGTGTAATACGAGACAAATACCTTAAACTTTAGGGGAGAGTAATTTTTTGCGAATTGGTTTCAGATTTTACATTGGGACTTGGATTTTTAAGACGCGTTGTTTGTTTTAAAGACGGGGGTATTTAACTTTAAAATGTCTCATTCCTATTTTAAAGTTTGTCTGTTACAGCCCTCCTTTGAGATATTGTTTTTCGGTTGTAAAAACTAAGTGTTTTTTATTAAAAAATTCCTTATTACTTTTTAAGTCAAGAATCCCACTCGATTTATATTTTAAATAAAGCAAGTATTCCCACTGGTCAGTAATAAAATAAATCCCATAAAATAAAACTACCTAAAAAGATTTTTCCAGGGGATTTACCATACAAGTATTTTACAAATCTCGCAATACGCAATATAAAATATGCTTATTGTAAAGTGTTGACCATAGTATTCACATTTACTCTGTCGATATCAGAACAATAAATATTTAGATTTATAAACGTGTTGATAACAATTCCACTATTTAATCAATATGAAAATCTTTTTCGCGTTTGCTTTGTTGCTCGTTTTGGCGGCCATATTTCAATCAACTGAAGCTAAACCTGGTTGGTTAAAGGATAGACTTAAGAGTGTGGTGAGTATTGCACTGTGTTTTTTATTATCTGACATATACCATCTATACAGGGTGTCCCTAGATGAGGTACCACAAATAAAGTTTTTTAACACAAAGTTATTAGAAAGCTCTTGTTTAAAAAAAATAACTTAATTATTACAAATATTATTGGGTTATAAGCATAGCACTGGTAAAAATTAAATAAAAATCTTGCCTTACAAAGTCATAAATAATTTAATTTTTTTAGGAAAAAGCGGGAAGGAGAGTTCGTGATCGTCTTGCAGAAAACCAGCAATTGGTCCAAAGCTATGTTGGAATCGCAGGACAAGCAGGATTACTGAAGAATGGAAAATAGCATATGATTTTTTTACGAAGAATCCTTACCATGTGATATTATTTATTTAAATCCAATACTCCAAATATTTCTCCATTTTAATTTATATACCTAATATGAAATAAATGAACTATTTTGTTAATTTGGAAGTCAGTTTTTTTCAACAATTTCGTGCTCCATTATAGTGAAAAAACCTTAACCAACAAAAATAATAAATTAAAGGTCTGAAAGTTTTTTCGGAAAAAAACACATGAGCTTGTTCCAACCTTCCCGTTCTCACGTATATATCTTATAATTTTGCCTAAAATATCTATTTCTTCCTTTACCATAATATATACTTAATGCTCAATTGCATTGAACGCCGCACCGTCTTCGTACAACGCTTTTTTCTCGTGTGTCACGGACACCCAATTCTTTATCTTATTAATCTGACGTCATTTCAAGAAAGTATAGTCCGTCTAGAAAGTATCCGGAATTTTATGTTTTTCCAAATTTTAATATATTTCCTTTTTGTAACATTCGAAGGCAAGAGCAATGCATCAAGTAGGTTGTGCCTATAGTAGGCTATAGCTAAAATCGCATGACAACACGATCTGTAAAATATTGTTGATTGTAAACAGGTTTAAGATTTGTGAAATAATGTCGCAAGTAGAAAAAAGAAAGAAGGTGGAATTTTTGTATAGAAAAGGTGTTCGAAACGTTAAAAAATTAGTGCAATTGACTGAACTCGGAAAAATGAGACAATACAGAGGATAAAAAATGGCGCAGATATGAGGCATAGACCAGTTTCGGGAAGACCGCGTACGATTCGTGGAAACAATTTAAACGCTTTAGTAAACTTAGGACGGCAAAATCCACGTCTAGGGTTTCGAAAATTGGCTAATAGATTTGGAAATACACGAAGAATAAAAGTGTGTCCAGAAACTGTCCGCATGTCACTGAAAAGACAAGGCTACATAGCAAGAAAACCAAAAAAAATTCCGGCAAGACACCTCTACAAAGGCAAAGAAGAATAGATTTTTGTCAACGTTTTCGAGAAGATAATTTTAGGAATGTTTTTATATCTGACGAAAGTTGTTTTCAGCTTGGTTCAAATCAACTAAAAATCCTATCAAGAGAAAATGTTACCGTTCATTTTTCTAAATTTCCCACTAAAATAATGGTGTGGGGAACAATATCTCAGCGTGGTGCTACCCCTCTTTATATAGTTGATGGCACCATTAATAGTGCAAAGTATTGTGACATTCTAAATGGTTTCCTTCTTGAAACGGCTCATGCTTTATATCCAGACGGGTGGCGTTTTCAGCAGGATAATGCAAGATGCCACACTTCTGCCTATACTCAAGCTTGAATGCATGAACACCAATTAGCAACAATTCCATGGCCAGCAGCTTCACCAGATCTTAGTCCTATTGAAAACATATGGGGACTAATGAAGATTGAAGTGGAACGAGCAGCGCCACGAAATAAAACAGATTTGATTCGGTCGGTTTTACAGGCCTGGACCACCATCACCGAACATTATGGCGGTGACCTAGTTTCGGGTGTACCTGTACGTTTAGTTAAGTGTTTGGAGTTAAACGGAGGTTGTATAAGTAAATGAGAAGAATTATTTGTTGTAATTTTATGATTCAAGTAATAAAAATATATACCGAAAAATTATAATTGTGCTTTCTTTTTTCCGGGTACTTTCTAGACGGACTGTACATTAAACAATTAATTTTGAATTAAGGTTTGTTTAAAAATGAAGAATTTCTCTTTCATGTCGAGAAAAAAGCGTTGCACGGACACTATGCGTAATGGGAGAAATAGCTATTTTAGGGAAAACCATAAGATTTATAGGTAAAGGAAGAACTAGTACAAATAAAATTGTATTAAAAATGCATTTCAATTAGGTATAAAAAATCATATTGGTTGTATCTAAAATAAAACACTTTTAGGATTTTTAAGCTTGTTACATTTGGAAAGCCATTTTAACAGGCTCCAATAAGTATTTTCGTTCTTGTTTGTTGAGTCAATGATTGCGCGGAGTAATTTCTCAGCATGTACAGGGTGTCCGGATAAGGAAACGAAGCGGTCATATCTTGGAAACGATACGTCTTACAGATTTGAAAAAAAGCCACCATAATAAGATTGCCAAGGGAAATTTATTAAAAATAATTTTAAGCTTCAAAAATTGCCGCAAGAGGTCGTAATGGTTAATTTATTTTTAAAAGTTAATTTAACGGCTAGAAACGCCACTTAACCGTAGAAAAAGCAATAAATAATAAAAATCGTTCGCTACAACTTTTAATATTGGTATTTTTTTGAGTCTCACCTATTAAAGGAGTGGGCGAAAATTTGCGAGAAAAAAAACCATAAGCGATTTTATTTCATAAATGGTTATGGGGGCATGTGATTAGCTTAAAACCAAATTGTCGGGCCCCTCCCCCTTGGGCGCTTGTGGGGAACTCAAAAAGAATTTTGACTTGATTTTCCGCAAAAACGGTAAGTCGCAGAGAAATATTTTGTAAACAAATATTGTAGAAAACAATATTATCCACAATTTATCTCATGGAGTCACTGCGCTACGACTAAAAGTGCAGAAAGCAGAGGGCGCCAAAGTCGCCAATAATCACTTTTTCCTTATTTTCGACGCGAAAAATATTTTTTTGCTCAATCGCATAAATATAAAAATTGTATAGCCCAATAAATACTATAAATTGAGTCCACGCTTTTTTTTTTACAATGCACGGTTACGGAGATATAGCGCCTGGAAGTACCATCGGAATGCATCCTTAGCATTCTATTAATATTGACCCTTATCTGGCACACTAATCACAGGAAACTGTTACGAAATAAAACAAATGAATATGGCAAATTAGTTTAACATGCAACCTTGGGTAACTTTAAGTAGAACACTCAGTATATTTTAGAAACATGTAATGCATTTTTTTTTTAATATTAAAAATATAATAATATTATGTTGATATTTGCTCCAGCCGTTTTCGAGATATTTCAATTTAAAAATGCTGATTAACACACATCACAGTTGCCATGAATGAACATACGATACGAATATTAATAATTATCCGGCTGTCATTTATTGTTTGATTTTTTACTGATTATTGTATTGTTTTACCAAATCGCTTGAAAAATATCAACAAGTTTTAATCAAAATATTACTGATAATGTATGGTCATGAAATCAATTTAGTACATTTAACTCTACAAATATACTATTGTACTAGAGTAATAAAATTGCAAAAACAGCATATTTGATAACATCGGTAACTACAGATAATTGACGTCACAGAAAGGCAGGCGTTTTGACCCACATTCAAAATGTTAATGGTAATTTTATTGTAATCCCGTAACACAATTAGAATTAGTTATTAACAATACTTGTATAAGGCCATTATACTGGTATTCTAACGTCGATTTAAAAATATTACTCCATTCTACGAGTTCTTATTACTCCATATCAAGATATATCCCCTAATTGTTTTAAAATATCAAGGACATTCAACATTTTTTTAAATTTACACTTTCCTATCAATTTCACAGGGTGGAACCGTTTTGTCAATTCGCCTTAATGTAGGTATATTGATTATTTTATTATATAACTATAATAAACTTGTGGAGAAAGACTTCGACTTTCCTTTCCCCTATAAAGCATTTTTAGTGGTGGCGTAGTGGTCATATTAGACGTGAGGATCTGTAACAATAGAATGCTATATTTCCATAACCGTGCATTGTAAAAAAAAAGCGCGGACTTAATTTATAGGATTTTTTGGGCTCTACAACTTTTGTATTTATGCGATTGAGCAAAAAAATATTTTTCGCGTCGAAAATAAGGAAAAAGTGATTTTTGGCGACTTTGGCGCCCTCTGCTTTCTGCACCTTTAGTCGTAGCGCAGTGACTCCATAAGATAAATTGTGGAGAATATTGTTTTCTACAATACTTGTTTACAAAATATTTCTCTGCGACTTACCGTTTTTGCGGAAAATCAAGTCAAAATTCTTTTTGAGTTTCCCACAAGCGCCCAAGGGGGAGGGGCCCGACAATTTGGTTTTTAGCTAATCACATGCCCCTCTAACTATTTATGAAATAAAATCGCTTATGGTATTTTTTTCCCGTAAACCCGCTTTTCCATAACAGATTGATTGTCCTATTACTTTAAATTCTTAATGCGAGAGAGCAATAAAATGTAAATTTGCAATGACAGGGCCCATTAAGCAGGGTGGACAACTGAAAAGTTGCATTGTAAGTTTCAGGTAAATTTCAATGATAGTTTTTAACAGATCCTGATTTCAGACCTACACACCGCGAATCGGTCCTAAATAAAATTTTTAAATTTTAGTCATCATGTTCCGAGTAGTCCAATAAACTATCGTAGTTGGGGTCCAGAGAGATAATAAACGACTCTACAGTGCTTTCTAGCATGCATGTTATCAGCTTCCCACATTCTTTCTTCTATTTCAATCACATGTTCGACGCCCTTACTTCATTTTCACAATCGAATAAAGATTCGTTCTTGCAAGAGGTTTCCATCGTCTCTCATTTTAAAAGTGGTGTTATGCCTTGCTACAAACCCTTTTACTTGCGCCCACACCAATTATATGGGATTTAATCCACAGTGATATGACGAAAGGAAAAGTATCGTTATATTTCGTTTTGAAGCGACTTCGTCAACAGCAAATTTCGTACAAACAGGTTTATTCAACTTTACAATCTCCAGTAGCTCCCTTTTTAGCATATCTTTATGAAATGACTTCTTATTTACAGTAAGTCAATGGATGATGTCATTCTGTTTCTTAATGGTATCTCTTTGGATTTTCTTGAGTGGTAGCTGGCTAGCATTACCCCTATAAAAGGCCCAGGCGGAATAAGATCTAGCATTTGTTGCAAGTATTCTACATACATACATACATCAGCGTTCATGTCTTCATGATAGTCCATTTTGATTTAAATGCTAGTAAGCCGCCATCGGGAAATCCATTTTTGCTACCAATGTAATTATTAATATTTTACCTCTTCCCGAGTGTGCTTTCATTCCAGTAGACCATCCTTCCATGAAAGTTTGCCTCGCGCATTTTATATGTTAATCCTACCATATTTTACCAACGGTATAACCTTTATTTAATCAAGTTTCATCCATATAATAGGCATTCCTGTTTTCCCTTCGAAACTTCCAACTGCCCTCAAATATCGTCGCCGCCAGCAGATGATTTGGTCTTTCTCCATTAAAAGTGATTTTCTGTTTTGAATTTTTCACAACAAAAATCCATTTTCTTCACAGTTTTCTCTAGTTTCTTGTCACGCATGGGGGAATAAAATCATCATTTTTCCTTTCAGACATTATTTCGTCCAAGGTAGGTATTTCCTTTTTTAAGTAAAACGAGTGTATGATTCTTTTGATGGTAGTCTTTCATCCTTATTTATTTCTGTTTCTTTTCTTCCTGGACTTCTCTTTGGTGACCTGATGGGGCCGCGTTTATGCTCATGCAGAAGTCGGTATATTGTTGATTGTCCGACTTCAGTCATATTCGAACACATTTCAACTATTTTTGCAACTCCGAATGTTATATGAAATAATAATTGGACTACGCGCATGGAATACGGCAAAGACCACTGGGTTTTATAGTTCAATAATGATTTATTACTCTCTCGCATTAATAAATAGACTATACAAGGTGAGTTTTTTAAAGTGTTACAAGGCGATATCCCGCAAACGGTTTAAAATATTTTCTTGAAATTTTAACGAGGCAATAGTAAGATGGGGGGACATATTTAAACATATTTTTATCATATACCCCCTGTCCCCATTTTGAGAGGTGGGGGATAACTTTGAAATTTCAAATAGGATTATGTACTTTTGTGAATTAATTTCGAATCTACGTAAAAAACTACGTATGTGTACAAAAAAAAAATTTATTTGCTTCACTGGTTACGGAATTATGATTTATTAGGTTATAAAAATTAAAAAATATTATTTACCATTTAATTTCTACTTATTTATTAAATTTCTATTGGATGTAAAAAATAACTACATTCCACCAATAAATCAAGTTCACTTATTTCAGAATTATTATTCGTTTACATAGAAATGCGTTGTTTTGACTTCTGTCAGTTGAGAATTTTTACGTATCAACGATTATTTCTCAGTTTGGTCAATTAAACATGGAAGTGAATTTTAGTGTGCAAGTTGATATGTTGTTAATGTTGGGGGAGTGCAGAAGAAACTACAGACAAGCCTCACTAATGTGGACCGAGAGGTTTCCTAATAACCCGAAATCTCACATGGCATTTAAAAGGCTGGAAACAAGAAGTCGTACTACTGGCAGCCTGAAGTCAAAACCACGATTTCGGAAGCGAACTAAGACGGATGAAGATAGGGCAGTTGTAGTTTTAGGAATGGTAGCTATTAACCCGCATGTAGGTTCCAGGCGGCTTGCTTTTTTGCCTTATTGCATATGTACAAATTTCATCCATACCACATTACACTCCACCAAGAGCTATATGGGCAAGACTTTGAAAATCGCGTTACATTTTGCAATTGGGTACAAAGGCAAATGCAAGGAAATAACAGGTTCCTAAAGAATGTTATTTTTTCTGATGAAGCTACTTTCCATAATTGTGGCCAGGTAGGGTTTTAAGTAATCCTTTGTCAGTAAAAAATAATTGTTTTTTTTTTGTTTTCTTAAAGGTAAATAGACACAATATGCACTATTGGGCATCGGAAAATCCCCACTGGATGAGAACTGTGTCAAATCAACATCCTTCGAATGTCTGGTGTGGTATAATTGGAGATAGAGTTATTGATCCGCATTTCTTTGAACACCATTTAAATGGAGAAATGTATACAAATTTTTTAAGGAACCAATTACCCCAATTATTAAACCAAAACATAAATTCTGAGATGTGGTTTCAACAGGACGGAGCTCCACCGCATTATGCAATACAGGCCCGTAATCAATTGAACGAATTGTTTGAAAACAGGTGGATTGGTCGAGCTGATCCGGTCAATTGGCCTGCTAGGTCCCTGGATTTGACCCCTCTTGACTTTTACTTCTGGGGATTTATAAAGACAAAGTGATGGCGACTGCACCTACAACTGTAGATGATATGAAAGACCGAATCCGCTTTGCCTGCTTATTAGTAACACCTGAAATGTTGGAGCGGGTACGAAATTCATTTAAAAAAAGAGTCAGAAAATGTTTGGATGTCTCGACGAGGCAACTTCCAGGTGAAGAGGACTGAATCTTGGACATACTTCATGAATGACAATGCAGAGCTAAGTATTTGTCAGTCAGAAGGATAACTTTGTAAAGACCAGCAGACCATTTCTTTATTTTCACGTTAATTTTCACCTCTTTATATTGTAAACTGTTCCTTCAGAAACCAATCTCAATAATCATTGTTATACAAGTATAATTTAATAAACTACCAAGTATTTGTAAGAATTAGTATTATTTCTGGTAGGATGGCGCCCTAAAAAAATTGGTCAGATAATAAGACAAACCCACACCTATAAAAAAAATATAGTCTTCTTAGCCGAGGCAACTCAACATCATTTGAATGATTATCTAAATCATTACAAGGGAGAATTTCGAACATCTCCTAGAACATGACAGGCAATAAATGGTAAATAATATTTTTTAATTTTTATAACCTAATAAATCATAATTCCGTAACCAGTGAGAGAAATCAATTTTTTTTTGTACACACGTAGTTTTTTACGTAAATTAAAAGGATAAGGGACAAACATTTGTTTGTTGTAAAAATTAATAAACAAAAGTACATAATCCCATTCAAAATTTTAAAGTTACTCCCCACCTTTCAAAATGGGGATAGGGGGTATATGATAAAAATATGTTTAAATATGTCCCCCCATCTTACTATGGGGATAGGGGGTATATAATACAAATATGTTTAAATATGTCCCCCCATCTTACTATTGCCTCGTTAAAATTTCAAGAAAATATTTTAAACCGTTTGCGAGATATCGCCTTGTAACACTTTAAAAAAACTCACCCTGTAGAGTAATTTTTTCGAGGTTTTAGATTTTACATTAGAATTTAGAGTTTTAAGATGCGTTGTTTGGTTTAAAGACGGGGAATTTATTTTTGAAATGTCTCACTCCTATTTTAAAGTTTGTCTGTTACAGCCCTCCTTTGAGATATTGTTTTTCGATTGTAAAGAATAAGGATTATTTTATTAAAAAGATCCCTATTAATATTTCAGTCGAAAATCACACTCAATTTATCCTTTAAATACAGCAAGTATTCTCATTGGTCAGTTATAAAATAAATTCCCTAAAGTAAAATTACCTTCAATTTTTTTTCCGGGGGATTTACCACAAGAGTATTTTACAAAACTCGCAAGCCGCAATATAAAAGATGCTTATTGTAAAGTATTGACCATAGTATACACATTTACTTTGTCCATATCAGAACCATATTTAAGTTTACAAACTTATTGATAACAATATCAATAATTAATTATTCAATATGAAAATCTTTTTCGCGTTTGCTTTACTGCTCGTTGTTTTGGCGGCCCTATTTCAATCATCTGAAGCTAAACCGGGGTGGTTAAAGGATAGACTTAAAAGTGTGGTGAGTATTGCACTGTGTTTCTGATTATCTGATAAACCATCTATGCTATACAGGATGTCCCTGTATCTAATGTACCTATACCAAAAATCTAATTAACTTTTAATATTTTGGCAGAAAGGAATTAATTATGAAAAGTTTTATTATAAAAACCGATTTGTCACTGGAAAATTTAGTTTTTGCATACCAACAGGGAAGTCAAAATCTTAAAAAAATTTTAAATTTTACCTTAGAGTAAGCTACTGGAGTTCTTGATTATATAATATGCTGTCTATACTATAAAGGGTGTCCCTGGATGAGGGTATGTGCCTACACCACAAATCGACCTAATTTTAAATTTTTTGACGAAAAGAAATTGTTTCTGAAAACTTTTATAATTTTTAAATGAAAATCTGACCTTACAAACATAAAAATGTTTTATTTTTTTTAGGAGAAAGCGGGAAGGAGAGTTCGTGATCGTCTTGCAGAAAACCAGCAATTGGTCCAAAGCTATGTTGGTCTTGCAGGTCAAGCAGGATTGCTGAAGAATGGAAAATAGGAAATAATTATTTACGAAGAATCTTTATTATGTGATATTATTTATTTGTATAGGATACTGTAAATATTTCTCCGTTTTAATTTATATAATATAAAATAAATGAACTACAGTAAGACCTTTGTTTGCGACCGCCTCTATAAAGTGACCACCTGCGTTAAACGACCGGTCATGAATTCCCCATATTTAGAAATGGAAATCCCAGTATTTTATGCTTCTCCTTACGACCCATCTGTTAAACGACCGCGGTCACTCATCATTGAACTTCTTAGTAAACATTACTGCTAAAAACACCCTCCATTAGGGGTAGTGAAACCCGACCCGACAATTCTTAAGAATAATAGGTACATACACTGATTACTTTATTGCAGGCGGATCCGTTCGATTTGCTTTAAAGGCTGATAAATCGGTTGTTAACATTAGTTTTGTTTTGAACATTTTTGTGTGTTTTGGAACTAACGTGAATATTTAAAGATGTCGGGAAAAAGGTGATATCTTTGTTTAAGTGAGAAAATTGAAATAATCGAGGAAAGTGACAAAACTGGTTTAAGTACCAGGAAATTGGCTGAAAAAGTGGATAAGACCCAAGTCACTATGTTACTTCAAAATAAAGCATCAGTTAGAAATTTGTTTCAAATCGGTGGACGAAAAAGAAAATTTCCCGAAACTCAAGGACTGGCAGTGGACCATGTTGTTTTTAGCTGGTTTTGTAAGACGCGAAACAAACACTTAACAGTGTCCGGGCCCATAATTCAAGCAAAAGCCCTCGAATCTAGACTAGATAACTTCAAGGCATCAAATGGATGGTTAAGAAAATTACGTCGTCGGCACGATATTACCTTTACGAAAATATGTGGCGAATGAGCCGATATCAATATCGAAGACGTAACTGCTTGCAAAGAAGGGCTATTAAAAATTTCAATGGATTATGCCCCAAGAGACGTAGTTAATGCAGATGAGACAGGTCTCTACTATCGTGCATTGCCAACAAAAACATATGCATTGAGAGATGAGAAGTGTACTAGAAGGAAAACAGCAAAACAACGATTTTCAATTCCGTTCTGTGCAAATATGGAAGGTGAGAAAGAAGAGCAACTTATAATCAACATTAACTGCAATCCTCGATATTTTAAGGGCGCACATATCGATACGTTACCTCTACAATGGGTCTCGAGCAAAAAAGCGTGGATGACAGCAGACATAATGACAACATGGCTTCACAGATTTGATACCAAGATGAAGAAGCAGAATAGAAGAGTTTTATTGTTTCTGGATAATGCAACGTCTCATCCCAAAATTACACTGGATAATGTCAAACTCATTTTTCTTCAACCCAATACTACCTCACATCGCCAATCTCTGGACAAGGCATTATTCAGAATTTTAAAATGCTCTGCAGAAGCTACCTAATTAAGAGACTTTTTATATATATAGACAGTGGTTGTCCTCTTCAAGAAATTGAAAATAGTATTACCATACCAACGCCATCATATGGGTTTCGGTGGCCTGGCGCAATTTGTCCCCAGTGACAATAAAAAATGCCTTATGAAAGCCGAATTTATGTGTAATACAGATAATATTGACGACTTCGAATAAGAAGATAATATTCCGCTCTCACAACTGTTTTCTAACATTAAGGACACATTTGTGAACTTAAAACAATTTACCTCTCTTGATAACGATTTGCCAACAGAAAGTGCAGAATTGACTATCATCGACTGTATTGAAAAGATAAAAGAAACGGATGAAACTACTCCCAACTCTGAGACAGAGGAAGAGGTACCTGAACTTGCTCCATTAAAGAAAATATCAAGCCTATCTGAGATCTGCGAGACTTAGAAATTTTTTTTAATAATAGGGAAAGAAAGAAAGTCAAAAAGTCTTTCTCCATCCTATTAAACAAATATAATGATATTAATTAGAATGTTCCACAAACCCTCGTTATATATCCCTTCATAAAACCCTTCATAGGAAAAACCTCATTTTCCTTCATAAGCTACTAAGGGTGACAAACTTTGTACAAATAAATTTGAGCTAAATTTTATCTAACGCTTCGGTATGCTGATCGCTTTCATCAAGTTTCGTTCACTGCTTAATACATTTTACAAATTTTAAAGCTCCATTAACGTCATCTTCCAACAATATTTCTCTGTACTGCTAATACTTACAGCAACATTTCTTTTGTCTCCTGAGGATGAAGGTCACTACCTTCGAAACATGTTGACTTATTAATATGAAAAAATTGAGCCTTTGATTGATCTTTTATTAAATTTGTGGAGAAAGGCTTTCTGACTTTCTTTCCTTTCCCTATAATTTCAACTCCACTTTGAGAATAGACTATTTTTTTAAATTTTTTTAATAATGTTAACAATTTTGAGAAGTCTGTAAATATTTCTCAATTTCTATTAAAGTGTAAATCTGAATTTTATAAAAATAAAATAAAAAATATGAAGCAATTATTATTTTTTGATTATTATAAAGAATAAGAATTTCAAAGCAAACATGCAGTACATTGTATATTATATATGTAAGTATGCACGTTATGTATATACATATTGGTAAATTGGCTTCATCTCAATTAATTTTAGTTCTGATAAATTCAAACAAAAATATTTAAAATTATTTACATACAGGGTGTTATGGAAATGACTTATTATTTTTTAACCCGTAAATCTATAGGTCGAGCCGAATTGGGGAAAAATTGCGTTAAATGGCGCTCGAAGCTAGAAATTCGAGAAAAATGCCTTCAAAAATTTAGCTCAAAACACCTACGCGCCAATGATCAAACAGCTGATTCGTACTACTTGTCAAAAAAAAAATTGTTGACAAAAATCTGACAGTTACTGTCAGATATTGTCTTTAGATATCGTCAGCCCAAAACATGTGTTTTGAGCAGGGTTGCCACATTTACTACATCAGTTTCATCAGATAACCTTTTTTGAATATTTAATTTTTTCTACTTAACTTTAATATGCTTTAGTTTCTACCCTATTACACGAAAAATTGTCTACGTATTGCTCTAGTTTTATTTGTACATACCTTGAAATAAAAAACATATCGGCAAGAAATCCACGTTATACCGTTACCATTTCAAATGATTCTAGCGGGACATTTATTCACTTTAACAACACATTAACTGTTCGGGACATTATCAAGTTATTAGCTCTTTAATTCTGTGTTATTAATACAAGAAATTAGTAGTTATAGACTTAATACTTTATAACAAAATCCGGATTGAACACAACGCGTTTTGGACGGTGGCATTACTGCCCCGCTAGACACACGTTTAATACGGTTATGTAAATCAGCCAATCAGATGCGGTCAAGCGCTCGCTAAGCCGATTGGTCGTCATTTTCAATTGGCGCGCGATTTAAATGAGTTAATTTAAAAAATGTTATAAAATGATATCAATTTAGGAATTTCTAGGTGTTAGAATAGGATAGCAGCATACATATTTAATGTTACAGATGAGTCTTGAGTTTTAATACTTTAGAAAGGCAATATCCATAAAAAAATAAAACGACCATTTTTGAGAGGGCCCTCGGAAAAAAATGTTGACCCACTTTGTTGCACTCGCATTGTTTAAGAAGGCTTGTGCATTACTAGTCGTAACTAATATTTACTGACCACAAACTATTCAAAAGAAGTTTTATATTGGCACTATTTGCTCTAAAAAAATGTATAAGTAGAATGCAGAGTTGTATACCTACCCACTCAAATAAAAGTATTTAAATGTATTGTAAATATCAAGGGCTTGGTATCTAAGTTATCCAATATTTTTATAATGTAATTGCCTTTTAAGTAGGGCCACCGAATCGTGTTTAGTGCAGGTATGGATAAAGTATTAGTATTAGTATTAGTATTAGTATTATTAAATGTGATTTGTTGCTGTTCTGTGATTGGGTACTGAGCAGTTCAAAGTCAATGGCTTCATATGTGGCTTCATAAATTTGTTTTTAATATCATTTCTTATTATTCATTTACTTGCAACGGCATAAAATTTGTTTGCGTTTTGCTGCTGGAGTGTATAGTTGTTGAATAATGTGATACATGATAGATATATTGCTTGTTCTTGTTATTCTGTGGTTGATATACGTGGCGCCCTCTGAATTTATGTTATGAGAGTGATTCTAGACATGGCGAAGGTATTGTTATCATCAAGAAAGTAGTAGATTTGTTTATAATCATTTGCACAAAAGTTTTACAAGATTAAAGACTAAATATGAATTTCGTTGTTATTAATTAAAGACCACTTTATATAATAATACACATGTGATGGGAATGTTTTGTGATGTGATAGTTTATCTGTGTAAATTTCCAGACATAGGGCTTGTTGTTGGTATCTACGATTTTTACTCAGCGAAGTATTATGATAGCAATACAATTTCATGGGGTGAGTAAAAACTATACCTATTGAATAAGGCTTGTTTAATTGAAATCGCAGTATAGTTTTTGATTTAATCTTTTTTAAAAAACCTAAAAAAAAGATTTTCCCGAATACTTGGCAACGTCGCAAGGTAATCAGCTGTCTGTAGAAATTCCGCCAATTTGTCATGTCAAAAACACGTGTTTAGGGGTAATGAACTTTCATAGAGGCACAGATGGTCCGGTTTTAAGGTATTTTACAAAATTCAAAATACTTCCGATTTTAGAAAAAAAAACTATCAAGTGTAACTCTAGGCCACCCCAGGAGTGGCCCCTTAAAATATAATAAGTCATTTCCATAACACCCTGTATAGGGTGGTCTGTAATGAATGAGCCATAGAGTAACCACCGATTCTACACATAAAAATAATAGGTTTCAGCTAAACATGCCTTAGTAAAATGTTGGCCGTTAAAGAGATACAGGGTGTTAAAATTTAATTCCTAAATTAATTTTCTTTTCATATCTCGAGCTGTTTTTGAGATATAAACATGAAAGTTTGTAATTAGGAGCTTTTCAGAGCAAGAAACACGAATCTATCCCTGTTTTTCACATTTATTGTAATGATTAAAATTTATAATAGAATGGTCATTTCTAAAGAAAAAAGATATACTTACTTCATTTATTTTGTTAATACAATTCGTTTCCGGGATATTTGACATGAATAGACAACTTAATGTATCCTAACCACATCCAAAGGGTTCAAGCTCTTCTCCCACGTGACTTTCCACTACGTTTTAATTTTTGCCAATGGTTCCTACAAATGCTAGTCCAAAATCCATTATTTGAAAACACATTTTAAATAGCGATGAAGCAAATTTCTCAAGGAATGCCATAAACAATTTTCACAACAACCATTTTTGGGCAGAAGAGAATCCTCATTCGATACGCGAAAATAATTTCCAAGAACAATTTTCAGTAAATGTGTGGGCCGGCATTATTGGAGATTATTTGATAGGACCATTTTTCCTACCAGCAAGGCTAAACGGACAATATCATCGTCAATTTCTTGAAGAAGAACTCCCAGGGCTGCTAGAAGAGGTACCAATTCTTGTCAGAAACCAAATGACAGCACTTCAGCATAGAGGTGAGAAACTTTCTCAAACAAATTTTTAACAACCGTTGGATAGGTCGAGGGGGACCTCAGACATGGCTCCCTAGATCTCCAGACCTGAATAGCCTGGATTTCTTTTTCTGGGGACACCTGAAAGCATTAGTTATTAGACCCCAGTCCAGACAGAAGAGGATTTAAGAAACAGAATAATAGCTTCATGCGACATCATTCGCAATACTCCTGGAATATTTGGCAGAGTCCGTCAGTCCATGATGCGAAGACTTGTTTCGTGCATTTTAGCAAGAGGCGGACATTTTCAACAGTTTTTATAATTTTGTTTTATTTTTATTTGATTAACTAATTAATTGTTTTGTTTTAATTTATTTTTAATTTGTAATGTTTTTATCTGATTGTTGATAACCCTGTCGGTTGATCTAAAATAAAAATGAAAATAATTACTTAGAATACCTGCCAATAAAAACAGTTTTTTACTCTGCTTTATTTCGCCTACACTTAATTTCCATCGATGGCTATTTTTGCAAATAAATCGAAAACGGTCACAGATACGAGAATAGTGCAAGAGACCAGAACGCTAAACAAAGGGACAGAAAGTTCAAATTTCGTACCGGAATTCATACAGGGAGCTCCAAAAAAAAGTTCCAAAATATAAAAATGTAGCCGATTCAAGAAAATGTAACACCCTGTATACTGCGACAGACAATTTTGATACTTTATTGTAGAGATTTTAAAAAATGGTTGATGTTCCAAATTTGAAGCAATTATCACAGAATATAAGAGAGAAAGCGCAAAATACGAGAAAAAAAATTGAAACTTTGCCACCCTGTATAACGAAAATAACGCGTTTTAGATCATGAATATATTTGCATTTTTTTCTTATTTTAACGAGTACTATCACCCCCTGAAATATCTGCATGACATTAATTAACACCCTGTATAGACACTTAATAATAAACAAACACTGTAAAATGCAGACCAGTTATTTTACCTTTTCTCTATTAACCGACCCAACATTTGATTCCCCGAGGGTGGTCGGTATTGAGATATTTTATTTTATTCGAATCAAGTCAAAATATGTACTTACTTTTGGAGGCACATAAAACATACAGTCCCTCAGAAGACAACCATTTAACAGAGATCACTTAAATAGAGTGCGACGCATTGGTAGTGGACATGTCAACCAATAAACCGAATTTTACTGAGCTAAATTTGAAATTGTGCTAATGGTCCAAGGCACAACGTGGTTGAAGGTACAGACCTTTCCCCTACGTTCAGCCAGTTAAAATATCATAATGTAGAGTACGCAGGACAGTGATAGGAATATTTATCAGTAGTGACTTTTTCTCGAGAAATAATAGAGAACAACGGCAAACCCGCAAGCAGCAAAAGTAACACGTAAACGTTTACGTGCGCATGCTCAGTCTGCAAATTTCGATACGCATCATATTCCGCACGTTTGCGTGTCACGTAGAGTGACGGTTCTTCACGGACCCCGTATACGTGACATGAACCGAGACGTGTAGGGCCGAGTCCTCCCGGATAGTTGCGAGAGGTACCGAAGATCAAATTTGCCGGGACGATTGTCTAGACCTGGCCTATCAGAAGATACCAATGGCAGGCTGTCATTTTCACTTGTGTGTGGTCGGTACGCGTCGGTCAAGGTTTTTGCGCGTCGGTGCCGTAATTCTTATTTAAAGGAGCTCCCGTACTTATTTCTTTGCGGAAAATGACGTATGAAAAGAAGAATCGTATTTGTTTACGTGTTTGCGATTGTGTCTGGCCGTTGTTCTCTAATAATGCGAAAGTTTACGAGAGTGCTGTACACCATCCGGGGACACACTGTATAACAAAATTTCTAACAACAAATTAATGAATACCAGTATGTTATATTATCTAACTAGACAGACCCTCCTCGAATGACTGACTCATGGAAACAAAGAAAGGGGTTAAATTTTTCCCATTATTTACCCTTGTCAAAAGGAAATTAACTGAATTTATATTTTTGTTTGTCACAATTTCTGCTCGACATCGTATGAAATCTTTGTAATTCTTAACGGTCCACGATTCCCGACTGGGAATTATTAAATTAGCCGACTTGGCTTTAATTTACGGTCGACATGAATTCATACCAATTAATCAAAGTAAAAAGGACGGCACGGCGTAATATACGTTAAGATTAGGGGGATGATTTCTTAGTTCTGCCCTATAAATAAAAAAACTTTGAGGTTTTTCCCCCGGAACAAAGCAGAAAGTTTATTTCATTAGGTAATTTATAAAGGAGGGAAAAATAACTAAGATTATTTAATACCAATTCTTTTTAATTAGGATTTCTCTATATCTTTAATGTAATCCCTTATTATTGTTGAATTTGAACTTATCCAGGGTGTCCGTCAATGACGACGACAAGTTTTAGGGTATGATTCTACATAAAAAAATATGAAAACAAGTTCATATTAATTAACATAGGTCCATAATCCGCTTAATTATTTTATAAATAATCGTAAGGTTTCTAATTAGACGCAAGGCTCCGCCGTATTTTGCATGTAATAACATGTACATACCGCCGCGCCGTATTCATAGTAACCAATCAGGTGCGTTGCCTATAGCGCTTGACAAACATCTGATTGTCCCGCTCTGTGAATTAGTATTTTGTATTACAAACGTTTAGTTTAACAATCACTATGGATATGCTATGGATAAGTGCAAGTCGAAAAACATAAACGTAACCGACTATTAACGTTAGAAATCGTTTTTCTCTACCTTATAAGTTATTATTGACCAATTATCAATAATAAGGCATTAAAATCCATTATTGACCGATCTTCAAGAATCTATTTGAACGCAGGTAAATTGATTTTTTGATTCTACAATATGAATTCATAAACATGACTAACCTGAAAGGTGATTTCTTGTGGTTAGGCAACCAGATAATTATCAATACATATTAGATTATTAGAGATGCTTAGTATTGTAAAATATCGATACAATCAATAACAAATATTAATATTAATAATTAAGGTGTACTTACACATAATAATATCACTAACATTTTCTTCGCTCATTTTTTAAAAAAACGGAAAACTCGTGAAATCTGATGACATAAATGAACAAAAATTGACATTGACAAAGCCACCTGACAAAACAACAAAATATTTTGTCAATTCCGAAGCGCAGGTAACTTGATTAAAAAATATACTTATACATACCTATAATTTTTTATAATTATTAATACTATAAAGATAAATCTCTTATAAAAGCTTGTAGTAGAGGAAAAACTATTATATTAGCCACAGTATAGACAGCTTATAGCCCTCGCGTCTAAAATCCCTCGTCGCTCCGCTCCTCGTGATTTATACTTGCCGCTCGGGCACTATTGATGGCTGTCTAAACCTTGGTTAATAATATACTATTATATGTGCACACAAAGAAACCCAAGTGTAACCATACTAAAAAATGCGGAAAATTTACCAGGAATTTTACTTAATAAAAGATAAATGCAGTCAAGGTACTTATATTTTAAAATGATGTAATTCAGCTGATCCCAAACGACACCGAAGTACTACTCAAACTATAGTATGTTGCTTAATGCAAAAGAGTAATAAATCATTATTGAGCTATAAAACCTAGTTGTCTTCGCCGTATTCCATTGGTGTAGTCCAATTATTATTATTTAATTATGTCAATTGTCAGGGGTCCCGAGATCTAGTAGGTTTCAAAAATTTGAAATGTTTAGAGACTTTTCGGCAGTTGTTGGAAAACTTCGTTCTTGAAAAGGGCTTGGCTTTCTGAATTTATTGCTGAGAAACGGATTAGTAAAACTGCGCTTTCTAAAAATGAGCAAATTATTATTCTCAATGTATTCAACGCTCTTCGCCACCAAAATTGAACATTCGCAAAAAGAAAAATAATTGAAATGTGTTCAAATATGACTGGAGTGGGACAGTCAACAATATACCGACTTGTGCACGAGGATAAACGCGGCCCCATTAGGTCACCAAAGAGAAGTACAGAAAGAAAAGAAACTGTAATAAATGAGCATGAAACGACTGCCATCAGAAGAATAAATCATACACTCGCTTTTCTTAAAAAAATAAATACCTACCTAACTCTATACAAGTATTTTATTTTAAGATTGTTTTTAATTGTTCGCAGAAGTCAGAAAGAAATCTCCTGCAAAGATCACAGGCCACAATTGCAATAGTCGTCGTCAGGCAGCCATCAAACGCCTTAAGCCGGCATTACACGGCCTGTGGAGTGACACTCCTGGCGTGGAGTGGAGTGGAGTGACGTGTCTTGAAGATCGCGGTCCCACGGCCTGTAGGTCGACAGTTTCGTGCCGCCCAGTGAAAGTGCGCGAATTGCGAGGTGAGGTCTTCTCCAACAATTTTAAATTTACGGAAAAAAATAACCTCTATTAATAACTTCAATAAAAATAATTACCTCTGAACTTTGTGTTTTTCTGGGGTTATATACTGAATGCAGGAATTTTGCCATTTGTTCGTAGGCGAACCAGTCTGGTTTATAAATATCTTCTGCACCACTTCCCGTCTTCATGCTTGCCTTTACTTTAGCATGTATCTTTCGAAAAGTGCCCATTAGTGTTTCTTTTTTCTTTTTTATTTCATTTAATGTGCAATTAACACTTAATTTTTGTTGGATTCGCATCCACGAATCATGTACACCATTTCTGTCTTTATGACCTAGATGTTTGGGATTCCAAATGGCCGGTTCTTGTTCATACAGTACTAAAAATTCTGAAATAACTTCGTTTGACCACGACATGTTGATGGTTCCAGTAACAAAACACCACTAAATTTCGGAGAACATCCCGCTCACTCGACGCGCCGTGTGACTGCAAAACCCGAGACGCTCCACTCTCGCGCAGCGCGTTTCCTTTGAACTGTGCAATATTTACCGCTCATCGACGGGAACAGACAGGCGGCGTAAAGTTTGTCGCGCCGGGCCACGCCGAACCATTCCAACGGCGCGTTTTCCTTCGGTTATCACGCCAGGAGTGTCACTCCACACGCCGTGTAATGCCGGCTTTACCCTATCTAACGAGAGGGAAAAACCACGAATAGCACTTGTGTGCACAAATATCGAGGGATGATGCAAGCGACATCTCATGACGTTCAAACGCATCACTCGGTCCAATCTAACAGGAACTTATACAAGTTCAGAAGTCAGTAATAAAGTTTCTGCACTTAGCAGGAATCGTCTTCTTATCATATCGATTTGGAACTAGAATCCACACTATAACCAATAATTAATAATAAGTTTTACATTTCCAGTAAAAGTTTGTCTTCCCCTCGCATTATTTTTAATGTATGTAGAAAAACCATACAAATTTTAGTCAAAACTGTGAAAAATCAACCTGCGCCTTATCTTAAAAATTTTCTCAGTGTAAATGAAGCTTAACGTAAGAATTAAGTTAAATAATAGCAAGCAATTAGCACCTTAGTGACTCTATACATCATTCTCCTATATTATCGGTTAGAACATAAATCGTCACCCTGCTCTTGCCACACATCTAACAAATTGATTCTCTTACAAAAGTTCACAAAAAAACGGTAAAAGCAAAGTATAGCGTATTCCTTAATTAAGAGGGAGGCTGAAAACGTGTCAAGTGTTGCTCCGGCAGCAATCCAAGTCTAATTAATGATCGCCGACGCCGACGCCGCGTCTCGCTCCTGATTATTTCTTCAGCCACTTCCTAATCGGCTTCGGTGCTCAAACCGCTTGTCCTTATGAGCCACTGACGCGGAAAACGTGGCCAAAAAGCTCAAGTGCATGTGTTAAACGCTTATATATTTATTTGTCCTTTTATGTGTCGTTTCTTGTAAGCGTCGCCGAACATTGGCAAAATCTTGACTTAACTTAATAAATCACGAATGCTAAAGTCGGACTTCCATTATCCCGTATAAGATTATACAAAAATCCACAACGACCAGTTAAGGTTTAAGAGGTCTAAGAATCCTTTCAAACAAAACCAAGAACATTTTAATTTATGTTCAATGCAGCTTAAAGGCTTTTTTTTCAGACGGTGCAGTCGGGATGCGATATTCTTCTTGCGACATTTTTCGTCGCAAAACACTTTTACATGGTGCGATCAAATTTATTTTCAACATCACAAAAAGTTTGCGTGATGGTGTCAGTTTGTCTTCGTAGTTCATGGAGTACAAATGATATAGTGTGAACATTATGAATAAGAGACGAATTATTTTGCTGGTATTACTAAATCGAAGGCAAAGAAAGGAAAGATGTTAGATGTAGGAATCGACGTTATTCGGTACATCTACTTTTGTAACAGTGCGTTTTACTTTATTTTTGAAAAACATTCTCCCCGCTGGTGCACAAATTAAGACCAACATACATAAACTGGTGTAAAATCACAACATCATCATATTCCCTGCAGTTATAGAATCACCACACATTATAGGTGTAGAAAATCTCAATTTTTTATATTTATTCTTCCAGCTTTAGTCTGGATACTTTTTAGTAACTGGTCTTCGCTTAATAGTCGTTTCGCCATAGTAGTGTTTGTGCCTGCTGATTTTCCGACCTTATTGATGAAACATTTCACGTATATCGACGTAAAATGCTATTCTTTTATTATTTCAAAACCGAAGCCAGATCAAAACTTTTCAGAGGATGCGATATCGACTGTGCAACACGTCAGAGCCGGAGTACTACAAGGCTTCCCCCTTGAGCCGGCTCTGTACAATATTTATACCAGTGATATCCCTTAATTCGCGCAACGCCATCTAAAACCTATCGAGGCGTGAATAGACAAGTGGAAAATTCGCCTCAATGACGCTAAAACCCAAAATATCTACTAATCTAGAGCCAGATATAAATTTCCTCAAACCAAACTACTAGTCAAAAACACCAGGTTGGATTGGTGTGATACAGTAAAATAAGTGGGTCTGAGCTTCGATTAGCGGCTGGATTTGAATGATAACGTAGACCAACGCTTAAAAAAAACGGTCAACTTGGTGCCATTTACTCACTCATCAACAGTAAGAGTAGACTTAATATACTTACAAAGACCTTGCTGTATAAGACAATCATTCGTCCCATACTTATCTACGGTCGGTGTCACTTCTTGGTGCCCATTAAATAAAGCAACCTTTCGAAAAATTCAGACTTTTCAAGATAAAGTTCTCAGAATCATGACAAACACGCTTCACTTTACTATGATTCATACTTTACCTAACGACTTACTTCGTTTTTACTTCTGTGATCACTAATAATATTTATTAGCTAAAAACACTATAGTACCTAGGTTTAAATAAAATAATGGATTATAAAAAGTTACCTGCAGTACTATGTGTTGTCCAGAAAAGATCCATATCCAGCGGCTACGGAACAAACTGCAGCTATTTTGGTGGCTACATCCCAATATTTAATAAGAAATATCGTTAACATTGTCGGGGCTTGTTCAGTTCTACACAACTTTTGTTTGATTAATAATGGTTAATTTCAAGAACTTTATTCTGAGGAAACCTTTATTAAACAGGACAATGAAGCCGATGATATTATCAGATCAGGCCAACAAAAAAGAGAAATGGTTTGTTCTTTCTTAGAAAGTGCAAACAGAAAGAATTGATTAGTTCAGGTTAGTTACAATATTACAAATTAAGACAAATATTACCTAGAAAAGAGCTGCAGCTTGTTCCCTATCTGCTGGATATGACTCTTTTCTGGATAATATAATTTGTTTAGGTTCTTTTTTAGAAATCGTTAACTAAAGCCCTATATTTAACAATAACTTTAAAATTTCATTGTATTGTAGTTTATTCCTGGGTCCTTATTAGATATAAACATTAAAAAAAAAAACTTTATAAAACGATGTGTTTTTATTTATAAGCAAGAAATAATGTTCTATAAAACGATAATTTGATTTGCCATATTCTTTAATGTGCCATATTTTTGAAGTTTCGACTTCTGCTTCTTCTTTTGAAAGATTCTTTAAATAACCTTTCTCTGCATAACTCTTAATCTTGGAATCCAAGGATTTAATCAAGTTTGTCTTTGAAAAATTTCAGCTCATTCTTCAATTAACCCTTCAATAATCCCCGACTTGTACACTGTCACCGTAAAGCCTCCGCTAGGAACGTCTGACCACAACCTCATTTTGGCACTAAGCAAATTACCACTTAATGCCGAACAGCCCCCCAAACCACGCAAGATCTGGCATTATAGATCAGCTAAGTGGGATGACCTAAAGGATCATTTTCAAACCTTTCCTTGGCGGAACGTTTGTTTTACCTCTGATGATCCATCCATCTGTGCTAGAGAAGTATCGGAGGTTAGCCTTACTGGCGTGGAAGCCTTTATCCCTTTTTTCAAAAAAGTGCCCTTCCAACGGCAAGCATTGGTTTACCAAAAATTGCGAACGAGCTGTTAAATCAAAAAAATATTTCTACCGACAATGGCGTCAAAACCCTACCGCCGAATATCACATCATCTTTTTTAACGCTCAAAACCAATGCAAGCAAACGATAAGCCAAAGAAGCACACAACCAGAGGAGCAAACACAAACTTCTTGAATGTCCTAACGAATTAAGATAATTTTGGTCGGTAGCTAAAGCCGTCAGTCAGAACTTTACCAAGTCAACCATTCCACCTCTAACACGTTCTGATGGCACCATTGCGACCAAAGCACAGGAAAAAGCAAACTTATTGGCGAAACTAATCTCTTAACATTCAACGGTTAATTTTCAGGGAAAAACGTCACCAAACATTCCCCCTGTAGAATCGAAAATGCCCAAGATTGTTTTCCGACAGCGCTATATTAAACGAATCTTAAGGAGTCTTGACACCAAGAAAGCTTCTGGTGCTGACGATATTCCAGCTATCGTTATTAAGACATGCGCTGACGAATTGATACCGGTAATTTATAGGCTTCTTAACTTATGGTACAAAAAAGGAATATTTCCTTCATGCCAGAAACTGCGGAGTCCAGCCCATACCCAAAGAAGGCAAGAAGACCTTGCCAAACAAGTATCGTCCAGTCGCATTGCCTTCAATTATATGAAAGGTTATGGAGAAGGCTATCCATGAAAAATTATTAAAGTACCTGGAAGGCTTCAACATTATTAGTGACCGCCAGTTTAGATTCCGTAAGTCTAGATCAACAGGAGACCTTCTTGCTTATGTTACTTACGTTTGGAATAACGCAATAGAACATCGTGAAGAGGTCCGGGCGGTAGCACTAAACATTTCCAAAAGTGAGAGCGTGTAGAATGCCGGTTCAATTTTGTTCATGACTGTCAAGCTTTCTTATAGACCGTTCTCTGCGAGTGGCGATAAATGGATTTCTTTCAGACACGTTTAACATCAACGCCGAAGTCCCTCAAGGTCCTATATTGTAGCCCACCCTCTTTTCACTATACATTAACGGTCTTTTGGGAAAAACTAAAAATCCTATATATAGCTTCGCTGATGACAGCACACTTGTTTCATCTTTTACTCTGGATAGTCGGACATCGGCTGCCAATGCACATCTCTATACGCAGCAAAAAGTCTCACTTCTCAATAAAGACCTGGAAGAAATTCTGTCTTGGGTGACAGTAACCAAGTAGAATTTACTGCTAAAAAAACCCAGGCGGCAGTTTTTTCCAAAAAAATTAATGTTGAGGAACCGGATATAGTCATGGCGGGACACTCTACTCCCTTGGCTTCATCAATTTATTTATTGGGCGTCCATTTAATTAGTCATATGTCTTAGCATAGTCATGTTGAGGCCATTGCTAAGGCAGCCTCACAAAAGCTTGGAATACTTTTCCGAACTAAGAACCTCTACACACCCCAACAACTTTCAATGCCCTATAAAGCCCAAATTCGACCATCGTTGGAGTCCTGTTCGCATATTTGGAGCTCTGCTCCTAAACATACTCTGAGATTTCTAGATTCCATTCAAAGAAGGGCCATCCGCTTGATCGCTGATCATAATCTAACAAACAACCTAGAAAGACTCGAACATTGAAGGCAGGTTGGCGACTTGAGTCTATTTTACAAATATTTTCATGGCAGGTGCTCAACTGAGGTAGCCCGCTTGATTCCACCCAGAGCTGTACATAGTAAAAATACACGACGTGTCACTACAGCCCACCCGTACGTGGTTCAGCTTAGTTGTTTAAAAATTCCTTCATCTGGAGAACGTCATCACTCTGGAACGACCTCCCTGAGAAGAAGTATTAGATCCACTAAAGTTGATGGTAAAGGGCATTATGCAGTAAACAAATACATAAACTATAGGAAATTTTTGTATAATTATCTTGTTTTTATGAAAAAAAAACTGTGTAATTCCCTCACTCGGATATTTTAGTTATAAGTTGGCAACCCTGTCGATAACTGACGTCACTCGAAGGGTATGACATGCATCGGTTTTTGTTTTGCATCAACCATTATTCACCAGTATTATTGATTCGATGTAAGAAATTTGTCTCAAGAAATATTGTAGATAATTCATAATTGGGCATACCCTCTCTTCCCTAATCTAAGGGCATTACTATACCTGCCCTGAGTTTTAAAATAGGATGGATGATTCCAAAACTACGAGGCATTTAATAAAATGTTTCAATTGTTGCCCGTTTAGTTTTCCAATTTCAACAACAGGATAACTCTACATATTGCAAAAGCCAAAAGCAAAGGGTTAGTTACAACAAGGCACAATGTTTTTTAAATTGAATTACAAAAATATATTAAAAATAGACAATAGTATCACAGAAAAATTAATGTAAATAAGAATTTCTGGTAATTTTCATCCTCTGTTTAGTAAGCCAGCCTGTCCTGCTATGCCTACATAGTCCTGAACTAATTGCTGGTTTTCTGCTAGACGATCCCTTACTCTCCTTCCGGCCTTTTCCTAAACAAAAAAAAATTGTTTCACTTAATATACATAACAACTGTTGTGCAGTACGTTTTATCAGTGGCGTGGCCACAGAGGGGCGAAGGGGGCAATCGCCCCCCCCCCTCTTGGCCTGGCGCCCTTTACTACTTAAATAGTAATTCTTACGAAACAAAATTGGCCCTATTTTATTTTTACTAAAGAAGAGCAAGGGAAATAAACTTAGTTAATAAAACCAGTGCAGTGTCGAGAATATCTCACCACATTAAGCTAATTTGTTTTGTCTATAGTGGATTTTCACTTTGCTTGGGGCCAGACCCCCGTTTTTAAGGGATCATGAGAAAGGTGAATTCCTACAAAATTCTGGCGGCGTGCTCCCAAAAAATTTTTGCCTGCGGCGCTTGTGCTCCTAGCTTGGCGCCCCTTCCCCATAGTTTGCCCCCTCCCCGCCCCAAAATGCTGGCTACGCCACTGTGTTTTATTTAAGTGGGCTACAAAGCTAAACTTGAAACTGTTTTAAGAATATGTTAAATAACCAACAGCGTTATAAATGTCATAAAATTACTATACAGGGTGTTCAGATAAAGGTGGCTCTCTGCCATATCTCAAAAAGGATTGCTAACACATTGTTGTATGTGTACAAATGCCGATAGAGGAATTATTTTATAAAAATTGGCCTATTAAGTCAGTTTTGAAAACGAAAAGTTATTATTATTTATATCTCTTTTGGCGGCAGTTTGATCTTAAGGTTTTATATTTAAAAGTACTGTATCTTTCATACCTTCTATCCATCTTTACTAAACTTAGGCTCATTTGTAAGAAAGTTTCAGGCTTTATTGAAAAACTGATTTTGACTATGGCTAGTACAATAACCATTGTGAAAGTTAATATAAATTAAACCAGCTATTTTTTCTGCTTTTAAAAAACGGACTTTATGCATTTAAATGTTTAACTGTTTTATTAATATCAAAAACCATTCAATATAGTTAGGTACTCACCACACTCTTCAGTCTATCTTTTAGCCATCCAGGTTTCGCATCGATTGTATGTAACATAGAAGCCAAAATAACGACTATTAATGTCAAAGCAAGAAATATCTTCATGTTGGTAAATTATTTTCTTGATATTACACAAACAATAAATAAGTATTTGCCTTTATTAACTAAAGTCGGTACAAGTATTACTATGATTCACTTCAAGATACGGTGTTACTTTTATACTTGATTTTTGTTAAATGCTGTAAAATATTGATTGGGTAGATCCCCTTTTCACACCCGATTCACATAAGAAGACAGAAGTACTTTGGTAATTTATTATGCACGGGGATTCTTCTCGTAAGAAACATACAATAGAATGCAGAAATAAATTTACAATTCTTTATATGAAAATTAATAATAAGTTAAGTGTAAATTACACTCTGTAAAATCTAAACGGTCTTTGACCGTAGCTATCAATACGCTATTTTCCATTGCATTACCGACTAGTGATAGTACCGCGTACAGATGACGCATAGCCGGTATTCCACACTGCAATTATTTATTTAGAAAGTTTTTATTCTTCGCTTTGGATAATATTTGTCTAATAGCCTATGAATATTTCTGATTTATTTTTAAAAGTTCATTTTACGGCAATAAATGCTAGTTAGCTGTAGAAAGGCAAATAAATAATTAAAATTAATAGATTCTTCGCTACAACTTTTAGTAATGGTATTTTTTCGAATCTCGCCTATTTTCATTCTTCAGGAATTGTCACACGTAATAATATTTTAATATGGCACTGTTATTCAATTTTTAGTTGGTAACATTTTATTACACTGGGTGTCCACGGAAGGTGGCTCGCCCCTATAACTCATTTGTTTTTAAAGATAATGGAATGAAATTTGGAAAATTCGTATGCGATATAAAACTGCATTATTTGACGAGTTGTTCAACTTTATAGAACTTCCGGTTTTATCAGAAGTGACATAAAATGTCGATTTTTCAACACTACACCTAATATATTTTTACTTTCTTTGGATCCATATGACATTATAAATACAACCATGTGTCACTTGTCACTTTTTGTCTTAAAAAAAAAATTATAAAAGAAAAAAGAACTAAAAATCTATATCCAGATTCTATTAATTTTTAGGATTGCAGATGTTCAAAGTGACCTCTATCTTGTTGCTGATATAGTCGTACTTTTTCTACTATCTCTCTTGAAAAATGGAGGTAATTTTCAACCATTTATGTAAATACATATTTGTAGTTGTAATTGTAATATTTTTGATCGAATGAATATCCATTAGATTATTAACAAATAAATATTGGCTAAACGATAAGAAATAGGCATATTAAAGGTTATACAAAATTTACATAAAACTTGAAAGGGAATCTAAATACCTATCAATATACAGGGTGTTCCATTTAAAATAAGAAAGTTGATGGGCTGTATATATAAAAATGATGCCTGCCTGTATATATAAAAAATGAACAGATAAAAATTTTACGTCAATGCAAGACATTTAAGTGTTTAACTTTTTTCTTTAACTCTTAAGGCACAGTAGTTATAATATCAAAATAAAATGTGGATCACATGGTACAAGTGATATTTTAATGGAAATAGGAAAGTTTGGATGCAATTTTTTTTCTTTTAGACAAAAAAACTTCGGATTCGTGATAGCGACCTCAAAATGGGGTGTAGCGAGAAATGGAGATCATTTTGATAGCGAATAGACAGACATGCTATGATCCAACACACAAGTTAACTCTAGATAACTATCTGTTTTTCAACCACAGTGAATAAATTAGCAAGTATGCCTTTTTCGGTTGTTGTCATGGAAACGGTACGTTAAAAGTTAACTTGTGTGTTTGATCATAAGGCTAATTCTTGATTCGAACTTGCCCGGGTTGCTTTAGGTCACTGCCGTCTGTACGTATGTCGAAGACTGATTTGGTATCGCCTAAAATCGGGAAAAATCAGGACAATGTCGGCTCCCAGGACAATACACAAAAAAGCTAAGCCTGTCCTAGGTGAATTAGACTTGTCCAAACCGCAAGTCGATATCACCAATGGTTTAAAAGTTATTTTGATTTTCGATAAAAAAAATGATTGAATCCTTACGTACGGGTACCCCGTATACCGGCAATAACCAGGATAACTAATTTCATGACCTACTGTGTAATAAACTATAAAAGGTATAATTAAAGGGCAATGGGTCAAACAAACATCAATAACACCCAATAAAATATTAATATGAAAATATGCATAAATCTTGGAACTAGAAATAATTAGCAGTTTAGCGAGAAAAAAATCACAAAAATGTTCAAAAGGTTTTCCATCATTTCCTAAGCAATTTTATTTGCCTGGCCGTTCACCGGATCTTACTTGTCTGGATTTTTACCTATAGAGTAGGTTTAAAGATCTGGAGGTACCAATAACTAGGGAAACCATTATGGGATAGATAAGAAATTCCGTTAGAAGTTTATCCACTGCTGAAATTAAAGCAGCCGTGTTTTCCACTGGAAGAAAAATAGCTAAGTGCTTACAAAATGATGAAAAACATTTTGAACATTTGTGATTCTCTTCTAGCTAAATTGCTAATAATTTCTACAGTAAAATCTCTCGATAGCGACCACCCTCGGGGATTCAAATGTTGGTCGGTTAACAGGGGTGGTCGGTTAATAAAGCAGAATTAAAACCACTAAACTGCATTTTACAGTGTTTGTTTATTAATTAAGTATCTACTTATATGTAAATAGTTTTAAATATTTTTGTTTAAATTAATCAGAACTAAAATTAAATGAGATGAAGCCAATTTACCAATATGTATGTACTGCAAGTACATACAAACATATATATTATACTATGTACTGTATGTTTGCTTTATAATTCTTATTTTTTTAAATGATCAGAAATTAATGATTCTTTCATATTTTTATTTTATTTTTATAAAATTCAGACTCACATTTTAATAGCATTTAAGAAATGTTTGTAGACTTTTCAAAATTGTTAACATTATTATAGTTTTCTAGGTCTCTCAAGCTTGCAGGTTTTTTTTTTTTTTTTTGTTGTTTGGGCCCGCCTGCAGATCGGTCAGTACTGCAGCCTTTCGGCTTATTGTACTATGTACCAATTTTCTTCATTCCACCCATTCCAGTATCTTTGTACCTTGCACAAGTTTGTACAAGTCCTTAACTGAGTGTGTGGTGTATGTATTTGGTTCTGCCCGAGGCTGCCCATAGATCGACTGTCGTTTGTGATCCAATGCCTCGCATTCGCACAGTATATGTTTGACTGTTTCGGTCTCTTTATTGCAGAGTCTGCATTTCAAGTCCCCGTTGTACAGTCCCATTTTGAACAGTCGTTCCTTGACTGGTGCATGTCCAGTCATGAATCCCGTAATTATTCTCAGCTGGTTCCTGCTCATTGTAAGCAGTTCTTTTGCTTTCTTTTGGCATGGTCTGCCTATGAAGGCTTTCCCATGCACTTGTCTGGGAATATTTTCCCAGTAGTTGTTATGTTTCAGTTTTATCCAGTCTCTGATTTGTCCTCGGGCTGTACTTTTTGGTACTCCGATGATCAGTTCTGTGTTAGGTATCTCAGCCTCCGTTCCTCTTTTTGCGAGTTCGTCTGCTTTTTCGTTGCCTTCTATACCTCGATGTCCCGGCACCCAGACCAGTTTTACTCTGTTCTGGTCTGCCAAGATCTCAAGTTCTGCAAGGCATTCCCATACCAGTTTTGACGTTACCTCGGGCTGTGATAGCGCCTTGAGGGCTGCTTGACTGTCTGATGCAATATGGATCTGCTTGTTCTCATATGCTCTCCTATTTATTTCTCTTGCACATTGCAGGATTGCGTAAATTTCTGCTTTGAACACAGAATTGTGTTTTTCCAGTCTATAGCTGAGTCCCTGCCTCATATGCCTGGAGAAGATTCCTGCACCAGTTCCATTAGCGGTCTTAGATCCGTCAGTGTACCAGATCTGTCCCCGCTGTATGGCCTTTGGTTCTTGGTTTTCCCATTCCTCCCTTTCAGGTATTATTACCTCGAACGGGGTTTTGAATGAGTACCTTTTCTTAGTGTGGTCCGAGTTGACGTTTAGTACATTCCTCTCCACCACCCTAATGATACTTGTGTGACCCGATCTGATATTTATATCCTCCGGTTCCTTTTTCAGTCTATAGGCTGCAAGTCTGGCCTCCCCCTGTATCACAAATTGCAGGGGGGGAAGGTCTATAAGCGCCTCCATTGCTGCCGTTGGAGTCGATTTTGTGGCTCCAGTTATGCTTAAACAGGCAAGTCTTTGTATCTTGCCGAGTTTCATAATAGTGGTAATCTGCTGTGTCTTGGGCCACCACACCAGAGCGGCATATGTTATTATGGGTTTAACCACCATGTTATATAACCAATATAGCATATCCGGTTTTAGACCCCATTTCTTTCCGAAGGAGCGTCTGGCCACTACAAGAGCGGTCTCCGCTTTTTTTGTGATTTTTTCTAAATGAAGGTTCCAGGTAAGTTTCGAGTCTAATGTTACCCCGAGGTACTTAACCTCACCCTTCAGTTGGATGTTACTTCCACGAAGGCTTAGGGGGCCTAGTCCCTCCAGTTTGCGTCTTCGTGTGAATGCTACGATGGTGGTTTTGTTGGGGCTGATATTCAGCCCTTCCGCGTCCGTCCATCTTGTTACCAGGTTTAGAGCCCTTTGCATGCGATCTCTAACCGTGGTGTTGAATTTACCTCTGGCCAGAATGACTATGTCATCTGAGTATCCCAGAGTGCGATGACCATGTTCTTCGAGAGTCCTAAGTAGCCCATCCACTACAAGAGTCCATAGCAGGGGTGAGAGGACCCCGCCCTGCGGACATCCTCTCGCGACCTTGGCCGATGCAGTCACTCCCATGACTGTTGTATATATCACTCTTTGTCTCAGCATGGAGTCGATCCAGTCACAGCATGTTCCCTCGATTCCTCTGAGTCTGAGTGTTCTAGCAATGGAGTCATGGGATGTGTTGTCGAAGGCGCCCTCGATATCGAGGAACGCACCCAGCAACACCTCCCTGTTTTCCAGAGTGTTTTCAACCTCCTTTACCAGCTCATGTAGGGCCGTCTCTGTTGAGGTTCCTGCTTTATAGGCATATTGGTCTTGGTGGATTGGTCTTTCAGCCAGAGCACCATCCCTGATATGTCTGTCAAGCTTGCAGGTTTCTCTTCCTCTGTCTCAGAGTTGGAAGTACTTTCATCCGTTTCTTGGATCTCTTCAATATAATACTCGATAACAGTCAATTCTACACTTTCTGTAAGCAAATCGTTATCAATGGGGGCCAGGCAAATTGTTTCAAGTTCACAAATGTGTCCTTAATGTTAGGAAACAGTTGTGCGAGTGGAATATTGTCTTCTATTTTGAAGTCGTCAATATTATCTGTATTACACATAAATCCAGCTTTCATAATGCATTTTTTTATTGTCAATGGGGACAAATTGCGCCAGGCCATATCAACCCATATCAAGGCGTTGGTTATGGTAATATTATTTTCGATTTCTTGAAAAGGACAACCACTGTCTTTACATGTTAAAAGCTTTTTAATAAGGTAACTTCTGTAGAGCAATGTAAAATACTGACTAAAGCCTTGGTCCAAAGATTGGCAATGTGAGATAGTATTGGGTGGATGTAAAACAAGTTTGATATTATCCGATGTAATGTTGGGATGAGACGTTGCATTATCCAGAAACAATACCACTCATCTGTCCAGCTTCTTTATCTTGGTATTAAATCTGTGAAACCATGTTGTCATGATGTCTGCTGTCGTCCACGCTTTTTTGTTCGAAACCCATTGGAGAGGTAACTTATCGATATATGCGCCCTTAAAACATCGAGGATTTTTGCTTTTGCCTATTTTAACGGGTTCTTCCTTTTCACGATCTATATTTGCACAGAACAGAATTGTAAATCGTTGTTTTGATGTTTTTTTTTCGGTACACTTGTCATCTTTCAATACATATGTTTTGTTGGCAATGCACAGTAGTGCATTAAATACGTCCCTTGGGGCATAATCCTTTAAAATGGTCATTTTTTTTTAAGCAGTTACATCTTCGATATTGACAGCGGCTGGTTCACCACATATTTTCTTGAAGGTAATATCGTGCCGACGACGGAATTTTTCTAACCATCCATTTGATGCGTTGAAGTTACCTAGTCCTAGACATTGAGCAAATTCGAAGGCTTTTCTTCGAATTATATGCCCGGATATTGGTAATTGGATATTGGTGCTTGTTTCTCACCCTACAAACAATTTGGTTCACTGCCAGTCCTTCTTTTTTCTACACCATTGCTACCTTCTTAAAACAAATTTCTAACTTCTGCTTTCGTTTGAAGCTACATAGTCACTTGGGTCTTATTTACTTTAGATTTTTCAGCCAGTTTCCTGGAACTTAAATCAGTTTTTTCACTTTTCTCGATTATTTCAATTTTTTCGCTTAAAGAGGGACATTTCCTTTTTCCTGCCATCTTCAAATGTTTACGTTAGTCCCAAAACACACAAAAACTGTTCAAAACAAAACTAATGTTAACAACCGATTTATCAGCCTTTAACGCAAATTGAATTGATCCGCCTGCAATAAAGTAATTAATGTATATTGCCCCTAATGGAGGGTGTTTTTAGCATTAATGTTAATAAAAAATTCCGATGATGAGTTCCCGCGGTCGTTTAACAGATGGGTCGGTAAAGAGGAGTATAAAATAATGGATTTTTTTTAAATATGGGGAATTCATAACCGGTTGTTTAACGCAGGTGGTCACTTTATAGAGGCGGTCGTCAACAGAGGTCTTACTGTAGTTCTAAGATTTGTGCATATTTTCATATTCATATTTTATTAGGTGTTGTTGGTGTTCGTTTCGCCTCTTCGCCTGTAATTATACCATATATAGTTTATTACACTGTAAGTCATGAAATTAGTTGATATCTTGCTCATTGCGGGTATACCGGGTACTGGTAAATGAATCATTATTTTTAGAATACTCAAAATAACTCTTAAACCATTGGTGATATTGATTTTCGGTTTGAACGAGTCGATTTCAATGCAAATTGTTTCCTATACAACCAAAAAAAGTTGTAAAGAGTTTTTCACTATAAATGGTTGACTCCGTTTAACTACCTGGGACGTTTTGCAAGAGCTTGGCCATAAAAATGCAAATAAACTGTCGGTCAGGGTCGGATTATAATTTGTAATTATAGCAGGTAATATTTAACTATCTTGTGCTTGCGATAACGTCTTTCAGTCTTCTTTGTGTTTCTTAGGAAGTGTTCAAGTTGTGCTACGGTTACGATACAATAATTTTAAATTATTTAACAAAATATTATACGTATAAAAACAGATATTATGTGGCGTCCGTGGGTAAATATTAATAGTGGTTCTTCTAGTGTTCCGTTGAAGAAAAACCACTTATCTCTTGATGCTAAAAACATTGTAAAAAATGTATATGGTTCTTTACTTGACCAAGGACTTGAGGCGAGTGCTGCCGCAAGTGTAACAAGTGATATGAATAAGGTGCCTCTTACTACAGTAAGACAAATTGCAGTAAATCCCGTCAAATCAAGAAAGAAGCGTATAGATACCGGTTTCAAGAAAAGTATCGATGAAGGCGATAAGGACCTAATAAGACGAAAAATCTATACTATGTACGAAGAGCAACGTGTCCCTACATTAAAGAGTCTAAAACAGCGGCTCACTAATGACGAAACCCAAATAAACTGTAGAGCATCACTAGTCTTTGGAGAATTTTGTCTGAAATGGGCTTCAGATATCGTAAAATTGATAAAAGACAAGTACTAATGGAATCCGTCCGTTTAAGAAAATGGCGTTACGAATATATAACATCCATAAGAAAATACCGATCTGAAAATTTACCATCCAATTTAAAAATACCGAGAAAAGTCAAGAAATAAGAGTGATTAACAGCGCCATCTTAAAATTCTATTAAGAAACTTGTGACAATTCAAATTCAGGTTAGTCCTAAAAGTCACTTCTTTATTGTGCAAGGTTCGAAAAAATTCCAATAAATAAAGTTGTACTGAACGATCTACTGATCTTAATTATTTATTTGTTTTTCTACAGTTAAGTGTCATTTTTTTCCGAAAAATGAACTTTTAAAAATAAATGAGCCGTTAAAGAAATGGGCCTTGCGGCAACTTCCGAAACTACAAATTATTATTAATGAATGTCTCTTGGTAATTTTTATAATGATAGCTTTATTTTCAAATCTGGTAGACGTATAGTATCCTAGATATGGCCGCTCCGTATCCTTATCGGGACACCCTGTATATCGAATATTTTGGTATCGTTAATTGTACAAATCCTGGGTTTTAAAATCCCAGTCTCACCAACAAAAAGTACACTATTTTTCCATAGGGTGATTCACTGATTCTTTTTTCTACTTTCACTCTCAAGAAGACACTTTTCTTTACCAAAGCATTTCTTTATTCTACCAAACTATGCCATTGGAACAGATAATGTCAGGTGTTTACATAATTCATGAAATCATACTACTACATCACATTGCTTGTTGTCGATTAACTAATCAATGGCCACATTGACTAATCACACTTAAGGGGGTTCATGTAACCCGCAACAAACTATTTTTACTTCAACAATATTTGCAAAAGGTTGTTCCGTGGGAAGAAGACGTTTTACCACGAACAAAGTTCTGAAACTCGACTCACTGTTTAGAAACCCTCAGCGCTGCTGGCCGAGCACTTCGCGGGGAGGAGACGTTCCGCCACGAAGAAAATCTTAAAACCTACTCACTGTTTGAAAGCACTTGGCCCTGATGGCTCGAATATTACGTGGCGATTTCAATCACGGCAGACGTACACCACGGAGTGAAGTATAAAACCTACTGACTTGCTTTGCAACACGTACGCCACGTCCACAACGCTCGCCAGTCGCCGGTTGTCATAATTGGGAAAGCCTTGCCGAACTATGATTTTTACCGCCCGTCAATTGAACCGAAGGCATATATTTACTGTTTACCAGCTAGACGCAAGTTGAAGTATAAAAACGTAAGCAAGCTGTGTTATTATGGGTTTTCTATTGTATTATTTTACCAAAAGGATTATTAAATGCGACGTAAATTTGCAGTTAAGTTTTAATAATATGTCAAAAGATGAGTTTTATTTATTTCTTTAGAACAGTAAAACATAACCCAAATGCGGCGTTGCCGATCATTATTAACTTTTCACTGAAATGCGATTATGGTTTTGGTCTAATTATTAAGTAATATTAGGAGTTTGAATTATGTTAATTAGTCTTGAAATGCATATACATGTCTCCCCAACACTAATAATAAGTCAGAATATAGAACTAACCTTTCGCCGCGGATGGGATAGACAAGAGAAAAAATTGCCAAAGAGTTGAAAGACACGAATAACGGTAATTCTTTATAAATATTTTTGATTGCTTTAACAATAAGATCCGCAATGCAAAAAATTTGTTTCTTGTGCAAGGTGTACAGAAACGTTAAATTAAGTTTAATTTTTTTTAGGTTTCATCGAAAATAAGGTTTAATGTTTTATTGCAAACCCTCAGAAAATTGAATCGTATATAATATTTTAAAATATATATTTAAGTTGAATATAATTTATAGCTAAATATATGCTATATGTATATAACAAAATGAGAGTTGCAGCACGTGGCTACATCTCGTGGCAACCACACGTATCGACCCAACCAGGACAGCGAGAATCCATATAGGTTCAAACGCTGGCAAGGCGGCCCATCGCGGACAAACTACGTTTTTTTTTGCTATATGTATGCTTAGAAGTAAAAAAAATGTATTCAAATAAGAATATATTTAATATTAATATTCAGCTTGTGTTTATTTCGTATATCATATTTTAAATGGCGCTAGTTTAATGGGTCTCTCACTGTGACTGTCCATTAGAATATTTCGAAAAGTAAGGCGGTTTAAATTCTGAAAATTTGGATTATGTGGTTTCCAGCTCTCCTCAGATGAAATAATAGCGGTATTATGCGACTTCCGGTTATACCGGAACTTGTCCAAACATGCTTATTTTAAATAGAACAGCCTATACAGGGTGTCCCACGACGAACCGCCGCGATCGATTTCTCCGAAAATAGACTTTTAAAAATTTTGAAAGTTTGGCAGTTTACTAAGATCGATGGGGGCAATTCGGCTAAAATATTTTTAAGATGGTGGCACTTCCGGTTATACCGGAAGTTGATGTCAACTTGCTTATTTTAAATAGAATACCCTATATATTATTTCATTTTCAGATTTCACGCAAGATTCTAGACATATTTCATGTATGATATTCTATACCTAAGTCTAACCGTTTTTGACATATTTAAAATTTTATGTCGAAAATGACATTTGCAGGCCTAAACATAACTATCATATTCTCCTATATGAAAGCCTTTATTATATCATTGGGGTTAGTTTCCTTATAGAAGGGGGTCTACTCTAGTGGACTGTATTGATATTTTGATAATTAATAAATACAGGGTGATCAAAAACTAACTTTAAATATTAAATTTAAAAAATCGTATAAGGTTGTTTGTTCGGAAAATTTGTAGTTTTCGAAATATTGGCAATTTAACATTTTTCTTTTGTAAAAATGCTATGCGGCTTTTAAGTTTTGTTATTAGTTGGCCATGATAAGGAGGCGCGGCGAAAAAAAGACAATGGAGCACTACAGAAATGTCCCTATTTCTTGCTATTTGACAATTACTTATTATAATTAATAATCATAAATCTTAATAATATGAAAACAACTTATAACAAAACAACAAATAGCAAGAAATAGTGACATTTCTGTAGTGCTCCATTGTCTTTTTTTCGCCGCGCCTCCTTATCATGGCCAACTAATAAGAAAACTTAAAAGCCGCATAGCATTTTTACAAAAGAAAAATGTTAAATTGTCAATATTTCGAAAACTACAAATTTTCCGAACAAACAACCTTATACAAACTTACCCTTATTTTTAATGCCAAATAAGATAAAATTATAAAAATAGGGGGTTTCCATTTGAAAAAAATGCCTTTTAACGATTTTTTCAATTTAATATTTAAAGTTAGTTTTTGATCACCCTGTATTTATTAATTATCAAAATATCAATACAGTCCACTAGAGTAGACCCCCTTCTATAAGGAAACTAACCCCAATGATATAATAAAGGCTTTCATATAGGAGAATATGATAGTTATGTTTAGGCCTGCAAATGTCATTTTCGACATGAAATTTTAAATATGTCAAAAACGGTTAGACTTAGGTATAGGACATCATACATGAAATATGTCTAGAATATTGCGTGAAATCTAAAAATGAAATAATATATAGGGTATTCTATTTAAAATAAGCAAGTTGACATCAACTTCCGGTATAACCGGAAGTGCCACCATCTCCAAAATATTTTAGCCGAATTGCCCCCATCGACCTTAGTAAACCTCCAAACTTTCAAAATTTTTAAAAGTCTATTTTCCGAGAAATCGATTGCGGCGGTTCGTCGTAGGACACCCTGTATATTTTTAAATTTTCAGATTCTAGACAAAATTATAATTATTTTTTGATTGATGCATTATTAGTCTATACTTAATAGTTTCCGAGATATGGACTTTTGAAAAATTACATTTTTGAACTTTGAGAGCTTCTAACTTTCTAACTGTACGTCTCCAGAGCAGAACGGCTTGCATGTCCCTGTCTTCGATTTTTATTATCTTTCCAAAAAAATCAACTTTCGGTTAAACCAAAAGAACTATATTTCCTGCTTTCGAGTTACATCCGCTTCAACCGGAAGTTGCCACTTTTAGAAAGATAATAAAAATCGAAGATAGGGACATGTGAGCCATTTCGCTCTAAGACGTACAGTTAGAAAGTTAGAAGCTGTCAAAGTTCAAAGATGTCATTTTTTAAAAGTCAATATCTCGGAAACTATTAAGCATAGGCTAATAATGCATTTATTAAAAAATAGTTATAGTTTTAGGAAGAATCTGAAAATTTAAAAATATACGGGGTGTACCAATTAAAATAAGCAAGTTTGGGCAAGTTGTGGTATAACCGGAAGTCGCATAATGTCGCTATTATTTCATTTGAGGAGAGCGTCTCCAAAAATCCCAATACCCAAATTTTCAGAATTTGAATCGCATTACTTTTCGAAATATTCTAATGGACGGTCACTGTGAGACACCCTGAAAGGGTGTTTATTAAACATACGGCAAAAATTGAAGGGGCATTATTAGAGGCCGAGAAACTTTCGACAACACCAATTTTGATATTTTTCAAATTTTTAATGTAGTAGAATAACAACAAAGAAAAAAAACAACAATTTTACAACAAAACAACCTGTTTGCCAAACTGAAAACATTAACATCATTAGTAAATTCCCACCACACAACGCGACAAATATATAAAAGATATTACAAACCATTCAGTATAGTTTAGAATAATGATTGAGTCCGTACGAGATAGATTACTTCATACCCTTAAAAAAATTGGAGAAGATTTTTATGATCTAGTTAATGAATGTGTGGAAAATGCTATGCAGAGCACTCCAGAGTCCTGTCATATGTACGAAAATGACGCCGATTATTTCAGACTTGGTGTGAAAATTATACAAGATTATTTTGAAACAGAAGATATGCTTAAGCTTGTGACCGATTGCGCAACAAATGGTTTTATTGATGAGTTGTTTGAGTTTAAAGAATTTGTGTCACCAAATGAAGAGGCAGCATATGAATTGTTCCAAAGTATTCATCAACATCTTCATGAAACAGGCACATTTAAACGAGGTGGGGGACCAGGAAGGCCAATGACAGTAAGAAAGGTGGAAGTGGAAGAGAATGTGCTGGACAAGACAGAGGAAGACCCAGGCACTCCTACTCGAAAAATTGCAACTACTTTAAATGTAAGTAATGGGACTGTTTGGAAAATCCTTAGTGACTATTTATTGTACCTATACCACATAACGAGTGATTTTTAATTATTTTGCTCAAGGGAGGCCATGCATTTTAAAAGCATCATGGCCGTACTGCGTAGATAAGATGACATGATTGTTTTATGACATTTACGTCTTATTTGAATTTGTGTATTTGTAAAGTTTAAAAATTGGAGAAATTTTGTAATTTTTGCAGTTATTTGAAGGTAGGTTACTATTGCTTTAACTAATATTTCTCCGGGGAGTCGTCTTTTGACTATTATAAAGTGCTATTTGCAGGATATGATTTAATTTTTTATTTTTTTTTTATTTTTCAGCGTATCAAGTTTTGGTAAAGCTTTGTTGCCGGATTGAAAGTTCTACAGTAAAAATGTTTAGTGAAGCACAAAAAATTTTTATTGTTGAAAGTTTTTTTTAGAAATGGAAACAAAATAGGCGGTGTGTGGAATTACTCTATGCATGACTGCTTTGATGAATTTCGAACCGAGTTTCCTGATGTTGCGGTGACCTTTCATAATTTTCGTACTGGGTCACAATACCTAATTGATAAATTTCGTCAGACTGGTTCTGTTCAACATAAAAAAGGGGCTGGAAGACCAACGAAACGATCGAATGAGGTTATTGAAGAAGCGCAACAAATTATGGAAAATAATCCTTCAACTTCTATTAGGCATTTATCTCAACAAATTCAGCAAACGGATTTATGCTACAGTACATGTCAAACACTTTTGAAAAAGGATCTGCATCTATACCCTTATCGTGTTACGGCTATTCATGAACTCCTTCCCAATGACGTTCCCCAAAGACTTAATTTTTGTGAATGGTTTTTAAACAATTTTCAAGAAGAAAATAGTGGTGCTTTTGAAAAAACATTTTTTACCGATGAGGCTTATTTTTATTTATCAGGCTATGTTAATTCACAAAATATGCGAATGTGGAATACGCAAAATCCGCATGTTTTTGTAGAAAGACCTCTTCATCCTCAAAAAGTTGGTGTGTGGGCAGCAATTAGTTCTAGAAGAATAGTAGGCCCAATTTACTTTGATGGCACAATTACAGCTGAGAGATATCGGATCGAAATTCTGACAACATTTATTAATGAGCTTCACGATGATGAATTGCGGGAAGGTTACTTCCAACAAGATGGCGCTACACCTCATGTAACCAGAGAAAATTTAAATTTTTTAAGTGAATTTTTTGAAAACAGAGTTATAAGCCGAAATACGCAACAAATATGGCCACCTCGTTCCTGCGATTTAACACCCTGCTATTTCTTCTTGTGGCCTTTTATAAAAAACTCCATTTATCAAACACCAATTGAGGATATAAATGATCTTAAACGAAGGATTTCAGAAAAAATTGCCGAAATTAATAATTCTCCAAACGTATTGGTTAATGTGTCTCTGAGGGTAAGAAGAAACATCAGAAGGTGTATAGAAGTAGGAGGCGGCCATATAAAGTGGGCTTTCAAAGTAAGATAGCTCAGGATTTTATATTACATACCGTCAAAAAACATTATTTTAGGTTTTCAACGCGACAACGCTGCTTTCTTGCGAATTCGCCCTATGATTTAATCTACGCGCTACTGCTACACTATGTATACTGGGTCACAGCCGCCCTTGAGCAAAATAATTAATAATCACTCATAACGCGTTCACGCACTTCTTCCTGCTGATTTTCCTCCACGGATTGCATTCTGTTAATGGCTTTTGCACACATTGCATTGGTTCAAATCCATTATCTACTGACGCTGATTCTTTTTACCGATAAATCGAGTTTTCATGAAATGCAATAAATAATTTTCACAACAACCATGTTGAAGATAATCCACATGAAGTGCTTGAAGATCTTTTTCAACATCAGGTGTGGTTGAACGTTTGGGTTGGCATTGTGAGTGACTGGTTAATTAGACCGGTATTTCTACCAAGAAGACTTACCGGCTAGGTGTATTGCAACTTTTTGAAACAAACGCTACCTTAGTTTCTGGAGGATATACCACCTCCTATAAGCGCATCTTTCTTGTCTATGGATGTATCATTGGCAACAAGATATGCAATGTGGTTTATGCACGACATTGCACCAGTTCATTTTAGTGTGGTTGCTCGTGTGTTTATTATGAAATTAAATCCTATCAAATAGCTTGCATACAACCTGCACATTGACTATAAAAGATACAAAAGTAAAATTTCCTTTAAGAAACAACTCTTTACAGATCTCTTTTCAAAGCAGTCATGAGACCTTTTCAAATAATTGAAATATTTTTAGATTAGGTACCTATTCCTGTAAGACAAAATAGGTATATTAAACAATATATCGAATTTTTCTGATTTCATCACTGATATGCTTCGATGACCAAGACGTCAACAAAAAGTTTTTGACTGACAATCTATACTCTATCAATAATTTGACGTTCAATAAGTTATCACTGTCAAAATACCATTTAACCATGTCATAATGCATTTACAAAATCATAAAAAAATATATTCAAAATTTAAGTAAAATGGATACCCACGAAGCCCCTGATGAGCAAAATGTATCGCGGCATTCACTTTTACACGAAAGAGTTACTACAATTCACAGCGAAGCATCCCTGGCCCCCCAACGATTTTTATCACATTCGGATATACTACAACATGCGGATAATATTCAAACTATAGACGAGACGCCAAGATATTATGCATTAGCATGGGCGAATAATATATTGGAAGAATATGAACCTGTCATTAAGAAAGCTTCGTATATTGCACTTGCAGTGTTGTGCGTATTTGTGGCAATTGGATATGTATATGCCCAACCGGGATCAAGCATGCAACTTAAATGGAAAAGATCGTTCAGAAAACTAGTAAGTTTCACCTATTGAAATAAAAAACATATCTTATTAGTCTAAACAAAATACAAAGAATATCACTTTTATTGGAGCAGGAGTTTTGCGATATATTGTTTTTTTGACACTCATGGTTACAGGGACGCGCCGTTCATATGGGCATGGTCGTGCAGCGCACGACGGCGCCAAGGCCTTGAACACAAATTAATATTAAACTAAAAAAATTATCTATGAATACCGGTGGTGAAAATTCATTATCCACCAACACCACCTGGACGAAGTCCCTGAGCATAGTGACGATTCCTGTTATGTTAAATTGTTTAAGTTCATTAAAAATACCCAAGAGGTCTCCTACCTGGTTATTATTTCCGAGCGCACTGATTGATGCTGTAGATGCACAAGGCGGGGGCTGTTGCCTGTGCGCAGATTGTTGTTGTTGTGGTGGTTGTTGGGGCTGTTGAGGCTGCTAGGGCTGTTGAGTGGGTTGTCTCAGTACCAGTGGTGAAATTTTACTACTCCTCTTCCTTTGGGGCGCGAAAATCCGCGTGCGTTCGGCGCGCTGGTTTAAAGTTGCAAAATTTTGCGTGTTCGTAATCGATGTAGCAGGTTAATTTTTCATTCTTGTCTTGATAAGCGCATAAGACGTATAGAGTGCCTTATTTGTTATTACGGATCCACCGCAATTGTAAGAAATAATTACAAATAAGGTAAGTAAGTGATTAAGTAAATTAATTAACAGGGATGCAAATAATTGTTTTCTTTTTTAATAACTTTTGTTTATGAAACAAATAAGGCTTAGTGTTTAATATTTTTTTATTTATTTTATTTAGATGGCCAAAGAAGAAAAAAATAAATTGTCTGGTTACGAAAACTTGCTTAACAAGCGAAAGCGGAAAGAAGATTTGGAGAAAACCAATTTCAAAGTTAGTAACTTTTTTCGAAAGACTACACAAGACACTACTTCTGATAACAGTGATTTTCTACATTCAACAAAATCAAACTTGCCATCAGAATTAAAAAAGAAAGCTAATGAGGATGAAGATCCAAAAGAATTAGATCCTGACAAGTTTCAGTCAGTGTCGGTAACATCATGTTCGAGTAAGCAAGACGAATTATCCGAAGAAGCGCCCCTTTCTAACGATCCAGGTCTTTGGCCGACTGTATTCTCTCCAATCCAGGTGCAAGAACTTGTCGAAAAAGGTCCAATGCGTTATCAAAATATATCTAGGTATCCTAAAGACAAAAGTGGACGTAAGTTTTCCGATATATATTTTACTCGAATTTCGTTAAATTAATGGTGAAAAGGTTCAGCGTCATTGGTTGCTATATTCTATTAAAAAAATGCAGTTTCCTGCTTCTGCTGTAAAATATTCAATGACCCCCAACCCCAACAATCCATTGACTTTTAAAAACATTAAATTAAGTAACCAAGACGGTTTCAATGATTAGCATCATTTAAGCGAACATTTGAAAATCCTCGAAAGAAGTAAATTTTATTTTCAAAATTTACGTGTCTGGTCAGATTTATTAGAAAGATTAAAAACTAATCGAACCGTTGATTCGGAAATGCAAAATTTATTAAAAAATGAAACTAAACATTGGCGCAGTGCCATTGAAAGAATAATTAATACTATTCAATTTTTGGCTGAACAAAACTTGGCTTTTCGTTATCCTAGTAACAAATTATTTGAAAGAAATAATGGATTTTTTTTAAAATGTATAGAAATAATAGCAAAATTTAAACCAGTCATGTCTGTACATATTAATAGATCTCAAAAAAATATTCTACTTTACCTTGGAGATAAAATTCAAAACGAAACCATTAAATTAATATGTGACAATATAAGAAATAATATTTTAAACGAAGTTAAAGAAGCAAAGTATTTTTCCATATTACTTGATTGTACTCCTGATGTGAGTCGCCATGAGCAGATTTCTGTTTGCTTAAGATACGTTAATTTAAAAAACAATAAATTTAGCGTCGAAGAACGTTTTTTAACATTTCGTTCTATAAGTGATATAACAGGTGAAGGTTTAACCAACTTTTTACTAAAAACTTTGGAGGATTATGGTTTAGACATTTATAATATGCACGGTGAAGGTTATGATAATGGTTCAAACATGAAGGGTAAACATTAAGGTGCACAAAAAAGAATTTTAGACATTAATCCACCAGCAATGTGTGTACCTTGCTGTAACCACAGTTTCAACCTTCATAAAAGATGCTGTGAAATCTAATCAATATTTCTAGTATAATTTTTTTTTTCAACTGTTCATGAATTATATATTTTTTTTTTTGCCTCAACCAATCGGTGGTCTGTTTTGAAAAGTAACATTTCAAGTCTGACATTAAAGCCTTTGTCAGATACTAGATGGTCTAGCAGTATTGATGCAATAGCTCCTCTAAGATTTCAGTTGGGCGAAATTTACGATGATCTTTATGAAGTTTTATCCGGAAATAATTTTGACTATACTACAAAACATCTAGCTACCTCCCTGGGCAAAAAAAAATTAAAAATTATGAGTTTGTGTGTATGGTAGTCTTGTGGTATAAGATTCTAAGTAAAGTGAATGTTGTTACTAAGATTCTGCAATCAAAAACATTTAATATTACCCAGGCTTGCGAAAGTTTAAATAACCTCAATGAATTTGTAAAACAATATCGATCTGACAAAAGCTTCAGTGACTTATTAGTAGATGCCAAAGAACTAGCTTCTTGCTTAGAAGTTGATGCAACATTTATATCCGCAGAAATTTTGAGGCCACGAAAGATTAAAAACAATTTTCTTACGATGGTGATTGAAAATCAAGAAATGAAATTTAAAGTAAATTGCTTTTGCAGAATGCTAGACATCACTCTTTCATCCGTAAATGAAAGACTTAAACTATCATCGTGTCATTCTAATGTTTTTAATTTTTTGTGGAATGTTGAGGATTTCGACAAATATTCTGACCAAGATCAATTTAATTTTTGTAAAAAACTGGAAGCAACCTTAACTGACGAAGATCGAAACGAGAAAAGATATAGACGGAACAGAACTTTTACACAAATTACATTTTCTGCAAAATGGCGACAAAAACGCGACGTCTATAGTAGAAACCCTTAATTACATTGCAATAAATAACCTAACCCACTCATTTCCAAACATTACGATTGCATTACGCATATTATTAACCATTCCAGTTTCTGTAGCTACAGCCGAGAGGTCATTCTCCAAATTAAAGTTGATTAAAAATTATTAACGATCTAGAATGGGCCAAAAGCGGTTAGAAAATCTTGATATCATTTCTATAGAGTCTGACTTTTTAAAGCTAAAGAAATAGTCCGCCATTCTCAAAGAGACCTGATTTAAATATAATAAATAAAGACACACTAAGTCTCGGTCTCAGTCACAATATAATTTAGTTAGGTGGTGGTGGTTACATGTTTCGCCCAAACAATGGGCATCATCAGACCTAAAACCATAATCGTACGGAAACATCCAATCTACACATATAAAGTTTAAAAGCCTAACCTAATTATATATTTATATTATATATATATTCCTAAGGTAGGTTAGGCTTTTAAACTTTATATGTGTAGATTGGATGTTTCCGTACGATTATGGTTTTAGGTCTGATGATGCCCATTGTTTGGGCGAAACATGTAACCACCACCACCTAACTAAATTATATTGTGACTGAGACCGAGACTTAGTGTGTCTTTATTTATTATATTTTTAAAGCTATATATAAAAAATAAGGTCATGTAAGTGAAGATGTATCGTTTCCATGGATAACAGGATGACGATACTGAACTGAATATTTTGCCCACTATTAAAAAAAAAATCCCAAATAGTATTAGATCTTAGCTTAAATCAAGCACAAAATAATGAACATGTGTAATTAAACACATAAACTAAATAAAACAAAGCAAAACTTTTATTCCAGACTATAGAGCAGAAATATAGGTATTCTAAATATAGAGTTGTTCGACCGGACCTCCATTAACTTCAATGCACCTTATTAAAGTTTTTTCAGTAATTTTTCCAAGGAGTTTCTGATCGACTCAGGATAATTAGTATTTTTTGGATTTATTTCATTTCTTATGAGTAGTTTAAGGTGTTCAAGATTCTCTATATTATTCGCAATAATTCTATCTTTCAGTGTGCCCCACAAGAAAGCATCGAAGGGCGTGAGGTCCGGACTGTTATGCGGCTATTTAATCGGACCATTCCGTCCGATCCAGTTTGCAAATATTTGAGTGAGAATAGTTTGTTACTCCAATTACGTTGTGCGGCGGGGCGCCGTCTTGCTGAAATGTAAGTTGGTTTAAACGTGCTTGTGGCAAACCATCCAAAAAGTTTCCTAATTCATTTTGAAGAAATTGCAAATATCTATATAATATTTCCATTTAACATGCCTTCAAATAAATGTGGCCCAATGATTTTATTATCAAGTATGCAGCACCATATATTTACAGATTGACGACCCTGATACTGGAATTCTCGGTAACTGTGGGGATTTTCTGTTGTTCCCAATGTCTCGCATTTTTCCTGTTTATCATGCCATTGGTAGAAAAGGTTGACTCGTCTGTCCAAAGAATTGTTTGTAAAAAGTTATTATTGTTATTTATTATTCCCAGCATTTCACGGCAGAATTCTACTATTTTTCCTTTTTGCCGGACAGTCAATTTTGGTGTGGGTCTAATTTTAAAAGGTTTGTAGCCAGCTAATTTAAATGCTTTTTTAATTTTTCCATATGATGTATTTCTCAGGTTATCCTGCATTTGTCTTAAGTCGGTTGAAATGGTTCTAATTGATTTATTCGGATTTTCTTGAATAGCGAGTAAAATGTTCAGTTCAGTATCCTCGTCTTGTGGAATACGTCTTTTCTTTCTATTTAAGTTTGAATCCTCTTCAAATTTAATAGATATTTTTCTAATTGTCTGTTTACAGGGAACGTGCATACGCGCATTATTTCTTCGTAGGTCTTGCTATGTCATTTTCACATTATTATTATTTTTAATGTAAGCAATTAAAATAGTCTGCTTTTCTTAAATAGAATAAGGCATTTTTGAATAGAAATTCTTACTGTTTATCAAAATTGACGATTCATGTTACGAAATTTACGAAGTTAACATTGTTAATATTGTTATCAATGGAAACGATACATCTTGACTTGCATGACCTTATTATTTCTTATATGTAGTAATTTTCAAACATCAATAAGTCGAAAACGCATCAATTTAGATATATAGTGTTATATATAGATGTCGCTGAAAGGCTACATCTGCCATTTTTCATATATAGATTATGTTTAGAATTGTTCGTAGAATCCAATAATGCAACAATATATAGGGTATTCCATTTAAAAAAATATAACTTTGATCTGTCACGCTTTTATGCAACACCCTGTATCTACGAAAATATATTTTGCAAAAAGTTTACATTAAATCCTAAGACTTTTGTATTTAACAGTTTTTTCTTAATTGCGAAACAAAGAAGTTAAAGGGGGGTAACATTATACGTGATCACTCTGTACAAATATTTCTTTAATATATTTTAACATTCGACATTAGCCTAAAATAAGTACCTACTATGTAAGTACCTAAATAAAATAATTATTGATACTTACATGTTATGTATGTGTCGTAGGCTTATTGTAAAATCAGTCTTATTATAATATGCCTAGGCATTTTCAATATGACTAGGCGTATTGTAATACGATACAAAACATTAAGAGTCTTCCAAATAGACTGGCAGCAAAGTAACCAAAACGCTCGCTGACCTGATTACCTTGACAACAATCATAAAACATCTGGTGTTCTTCATGTTTGACCCAATTTTGATAGTAGGCGTTGAGGGGTGTTTAACACATGTCGACACGGTATTTAAAAATAAAAATGTAAAAATAATATGTATTTATGCAATTTCTAATTTTTATCTTGCAGTAAATACATTTTAACAAATATTTTTAGAAAACACCGATTGTAGAAGGAATCATGTGTAACAAAACTGTACTTTGCTCTCGATTATGGGAAAATTATATTATTGCGTAGCTAGAATTTTCTTTGATTGTAGCAATTAAAATTAAACCTGTAAAATCAATAATATATTTTGAAAACATTTGTATAAAATACAATATTAAATATACGCATGACAAGGTAAAGTTCGGTATTTAAATAATAAATATTGTTTTAATATATCTACTAAACATATTGTTTTTATAAACCACAATATTTAATACATATCGTGAGTATATTAAAAAATCATAAAAACCAATTATGAAGTTTTCAAAAAAATTTCGCAAAACGAGAAAATAAAACGTTAATATATACTGACTAACTCAGATTCTAAAAGAAAACCTATATAAGCGCATAGCTAGAAAGATATTCATTCAAAGGAAGTGGTTATATGTATGTTTTTCATTAATATTTGCTTCTCTTTTCCAGAAACGACTCTCTAGAACATCCCTGATATCTTTTAAAGACTCTGCCCTTGGGACGTATCCTTATGTTAAAGATGCTGTGAACATAGCCCATGTACTTCTTAATAATTTATTTGATTAAAGCTAATGATATTCAAGAAATTTTGCAACCTGGCCTAGACGGAACTAATAGACTTCCTTATTTTACATTGCCCATGCAATATGTTTTGACGTTACAATTGTTTGAATCTATGTTGAGTTCCAGTTTAACTATCTTTGACCAAAATACGATTTGATTAAAAATTATATGCTTTTTTTTTTGTTTGAAATCAGTTCTTAGTCTTTTTTTGTGAGTAGATAAAAAAAGGACTATTAATGAGCTTCATAGCGACAATACCAAATTTGAAGAAATATGTTTGTAATAAACAATGTTTTTATTTCAATTTTTAATATAGGGTAAGGTTTCCATATTGAATCGACTCCCAAATTAAACCCCCTCGATATATGCAATTTGTAATAAACCTAGCGCTACCTACAAATGCATAGTTGAAGCAACACTTGTAGAAGAGCTTATGTTTCTAGGGCGTGACCTCAATAGTTCTCAAAAGAAGACATAAGCCCAAATCACTTTAATGATTTCCTTACTGACGCAGCAAAAAAACTGCTGCAAAGCAGGCAGTGCTCTGTAGAAGACATCCCATTTCTAGATAGTTTCTAAATCAGAGACGTTATTAGGAACCTTAAAAATATAGATGCCAGAGATGTTTTTGGACTCAATGTCACCATTTTAAAAACGATAAAAGAATTAAGTGTAGGACGCCTAACAAAAATAATAAACTATTATTTTAAAGATAATATATTTCCGACGTGTCTAAAACAGGCTATGGTAATTCCTATTTTTAAGAAGGGGGAGAGGGCAGAAATAATAAATTACCGGTCAATATCTCTATAACCGATTTTTTTTCTTTAAATAATTAAAAAGTGCATGTCTAAGCTGATTGCTAGGTTTCTGGGGGAAGACTTAACACTAAGTGAACAGTAGTTTAGGTTTCGTGAGGGGCGAAGTACTGTTCTGGCTGTTCTGAACCTGGTATCCTTCATATTGGATGAGTTTGAAAACAGGGTACACATCGGAGCAGGGTTTTGCGACTTAAGTAAAGCTATTGACTGTGTCTCGCACGGGCTGCTCATCAGAAAACTGTCTTACTACAATTCCAGCATGAAAGGTGTGACAGATCCTGAGGTCTTACCTGGACTGGTGGAGGATTGTCATTGTCAAATAAATATAAAAGATTGATGTATATAAAGTTATTAATAAATAGTTATTATTATAATTTATAAACATAACATGGCGCAGTCGGTAGTTTGAGAATCATAAATATATTTATTATGTCGCGACCAAAGAAGTCGAGAGGAAAAACTAATGTAGTAATCCACAAAAGTGTGGAACCTCCTGAAGACTTCATGAATGTCGCACAACGATTGGAAAATACAGAGAAAGCTCTCAAGAATATAGAAAGAAACTTTACTTCACAAATTGAGGAGCTACAAGGTACGATAATTACCTTATTAAATAAAAACTTACAAAATAACACTGGATTGGTGGAAAAATCTACAGACAGTAACAATATAAGCAGTACCAATGAAAATACTATTTTTAATAAAGCGAATGGAAGGATACAGTTAGTAGGTGGAATACCTGGACCCGAAAAACTTACTGAAGAATTAACTATAGGCCAATTTAAAGACTGGAGACAAAAATTTGAAAATTACTTATTTTTTCAAGATTTAGAAGCAGACAATATAGGTCAAGTAACAGCTCTTCTAAGCACATATTTTAGTCAAGAAATTTCTGATATCGTTAGATTAGTTTTAAAAGTTAATGATTTAAAACTTGTTAAAACTAGTGAAGTATTAGACAAACTGGAAGGATATTTTAAACAAAAGGAAAATGGAAGGATTCTACGTAGCAAATTTATAAACCGAAAACAAGACGAAGGTGAGACATTTACTCATTTTTATCGAGAAAAGTTAAAATTATTTCAACTGACTGAACCTTGTTCTCATTGCTACGATCAGTGTTTAACAGATCATATAATAGAGTCATTATATGATGCAGATTTAAGAAGAAAATGTAGAACACTTCCAGATACTGCCAGTGTAGATGATATTAGAAGACTATGTGAAAATGAAGAGACAGCAGCTAAAGAAGAACAACAATACACTAAAGAAATCTCTAAAATAATACAAAGGGGCAAAACCAACAAAAAATGCTTTAGATGTAATAACCCGTGGCACAAAAATTTAGGTGAATGTCCGGCTAAAAATTTTATATGTAAAAAATGCAATATAAGAGGGCATTTTACCGAATTTTGTAGAACCAGAAATGCCACCTCCAATGAAAATGCAACTGTTGGAATTGTAGCTATAAATAAGGTAACATATGGCCATAAATTAGAAAATTCTTGTAAGATGTTGGTCGAGGTTAACCAAATTGGAAATAATAAAACAATATGGTATCAAGCCACTGCAGACACTGGTGCTGAAGTTACAGTTGCTGGTGAAGATTTTTTAAAGAAAATGAAAATATCTACAAACCAATTAAATCACAATAACATTAATTTGATATCAGGTGATTCCTCTATTTTTCGTATGTTGGGGTATATCAACTGTAAAATACAATATGAACACAGGGATATAGAAGTACGGATTTATATTTGCCAAGGTTTTAAAAGTATGTTAATAGATAGACAGTCACTAAAAAACTTGGGAATAATTCATAAAGATTTTCCTAAACCACTCCCTACTGTCACAGATAGGAACATTTTAAATATTAATAAAGTACCTCACAACCCGACAGATGATGAAATGGAAGAAATTAAAAGTCAACTCATTCAAGAATATAAAGATGTATTCGACACAGAAGAACTAAAACCTATGGACGGCCCCCCTGTACATATTCACTTAAAATGTGATGCAATCCCGTTTGCCATAACATGTCCAAGAAAAATTCCATTTGCATGGCGACAACAGGTAAAAGATGAATTAAATCAGTAGTGAGAAACGGACAGTTCTGGATCAGGTGGTGCTGGTGGTGCTGGTGGTGCAACTAACCCGGGTGGTTCGGTGGTGCGTTTTATGATCTAACCCGGGTGGTTCGGTGGTGCGTTTTATGATCTAACCCGGGTGGTTCGGTGGTGCGTTTTATGACCTAACCCGGGTGGTTCGGTGGTGCTGTTTTACGAGACCAGTGGTGCTGGTGGTGCTGTTTTACGAGACCAGTGGTGCTGGTGGTGCTGTTTTACGAGATCAGGTGGTGCTGGTGGTGCTGGTGGTGCAACTAACCCAGGTGGTGCAGGTGGTGCGTTTTATGATCTAACCCGGGTGGTTCGGTGGTGCGTTTTATAACCTAACCCGGGTGGTTCGGTGGTGCTGTTTACAAAATAACCCGAAATTAAACCCGACTTTTTACGACCTAACCCGGATGCTTTCATGAGGCGGCTTCTTATCTAACCATAATTTGAACCTGAATATTTATGATCTGACCCAAGATAAAACCCGACTTTTTATGATTTAACCTTAGTGCAAACGCCGCTGTTAAAGCGATATAGTAAAAAAAACTCGATTAAAATTTTATCTTGTTCGCTAGACCAATTAATTTCCAAATATTATAATTAAAACATACAATCACTACACTGGCGCACCGTCAAAAATCGTGCTTGCACTATCCCAACGTACAGAGCGTCCGCTTCAGAAAATACGGTGCCGTATTTTTTGCGCCGAACGCTCTGGAGGAACACACTCCGATTTGCAAGTACATACACGCTTTGTCGCGGCAAAGCTCGCCGTCAAATTACGGTCACTCTTTTGCGGTACCGCTTTGTAGGAAACCAAAGCTTTAGTGAAACGCCGCTGCCCCAGAACTCTGTCCATATTCCTCTACTGTGTTAATTTATGCGGGTAATAAAACCGACAAGGGTCGGATCGGCCTGCATACTTATAGAGGTAAAAAACCGCTTTAGAATGTTTTTGGTATATCTTTTTTAGATAATTTTGGGGGAAATAATTTGCCTGAGATACCAATTAAAAAAGCCTACATTTAATTGTATTTTAGATTCTTGAATTTTGTACATGGATTAAAAATCTACTATTTCTTGAAATTGTATACATTATGTTAGATAATTATTAATATAATGTTATTAAGACTTTGTAAATATCTGTAAAAACTGTTCTAAATCGTGTCATTTCTGAAAATTGTATACTGAGTGATTAGAATTTAGTAAAAAATTAAAAAAATGTTTTAATGTTATTAAGACCTGTGAAAATTTGTAAAACTGTACAGAATTGTATTATTTTCTGAAAATGATATACTGAGTGTTTAGAATTTAGCAAAAATTAAAAAAATGTTTTAAATTTGTTAAATCATGTGAAATCTTGTATAAAATGACTAGAACCGTTCTTAATCATGTCATTTCTAAAAATTGTATACTGAGTGTTTAGAATTTAGTAAAAAATTAAAAAAAATGTTTTAACGTTATTAAGCCCTGTGAAACTTTGTAAAAAATGACTAAAACAGTCGCAAATCGTCCTATTTTCTTAAAAGTGTATACTGAGTGTTTAGAATTTAGTAAAAATTAAAAAAAATGTTTTAAATTTGTTAAATCATGCGAAATCTTGTATAAAATGACTAGAACCGTTCTTAATCATGGCATTTCTGAAAATTGTATACTGAGTGTTTAGAATTTAGTAAAAAATTAAAAAAAAAATGTTTTAACGTTATTAAGCCCTGTGAAACTTTGTAAAAAATGACTAAAACAGTCGCAAATCGTCCTATTTTCTTAAAAGTGTATACTGAGTGTTTAGAATTTAGTAAAAATTAAAAAAAATGTTTTAAATTTGTTAAATCATGTGAAATCTTGTATAAAATGACCAGAACCGTTCTTAATCATGGCATTTCTGAAAATTGTATACTGAGTGTTTAGAATTTAGTAAAAAATTAAAAAAAAATGTTTTAACGTTATTAAGCCCTGTGAAACTTTGTAAAAAATGACTAAAACAGTCGCAAATCGTCCTATTTTCTTAAAAGTGTATACTGAGTGTTTAGAATTTAGTAAAAATTAAAAAAAATGTTTTAAATTTGTTAAATCATGTGAAATCTTGTATAAAATGACTAGAACCGTTCTTAATCATGACATTTCTGAAAATTGTATACTGAGTGTTAAGTATTTAGTGAAATGGTGGCTATTTAGTTAATTCGTGACTTGTTTTGTACAGATTCTTTAGCATTTCTTAAGAACCGAAAAAGAAAACAGAAAAGAAAAAAATAAAAGAAAAAAACAACTCCAAGTGTCTTTGCGAACAATCGGCAATAAAATAGAGTATTTCAGTTTTTAATTTTTCGTAAATAAAAGTTGGTTAGATTAATAGTCTCTGTGAATATAATAACATAAACAAAGTGATATGCCGTAAATTTAGGAGTACAGTATAAATTATGCCTCTATTAAAATATACCGCAATAACTAACTGCCAAAGGATTTTTGATATTTTGAATATATTTGATGCTCATAGCATTATCACATTTCCAAAGGCTCTAAATTTTAGAAAAATGTTCTAATAGAATATGTCTATCAATATAAAGTAAAGGTATTGTTAGGTTTTTTTAAAAAAATACGACCTACAACAGTCTCTGCTACAGCATGGCTGACTCTGTAGAAACTTCTGTGAAACCATAATAATTATATCAATAATCGAGTTGTCGTTATGATAATATTTTCTTCCAATATCCGACTCCACTATCCATAAAAGTTATGTTAGGAAATTCATAATTGAGCGCATTGTAATTTTTTAAAAAGAAATTCACTTCACACACAAAGATGTAGCCATTCAATCCATGAAAATAATGCAAGTCAGTATGCGTATGTTATGGCTAACTGTTTAAATGTCTATTCCTTCCACGTTTATCGGAAGAAATACTTTTTTTATACTAGCATTTTAGTTGAAAATAAGATCATAAATCATCTATACAAAACAAGCGTCCCTTATGGATTTGAACGAAAATCATAGATTCGACTATTTTCATGAAAAATAAATCTAAGTACGGAATAATGCAGGAAGATTATCTATTTTCTTGGTTTAGAAAGTGATGTAGTTAAGATTTATAACTTAGGAATAAATAAATTATTATTAATCTTTTCGACCTATTTCTCTTGCATATTTAATTTCTTTGATAGTAAGAACTAATCTTTTTATTTTACAAAGTAAAAAAAAAAGCTAAAGATCGGCGTTGTCAGTCAGGTATAAGAACTGATTTAACACGATGGTTTTTGTACAAACGTTCACATACAATTGTATGCTTTTTAACCGATTATGTCGGAAAAAATGACGATTTATAGATTAGATATTTAGACGAAGAGCTAACCTTCTCAATAAAGTATTGATTATTGCCCTGCTAGCTAGACAACACTTTTTATGTTAGTCAAAAAAAAATTTTTTTTTTTCGGACGCTATTACAGATTTCATCGTTAACTAACAAACATTAAGACCAAAAAATTAGCGTGCAAGATGAAATGTATAGGTTCACTTCATTTCTACATTATTTTACAACTCTCAATCGCATTAAAAACAAGATCGAATAAAAAATAACTTATGACATATGGACGAAAAATGTTTTTCGGGCTATTTAGCTTAGCGACCGCATTACGTCTGAAATACTACATTTTTCGAGCTTATAACATAATTTACTATTTTAACGTTAAAATAGGGGAAATGATGTATCAAAATGGATACTTTTTTTGTCGGTCATGAGATTATAGTTTCTTTTAAAATGAACTCTAATATTTACAACACAAATTATCCTTTAAACCACATTAGTTTAAAACTCGTCTGTCGCTTTCCCTCTATTGTGAGTTTGATTAAAGTATAGCGTAGTATATATTTAGATGAATTTCGCAAATGTTGAATACTTTCAAAACTGAAAAAGCCGCCCGTTGCAATAAATATCTCCGTAGAGTTAGGTACCCTGCAGATTAAGGGTATTTCAGCGGATAATCATATACAAATTCAAAGATTTTGTCTATTTTAATGGATTAACAAACAATATCTATAGGATGACTTTACTGATAAAAAAAAAAATAACAAAAATCCATAAAGTCCAGGCTCACATGAAATTCCATAAAGAGCAGCTGCATAGCCTTATCACATCAAACTATATTTTTATTTCGTTCTATTGTCAAAAGTCTGTGTTTAGGAGATTATCGTTCATTTTAAAATGAACTCTAATATGTACATCACCATAAACTACCTCTTAAGCCGTCGTAAAAATACACTTTTCGATTTACCTCTATATTGATTTTCTAATATTAAATATCTACAATAGTCGAAATTCGCTCGCTAATACCTATGTATGCAAGGTTTCTTCAAAAAATGACAATTTTGTTGTTTAATGGCTTGAAAAAATGGAAAAAGGAGGTTTTTGCATCCATTTATTTCCAGATGAGTGGTAAAAATACTTATAAAACTCGGTATACCGAAGATCAAGCATTAATGAGAGGGTTGAGTCCTGTTTGCCAAATCCTGATTTTTAATTTGACGTTGGCAACGGTACAATTTTTTAACATTTATCATAAGAGGCGTATATTTTTGGAGCTTAGATCTACCAGTTTATCCACGCCCCATTTATTGTTAGTGCTTTAGTAATTTTACTTTACAATTATTTTTTACCAAAACGCGTAGTTGAAACAGTGTCTATATCAGACGATATAATAAATTTTAAGGATTAATTTGCTTACAAATACACTTTAATTTATTTAGGCTAAAGCAGCCAGACATATACTGGAACTACGAAAACCCTATTACAATTTGGTTGCCTAGAGAAAATTTTGTAAAAAACATAGCTTTCTACACAAATGCTTGCACATTATGTACCTATCATTTTAAGCTACCTGGCGACATCAATGTAAGCATTGGCATAATGACGCAAGATATAGGTAGGTACTAGAATATTCAAGATTTCTATTAACGATACACTTCAGCATACATGCGAGATGTCATTAATGTCTACGGAAGGCAACAGACATACCAGCTATTTTTACATGGGATTCCATAGACTTGGACGCTTCTTGTTTAGAAATATTTGATGTCATCTTGAGGAGTTCCGTATTGAAGCATCAAACCTACCTGCCAAATAATTGACGAAATATGGGATATCATAAAATATGCCCCCCCATCGAACTAAATGATCCTATAAACCAGCTTCACAGACCGTAATTTGTGATGCTAACACGATTAATACGCAATAGAACAAGATTAAGAAACAAAATTTAAAGTAGCTCTTTATCACACGAAAATAATTAAATAATTTACGGTTACAGAACAATAATTATTTTAAAAAGCTGTATAACTAAATATATTATGTTATTAGGAATATTCTGTCTAAAGTAACAGCTAATCTTAGTCGAAAATGAGATCGTATTATTGATTGTTGAATTCGTTAGGTATGAAATAAAATTAGAGATTTCGTCTATTTTTTCACGATTAAAAAAGAATACCTCTATTTAGCTAAAAATGAAACGATTACAGTGGTAGATTAATTCACTTTACCAAGCATGTAAACTACTAATTTTGCAATAAATATCTTCTATATTTCTAGATAGGTTTACTCGAAAATGTGGGGCTATTTTCATCAAAAATCCCGATACGAAATTGAAAAATTTGTCTATTTTTGTCGGTTTACAAAGTGATAGTGGAATATTGATTTGATCAAAGAACAATAATTATTTTAAAAATGTTGTATAATTAACTAAATGTCGCTGTTATCAGGCAGGCAAGAAGTTATTTATCTGAATCTTATTTGTACCATTAGCGTTTATATACAAATGTTAGTGGTTTTCAAAAATTGATATCTCGGAAATTATTAGGTTTAGACTTATAATACGCTTATTAAAAAATAATGACTACTTTATGCAAAATTCAAAAATATTATAAGATGTAGGGTATCCCAGTAACTTAACCAAAGATTTTCGGTCTTCGTAAAGCTTTATACGTTTCTTCAGCGTACCAAACATTCACTTTTTTTAAATATTGACATCGGGTTAGGATTCTGAACATAGGATTAACATCACTCCATTAGTGAACATGTTGCGTTGTCACAGTTCCATTCGTCGAAAAGTAAACAAAACCGTTTGAGCTACGTGGTGAATAAATAAAGTTGGCTTGTTGAAAAATTTTAATATTTATTAAGGTAAAAGACTATAAATATATTGATACAACACTTTGGCATTTCTAATACTACAAACATGAATATCTAAAATGTGATATTTACAACCATCAACTCTCTCTCCCTTCTCTAATTCTGGTACACCAATGCTGTCTTCTAAGTTTATAATATATGGCGTCCTGCAGTTTAATTCCGAAAATGTTTTAACTAAAAATTCCTCTTTAACACGTCCTTTAACGTAAATAATGTCTGCGTCTATCAGATTGTTGGATATGATATTATGTAGTTCCTTGTAATCGGTATCACCATAATTATAAAGGATACCATGATGATTTCCAAATAGATATTTGACTTGTTTCTTGCAAGCCTTACTTAAGGTGTCGAATGGTTTAACTGGTTTAAAAAAGTAACTTTTCATACTATTCCCACCATAAATAGCCAATTCTTTCGCGTAAAATTCAGGTATGTTAAATCCTTGAATATCGACTACAGCGAACTTCATTGTCTGAAGACTCAAATCAAACAAGTATATTTTCATGTTTTTATCGCTCTTAAGTCCGTTTTCAAAAGCACACCCCCACTTTTCGATAATTTCACAGTCTTAGCACATAGATCTTATATTTTTATTTACGATCAATTCATCTTTATTCGCCAATCGTCTCAAACGAGTCCGCTTTTGAAAGTAATATAGCCTTAGTATTCAGAAAATATTAATGATATCGGAGCCTAAAACATCCTTGACACTAAAAAATCATTGTGTTTCCTAACAAAACCCATCATCTTGTCTATTTAGCTTGCATTCATATTGTTTAGCAGGTTAAATAAAATTATTATTTCGCTCTTTTTGTATGTACTGAATCGTTAGGGGAATACGTTTCTAGTTCTATAAGAGAGACAGTTAAAATTTATGTAAGCAATCAAAAATCCTACACTATGAGCTACTTAGTTAAAATTTCATATTTCCTTCCTGGGTCAGGCAAAATTTGTGATGTGTCGGACAAAATTTATAAAAATACAAAAAAAAATGCTGAATGCATTTTTAGCGTGACTTTCTATTTAATACCATCTTATTTCAAGCTATAATTCGGTTGTCAAAATGAGAATAAAATAATTTTCCCATGGTTTATGTCATCTTAAAAAAGTCAAAAGGTTATATTCTGTAGAGGGTCAGATACATTTAAATTTAAATATTTTCTCCAAGAAGAATTTTAAGATAGTATTATAGTAAATAAAAATTCTATACCTCCAATATTTCATGGAAACATATCGTGTTCTAGCGACATAACCCAAAAGTACCTCTATTCAGAAACGCATCGTACTTTTCTTGTCAATAATTGTCTCATTGTCCCATCCATTACATTATTATAATCTTAAAGCACCTGTTACCAGCATTATCTGTTTTTATGGTTTTCATAAAACATAGCGATTACCAATGAAAATTAAACGAAAACTTAATAAATAACTTTTTTTTTTTTCAACTGAAATAGACTGATTTTCGATGGAAAAAATGTTACTTATAACTAAAAATGAATATAAGTCATATACGCAATGATATTTAGAATAAATCAATCTTTTCTAAAATTACTATGAAATATTCACAAAATCGTTTCGTTATAACCAAAGTAGCAAGGCTTGCAGATTTCGTATAGAGTTCAAACGCGATACTGAGATGATCTTTTTTTTTTTATATTTTTGTAGGATAATGCACCACTACGTTGTAAGTACTTGAGAGAGGACTTTCTTGAAAAATCCTCAAATTTCTCTGCAATTTTGTTCCTTCTAGAGTTAAATTCACACAGAAAACCCCGTATTCTTATCTTTCAGGTTGGTATATTAAAAAGGGCTTATTAGTATGGTTTAGAAAACAAGCAATATTAATTAACGGATGTTTTTTCATCGTATGAAGAGTTGAAAATTTTTTTTTCCACTCCAATGGTTACGATGCAGAGAGTCGGGTTTCATCATAATCTTTCAGGGTAGCTCAGGTTTGATTGCATGTAGAGAGTCGGGTTTCATCATAATCTTTCAGGGTAGCTCAGGTTTGATTACATGTACTAAGGTTAGTGCTCCTTGCAATCGGTTTCAGGTTTGACGCACCCCCCTCAGGTTTGTTCAGGTTTCTCAAACGTTTGAGAAACCTGAACAAACCTGAGGGGGGTGCGTCAAACCTGAAACCGATTGCAAGGAGCACTAACCTTAGTACATGTAATCAAACCTGAGCTACCCTGAAAGAGTATGATGAAACCCGACTCTCTACATGCAATCAAACCTGAGCTACCCTGAAAGATTATGATGAAACCCGACTCTCTGCATCGTAACCATTGGAGTGGAAAAAAAAATTTTCAACTCTTCATACGATGAAAAAACATCCGTTAATTAATATTGCTTGTTTTCTAAACCATACTAATAAGCCCTTTTTAATATACCAACCTGAAAGATAAGAATACGGGGTTTTCTGTGTGAATTTAACTCTAGAAGGAACAAAATTGCAGAGAAATTTGAGGATTTTTCAAGAAAGTCCTCTCTCAAGTACTTACAACGTAGTGGTGCATTATCCTACAAAAATATAAAAAAAAAAAGATCATCTCAGTATCGCGTTTGAACTCTATACGAAATCTGCAAGCCTTGCTACTTTGGTTATAACGAAACGATTTTGTGAATATTTCATAGTAATTTTAGAAAAGATTGATTTATTCTAAATATCATTGCGTATATGACTTATATTCATTTTTAGTTATAAGTAACATTTTTTCCATCGAAAATCAGTCTATTTCAGTTGAAAAAAAAAAAAGTTATTTATTAAGTTTTCGTTTAATTTTCATTGGTAATCGCTATGTTTTATGAAAACCATAAAAACAGATAATGCTGGTAACAGGTGCTTTAAGATTATAATAATGTAATGGATGGGACAATGAGACAATTATTGACAAGAAAAGTACGATGCGTTTCTGAATAGAGGTACTTTTGGGTTATGTCGCTAGAACACGATATGTTTCCATGAAATATTGGAGGTATAGAATTTTTATTTACTATAATACTATCTTAAAATTCTTCTTGGAGAAAATATTTAAATTTAAATGTATCTGACCCTCTACAGAATATAACCTTTTGACTTTTTTAAGATGACATAAACCATGGGAAAATTATTTTATTCTCATTTTGACAACCGAATTATAGCTTGAAATAAGATGGTATTAAATAGAAAGTCACGCTAAAAATGCATTCAGCATTTTTTTTTGTATTTTTATAAATTTTGTCCGACACATCACAAATTTTGCCTGACCCAGGAAGGAAATATGAAATTTTAACTAAGTAGCTCATAGTGTAGGATTTTTGATTGCTTACATAAATTTTAACTGTCTCTCTTATAGAACTAGAAACGTATTCCCCTAACGATTCAGTACATACAAAAAGAGCGAAATAATAATTTTATTTAACCTGCTAAACAATATGAATGCAAGCTAAATAGACAAGATGATGGGTTTTGTTAGGAAACACAATGATTTTTTAGTGTCAAGGATGTTTTAGGCTCCGATATCATTAATATTTTCTGAATACTAAGGCTATATTACTTTCAAAAGCGGACTCGTTTGAGACGATTGGCGAATAAAGATGAATTGATCGTAAATAAAAATATAAGATCTATGTGCTAAGACTGTGAAATTATCGAAAAGTGGGGGTGTGCTTTTGAAAACGGACTTAAGAGCGATAAAAACATGAAAATATACTTGTTTGATTTGAGTCTTCAGACAATGAAGTTCGCTGTAGTCGATATTCAAGGATTTAACATACCTGAATTTTACGCGAAAGAATTGGCTATTTATGGTGGGAATAGTATGAAAAGTTACTTTTTTAAACCAGTTAAACCATTCGACACCTTAAGTAAGGCTTGCAAGAAACAAGTCAAATATCTATTTGGAAATCATCATGGTATCCTTTATAATTATGGTGATACCGATTACAAGGAACTACATAATATCATATCCAACAATCTGATAGACGCAGACATTATTTACGTTAAAGGACGTGTTAAAGAGGAATTTTTAGTTAAAACATTTTCGGAATTAAACTGCAGGACGCCATATATTATAAACTTAGAAGACAGCATTGGTGTACCAGAATTAGAGAAGGGAGAGAGAGTTGATGGTTGTAAATATCACATTTTAGATATTCATGTTTGTAGTATTAGAAATGCCAAAGTGTTGTATCAATATATTTATAGTCTTTTACCTTAATAAATATTAAAATTTTTCAACAAGCCAACTTTATTTATTCACCACGTAGCTCAAACGGTTTTGTTTACTTTTCGACGAATGGAACTGTGACAACGCAACATGTTCACTAATGGAGTGATGTTAATCCTATGTTCAGAATCCTAACCCGATGTCAATATTTAAAAAAAGTGAATGTTTGGTACGCTGAAGAAACGTATAAAGCTTTACGAAGACCGAAAATCTTTGGTTAAGTTACTGGGATACCCTACATCTTATAATATTTTTGAATTTTGCATAAAGTAGTCATTATTTTTTAATAAGCGTATTATAAGTCTAAACCTAATAATTTCCGAGATATCAATTTTTGAAAACCACTAACATTTGTATATAAACGCTAATGGTACAAATAAGATTCAGATAAATAACTTCTTGCCTGCCTGATAACAGCGACATTTAGTTAATTATACAACATTTTTAAAATAATTATTGTTCTTTGATCAAATCAATATTCCACTATCACTTTGTAAACCGACAAAAATAGACAAATTTTTCAATTTCGTATCGGGATTTTTGATGAAAATAGCCCCACATTTTCGAGTAAACCTATCTAGAAATATAGAAGATATTTATTGCAAAATTAGTAGTTTACATGCTTGGTAAAGTGAATTAATCTACCACTGTAATCGTTTCATTTTTAGCTAAATAGAGGTATTCTTTTTTAATCGTGAAAAAATAGACGAAATCTCTAATTTTATTTCATACCTAACGAATTCAACAATCAATAATACGATCTCATTTTCGACTAAGATTAGCTGTTACTTTAGACAGAATATTCCTAATAACATAATATATTTAGTTATACAGCTTTTTAAAATAATTATTGTTCTGTAACCGTAAATTATTTAATTATTTTCGTGTGATAAAGAGCTACTTTAAATTTTGTTTCTTAATCTTGTTCTATTGCGTATTAATCGTGTTAGCATCACAAATTACGGTCTGTGAAGCTGGTTTATAGGATCATTTAGTTCGATGGGGGGGCATATTTTATGATATCCCATATTTCGTCAATTATTTGGCAGGTAGGTTTGATGCTTCAATACGGAACTCCTCAAGATGACATCAAATATTTCTAAACAAGAAGCGTCCAAGTCTATGGAATCCCATGTAAAAATAGCTGGTATGTCTGTTGCCTTCCGTAGACATTAATGACATCTCGCATGTATGCTGAAGTGTATCGTTAATAGAAATCTTGAATATTCTAGTACCTACCTATATCTTGCGTCATTATGCCAATGCTTACATTGATGTCGCCAGGTAGCTTAAAATGATAGGTACATAATGTGCAAGCATTTGTGTAGAAAGCTATGTTTTTTACAAAATTTTCTCTAGGCAACCAAATTGTAATAGGGTTTTCGTAGTTCCAGTATATGTCTGGCTGCTTTAGCCTAAATAAATTAAAGTGTATTTGTAAGCAAATTAATCCTTAAAATTTATTATATCGTCTGATATAGACACTGTTTCAACTACGCGTTTTGGTAAAAAATAATTGTAAAGTAAAATTACTAAAGCACTAACAATAAATGGGGCGTGGATAAACTGGTAGATCTAAGCTCCAAAAATATACGCCTCTTATGATAAATGTTAAAAAATTGTACCGTTGCCAACGTCAAATTAAAAATCAGGATTTGGCAAACAGGACTCAACCCTCTCATTAATGCTTGATCTTCGGTATACCGAGTTTTATAAGTATTTTTACCACTCATCTGGAAATAAATGGATGCAAAAACCTCCTTTTTCCATTTTTTCAAGCCATTAAACAACAAAATTGTCATTTTTTGAAGAAACCTTGCATACATAGGTATTAGCGAGCGAATTTCGACTATTGTAGATATTTAATATTAGAAAATCAATATAGAGGTAAATCGAAAAGTGTATTTTTACGACGGCTTAAGAGGTAGTTTATGGTGATGTACATATTAGAGTTCATTTTAAAATGAACGATAATCTCCTAAACACAGACTTTTGACAATAGAACGAAATAAAAATATAGTTTGATGTGATAAGGCTATGCAGCTGCTCTTTATGGAATTTCATGTGAGCCTGGACTTTATGGATTTTTGTTATTTTTTTTTTATCAGTAAAGTCATCCTATAGATATTGTTTGTTAATCCATTAAAATAGACAAAATCTTTGAATTTGTATATGATTATCCGCTGAAATACCCTTAATCTGCAGGGTACCTAACTCTACGGAGATATTTATTGCAACGGGCGGCTTTTTCAGTTTTGAAAGTATTCAACATTTGCGAAATTCATCTAAATATATACTACGCTATACTTTAATCAAACTCACAATAGAGGGAAAGCGACAGACGAGTTTTAAACTAATGTGGTTTAAAGGATAATTTGTGTTGTAAATATTAGAGTTCATTTTAAAAGAAACTATAATCTCGTGACCGACAAAAAAAGTATCCATTTTGATACATCATTTCCCCTATTTTAACGTTAAAATAGTAAATTATGTTATAAGCTCGAAAAATGTAGTATTTCAGACGTAATGCGGTCGCTAAGCTAAATAGCCCGAAAAACATTTTTCGTCCATATGTCATAAGTTATTTTTTATTCGATCTTGTTTTTAATGCGATTGAGAGTTGTAAAATAATGTAGAAATGAAGTGAACCTATACATTTCATCTTGCACGCTAATTTTTTGGTCTTAATGTTTGTTAGTTAACGATGAAATCTGTAATAGCGTCCGAAAAAAAAAAATTTTTTTTTGACTAACATAAAAAGTGTTGTCTAGCTAGCAGGGCAATAATCAATACTTTATTGAGAAGGTTAGCTCTTCGTCTAAATATCTAATCTATAAATCGTCATTTTTTCCGACATAATCGGTTAAAAAGCATACAATTGTATGTGAACGTTTGTACAAAAACCATCGTGTTAAATCAGTTCTTATACCTGACTGACAACGCCGATCTTTAGCTTTTTTTTTTACTTTGTAAAATAAAAAGATTAGTTCTTACTATCAAAGAAATTAAATATGCAAGAGAAATAGGTCGAAAAGATTAATAATAATTTATTTATTCCTAAGTTATAAATCTTAACTACATCACTTTCTAAACCAAGAAAATAGATAATCTTCCTGCATTATTCCGTACTTAGATTTATTTTTCATGAAAATAGTCGAATCTATGATTTTCGTTCAAATCCATAAGGGACGCTTGTTTTGTATAGATGATTTATGATCTTATTTTCAACTAAAATGCTAGTATAAAAAAAGTATTTCTTCCGATAAACGTGGAAGGAATAGACATTTAAACAGTTAGCCATAACATACGCATACTGACTTGCATTATTTTCATGGATTGAATGGCTACATCTTTGTGTGTGAAGTGAATTTCTTTTTAAAAAATTACAATGCGCTCAATTATGAATTTCCTAACATAACTTTTATGGATAGTGGAGTCGGATATTGGAAGAAAATATTATCATAACGACAACTCGATTATTGATATAATTATTATGGTTTCACAGAAGTTTCTACAGAGTCAGCCATGCTGTAGCAGAGACTGTTGTAGGTCGTATTTTTTTAAAAAAACCTAACAATACCTTTACTTTATATTGATAGACATATTCTATTAGAACATTTTTCTAAAATTTAGAGCCTTTGGAAATGTGATAATGCTATGAGCATCAAATATATTCAAAATATCAAAAATCCTTTGGCAGTTAGTTATTGCGGTATATTTTAATAGAGGCATAATTTATACTGTACTCCTAAATTTACGGCATATCACTTTGTTTATGTTATTATATTCACAGAGACTATTAATCTAACCAACTTTTATTTACGAAAAATTAAAAACTGAAATACTCTATTTTATTGCCGATTGTTCGCAAAGACACTTGGAGTTGTTTTTTTCTTTTATTTTTTTCTTTTCTGTTTTCTTTTTCGGTTCTTAAGAAATGCTAAAGAATCTGTACAAAACAAGTCACGAATTAACTAAATAGCCACCATTTCACTAAATACTTAACACTCAGTATACAATTTTCAGAAATGTCATGATTAAGAACGGTTCTAGTCATTTTATACAAGATTTCACATGATTTAACAAATTTAAAACATTTTTTTTAATTTTTACTAAATTCTAAACACTCAGTATACACTTTTAAGAAAATAGGACGATTTGCGACTGTTTTAGTCATTTTTTACAAAGTTTCACAGGGCTTAATAACGTTAAAACATTTTTTTTTAATTTTTTACTAAATTCTAAACACTCAGTATACAATTTTCAGAAATGCCATGATTAAGAACGGTTCTGGTCATTTTATACAAGATTTCACATGATTTAACAAATTTAAAACATTTTTTTTAATTTTTACTAAATTCTAAACACTCAGTATACACTTTTAAGAAAATAGGACGATTTGCGACTGTTTTAGTCATTTTTTACAAAGTTTCACAGGGCTTAATAACGTTAAAACATTTTTTTTTTAATTTTTTACTAAATTCTAAACACTCAGTATACAATTTTCAGAAATGCCATGATTAAGAACGGTTCTAGTCATTTTATACAAGATTTCGCATGATTTAACAAATTTAAAACATTTTTTTTAATTTTTACTAAATTCTAAACACTCAGTATACACTTTTAAGAAAATAGGACGATTTGCGACTGTTTTAGTCATTTTTTACAAAGTTTCACAGGGCTTAATAACGTTAAAACATTTTTTTTAATTTTTTACTAAATTCTAAACACTCAGTATACAATTTTCAGAAATGACATGATTAAGAACGGTTCTAGTCATTTTATACAAGATTTCACATGATTTAACAAATTTAAAACATTTTTTTAATTTTTACTAAATTCTAAACACTCAGTATATCATTTTCAGAAAATAATACAATTCTGTACAGTTTTACAAATTTTCACAGGTCTTAATAACATTAAAACATTTTTTTAATTTTTTACTAAATTCTAATCACTCAGTATACAATTTTCAGAAATGACACGATTTAGAACAGTTTTTACAGATATTTACAAAGTCTTAATAACATTATATTAATAATTATCTAACATAATGTATACAATTTCAAGAAATAGTAGATTTTTAATCCATGTACAAAATTCAAGAATCTAAAATACAATTAAATGTAGGCTTTTTTAATTGGTATCTCAGGCAAATTATTTCCCCAAAAATTATCTAAAAAAGATATACCAAAAACATTCTAAAGCGGTTTTTTACCTCTATAAGTATGCAGGCCGATCCGACCCTTGTCGGTTTTATTACCCGCATAAATTAACACAGTAGAGGAATATGGACAGAGTTCTGGGGCAGCGGCGTTTCACTAAAGCTTTGGTTTCCTACAAAGCGGTACCGCAAAAGAGTGACCGTAATTTGACGGCGAGCTTTGCCGCGACAAAGCGTGTATGTACTTGCAAATCGGAGTGTGTTCCTCCAGAGCGTTCGGCGCAAAAAATACGGCACCGTATTTTCTGAAGCGGACGCTCTGTACGTTGGGATAGTGCAAGCACGATTTTTGACGGTGCGCCAGTGTAGTGATTGTATGTTTTAATTATAATATTTGGAAATTAATTGGTCTAGCGAACAAGATAAAATTTTAATCGAGTTTTTTTTACTATATCGCTTTAACAGCGGCGTTTGCACTAAGGTTAAATCATAAAAAGTCGGGTTTTATCTTGGGTCAGATCATAAATATTCAGGTTCAAATTATGGTTAGATAAGAAGCCGCCTCATGAAAGCATCCGGGTTAGGTCGTAAAAAGTCGGGTTTAATTTCGGGTTATTTTGTAAACAGCACCACCGAACCACCCGGGTTAGGTTATAAAACGCACCACCGAACCACCCGGGTTAGATCATAAAACGCACCACCTGCACCACCTGGGTTAGTTGCACCACCAGCACCACCAGCACCACCTGATCTCGTAAAACAGCACCACCAGCACCACTGGTCTCGTAAAACAGCACCACCAGCACCACTGGTCTCGTAAAACAGCACCACCGAACCACCCGGGTTAGGTCATAAAACGCACCACCGAACCACCCGGGTTAGATCATAAAACGCACCACCGAACCACCCGGGTTAGATCATAAAACGCACCACCGAACCACCCGGGTTAGTTGCACCACCAGCACCACCAGCACCACCTGATCCAGAACTGTCCGTTTCTCACTACTTAAATCACATGGTCGAAAAAGGTATTATAAAGCCAGTGGAAGATGAACCTACTGATTATGTCAGTCCTTTAGTAGTTGTACAAAAACCCAACGGAAAACCAAGGATTTGTGTTGATTTTACGAGATTAAATAAATATGTAAAAAGACCTGTACACCCTTTTAAATGCCCTTGGGACGCCGTATCTGACATAACAAAAAAATCGAAATATTTTTCCACAATGGACGCTACGAGTGGATATTGGCAGCTACTTTTAGATAAAGACAGTCAAAAACTTACCACATTTCTTACACCATGGGGAAGATATATGTTTTTGCGTGCTCCAATGGGACTTGTTAGCTCAGGAGATGAATTTTGCAGACGAGGAGATGAAGCCTTACAGGATATTGAAAATATTGAAAAAGTAGTAGATGATATTTTGATTTATGATGAAACATTTGAGAAGCATTTGAAAAGGATTAAAAAAATATTGAATCGATGCCGAGAAAAATCCATAACGCTAAACGCTAGTAAATTTTTATTTGCAAAACCTCAAGTACCATATGTCGGTTACCTTATTGGAAAAGATGGAATTGAAGCTGATCCAAAGAAAATAGAAGCCATTCAGAAATTTTTGCCTCCTAATAATTTGACAGAACTTAGATCATTTTTGGGTTTGGTAAACCAGCTTGGATCATTTTCACATGAAATATCTATAACCGCAGGACCATTAAGAGATTTGCTGAAAACAAAAAATGAATATACCTGGACAAATTCTCATCATAAAGCATTTAAAGATGTGAAAAAGGCTTTAACACAACCGCCAATTCTTTCACATTTTGATCCAAGCAAACCTACTGCTATTCATACAGATGCATCCCGACTTAATGGTTTAGGTTATGTTCTACTACAAAAACATGAAGATGGGTGGAAACTTATTCAATGCGGATCGCGTTTTCTTTCTGAAACAGAAACCCGATATGCCATGGTAGAAATTGAACTACTTGGAATTGCATGGGCAGTAATTAAATGCAGATCATATTTGCTGGGTCTGGACTTATTTACAATTGTAACAGACCATAAACCTCTCCTTCCCATTTTAAACTACAAAACATTGGATGAAATAGAAAATCCGAGAATTCAAAGATTAAAAGAAAAATTAGCTGGTTATCAATTTGTTGCCGAATGGAAAAAAGGAAAAGAACATTTAATTCCTGATGCATTGTCAAGATCCCCACTACAAATACCTCAACAAGAAGATTTACTAGCTGAAGACGTTACTTATCATATCAATACCCTTATAGTACATCAAATTGGGATTGCTGACAATACGGAAGATAGTTCGAAAGCATCTCATTTAGCAGACCCTATATTAAAACATCTTCAGGAGGTGGCATCTGAAGATATAGAATATCAGATGTTGATAAATCAAATTAAAAATGAGTTTCCTCAGAACCGGCAATATCTTGATCATAGGATTCAGGAATATTGGAATTTCAGAAATGATCTAAGTGTGGATAATAATCTGGTTATTAAAGGATGTCAAATAATAATTCCAAAGGCTGCCAGAAAATTAGTACTAAAAAGGTTACATGATTCGCATCAAGGAATAGATAGAACGAAACGCAGAGCCCGACAAACTGTTTTTTTGGCCTGGAATGTGCAATGATATAAAAACTACAGTAGAGGCCTGTAAATTATGTCAAAAATATACACCCTCGTTAACAAAAGAAACTATTATGTGTGATCCAATACCGACATACCCATTCCAAGATGTATCTGCAGATCTATTCTGTTATAGCGGAAAACATTTCCTGGTATATGTAGATAGATTCTCCGGATGGCCAATTGTTTGTCGTTTCGAACGAAGGGATCCAAGTAGCAATCAAATTATAGACTGCTTAAGAAGAGTATTTTCCGATACTGGTGTCCCGATTAGGTTTCGTTCTGATAATGGCCCACAATTTAGTTCATTTGATTTTAAAAGTTTTCTTAAAGCATGGAACGTAACATTTGCTCCATCCACTCCATATTACGCACAAAGTAACGGCCACGCAGAAGCTGCTGTAAAAGCAATGAAGCTTTTGATTGCAAAATGTACAGACAATGAACATTTTGATGAAAATAAATATTATGCTGGACTACTAGAATGGAGAAACACGCCTAAAGCAGATGGCAGTTCCCCTTCACAAATTTTATATGGTCAGTCCTTAAGATCGTTGGTGCCTGCACATTTAAACTCTTTTACAAAAGTATGGAAAGAAGCCGCAAGTATAAGAGATAGAAAAGTTAGCCAACAAATGAAGATGAAATATTATTACAACCGTGCATCTAAAGATCTAAAACCAATTCCAGTAGGAAGTAGGGTATGGATACCAGACCGTATTAAGAAAACATGGGATAAAATTGGCGAAGTAATAGAAATTGGGAAAAACAGAAACTATACTGTTAAAATGCCGAGTGGAAGAATCTATGCCAGAAATAGAAAATTTCTTCGACAAGCGGTCTCAAAAGGGGAGAAGGATTGACATAATTATGAGGGGGAGATGTGACAGATCCTGAGGTCTTACCTGGACTGGTGGAGGATTGTCATTGTCAAATAAATATAAAAGATTGATGTATATAAAGTTATTAATAAATAGTTATTATTATAATTTATAAACATAACAAAAGGCAATAATCTCCTCAAGCCCTATCTGAAAAGCAGATTTCAGACAGCCATAGTGGATGGGGTGTTGTCAGAAACAAGAAAGATAGAGATAGGAGTTCTACATGGCTCTGTAATAAACCCACTGCTTTTTCTATCGTATGTACATTAACAATTTGCCTAAAATCAGCATTAACAAACCCTACATTCTGTTTACTGATGACACCACAATCTCGGTGAGGTACAGGCGAGGGCAGAAAATTGATTCCAGCACAATAACCTAGTGCTACTACTACTACTACTACTAAGGACATTAAAACAAGTCGTGTAACATTCTCTTTGAGGGAGACCGCGGGCTGCCCATTATCTCAGGAAGCGACTAGATTCCTTGGTGTACATTTTAATGATGGTTTGTGATGGGATGCTTATATAGAACATTTAGCCAAAATACTCGGCAGTGCGGTGTTTGTACGGCGTAACTTGTCGGGAACAGTGGCTGATGGTGTGTTGCGTATTTCTTATTTTGCGTTGTTTCACTCACTGATGTCCTATGCTGTGGTGGTCTGGAGACGCGCTCTGAGATGGAGAAGAGTATTTTTCCTGCAGCGTAGGGCTCCTAAAGTTATTGCTAGCTTAGAATATCGAGAAGAGTGCAGGCAAAAGTTTATTGAACGCAAAATATTAACGTTTCCATGACTGTATATTTTAGAAAATCTCATATATTTAAAAACAACCTTGACAAAAACCCAGCAACTGATCATCGGCATTCTTACGATACTCATACACCTGAGGTTGGAGAGATGCAGGATTGGACCGAACTATTGAGCGGTTAAGTTCTACAATTGCCTACCGGAGGATCTAAAAGATGTTCCCAAAATATTGTTTAAGCGCAGAGTTCAGGACTTGCTGCTCCAAAACCCCTTATATGACAAGGAGGAATTTTCCTGATATTTTGAGACTTTTTTTGAGATATTTTTAAAACTCTTATTGTGATTGTATTTTTAAACCCTGATATTAAGTATGTATGCTCTTGCCTGCACTTTGCTGTGAAATGGGCTACATTTTACGACGCTTAATTTGTAAGCCCTTATTGGCACTATCACTGATAGAAAATTATGCGAGATTAAGCGATTACTCTTTTGGGAAATATATTAGTCCTTGTGAATTTAGACCTTATGATTTTAAATAGGTATATACTTTGCTGGCTTGTGTAAGTACTGATTATATGATGGCATTACTAATTACTTTTATTTGTATAAATTTAAATAATTGCATTCCTGTGCAAACAAGTTAAACGGTCACCTGATATGTGTTGTTTTCCGGAGATTTAAAACCTACAAATAAGGTAAGGGCAACATTGATATTAGTAATATCTAACATGTTATTTTAAGGCTATGGCCTGATTAGGTGGTAACAAAATATAAACGATGAAAATTTAATTATTAAATAAGGTTTAAGGTTACTACCTACCTTAGCTAGCTCAAGCTCTGGGCAATTGTAAACCGGAGTGGTTCTCTTAAGTAGGATCCTTGTCAGTAATACTACAATGCAAAGCATTTGACAAGATCTGTCATGATGGTCTCTTGCTGAAATTGATAAGACTCGGAGTTCCGAACTACTTAATCAAGGTGTTAGCTTCTTTTTTAGAGAATAGAAGTTTTGCTGTCTCGTCAGAAAACGCACTTTCTTTGAATAAACACATCAGGGCGGGAGTACCTAAATGCTCACCTCTCTCTCCGATGCTGTATAACATTTATACTCATGACATTCCGCGCGATAGATTTACGCAGCTCTATCTTTTCGCTGACGATACCGCAATCACTTCAACTGCCAAACGGCCGCGACTTGTCGTCAGCCGGACGCAGCGCCACATAATCAAGCTAGAGAAATGGCTATCGGCTTGGAAGATTTGCTTGAATCCCTCCGAGACGAAAGATATTTATTTTTCGAAAAGCAATGTTAGTAGGCCTAAGACAAGGCTTTGTGTCAACGGAGTCCAGGTGCACTGGTGCCAGAAGGTAAAATACCTGGGACTTATATTTGATCAACGACTGAACTGGAGGCGCAATTCAATTAATAGAGTAAAGCTAGCATTGCACCAATTACGCTCTATCTACCCCCTGCTTCACAGGCGGAGTAGACTTGGTAATAGGACTAAGGTCAACCTCTACAAGGTGTTAGTCAGGCCGGTTCTCACTTATGGTGCACCTTCGTGGTGCAATATAAGCAGAACGGAGCTTAATAAGTTCCAGGTAATAGTGCGCTAAAAATTATTGCGGATGTACCCAGGTACACGATGAATAGCATACTTCATCAAGACTTTCGTATGCAAACAATAAATCAATTTTTCACAAAAATTATTACAGACTATTATAGACGCGCGGACTTATCGACAAACAGCTCTTTTAGTTCCAACTTTACACAAGAACAATGGGGTCCACACACAGTGCCAAGACAAACACGAAAATGAATTCTTAAAAGTCATTTAATTAGAAAAAATGGGAAAGAAAGGTGATTGTAAATTGGAAATAATAAACACTTAATTTAACATAAAATAAACATGTGTCAGTTGATTTACCTAAACAGAAAAATAGTGGTAAAAGGATGAGTTTGCTAAATAAAAGACTCTCTAACAGCGTAAAAGTTGCAACCCTTTTTCAGTTCGCTTTATAAATATGTCTAAATATTTATTAATGAGGTAAATCACTTAAAATATTGTATAGGTTGAAGTAGTTGTTAAGTTGTATAAAAATAGTTAGGAAAGACAGCTTATTGCTTTGAGAACAAAAAAAGGGCAAATAAATATTATGTTGGGCAAAAAAAGCACACTTGGCTATGTCCAAAACGAAAGGTAATTAAAAGATTGAAGTTAAAAATTAATATAGCCCCTTGCTGCAGCTCGGAAACGTGGATAAACAAGCCGTCACAAATACCTCAACTACATAGGTCATAAATCTAAGGGTACAATCTCAGTTGGCCGGAAAAGTAGTTATTGGAATGACAACGTAAAGGCAACTAACGTGTAGTACAGCGAGGGATAATTCTGGTCGTCTAGAAAAAAGGTATGTAGTTTCAGGTTATGTGGCAAAAATTTCTCAAAATTATCGATAATCGACGGAAGTATACGTTGTGAACTTACTACATATGTGCCTCAATTAATATTTGATGTGGACAACACAGAGGTGGGGAAAGATTTCCCGAATTTTCCCACAAGTGCTAATGGTCTGACCAGTCGTCAGAATTTAGTCTGACCGAATGCCACCGATAACAGTTTTTTCAGTCAGACCCAAGAACCCACCGAATAGGTAACAGAGAATAAACCATATTTGAGAAAGCATAACCTTAAAATGAATTTTGCGCACGGCGGTAGATCTACGGACTTGCGGTTCTACGACACAAAATAAAACATAACCAAAACAACCTGAAAGTAATAACGTTAGATGGCATTTTTTAGAGCAAATAAAACAGTTCAACATTTATTAGTTGTTAAATTAATAGTTTTAATCCAAATTTTGTCATCGGCTGCTCAAATTAAACCTCAAACAGTGTCACAAATTGTACCTGGGTTCAGTTTGGGTAACTGAATTCTACAGGTGTTCCGAAAAACGGTTGAAAATATCTTATTCAAATTTTAGGACGGCAACAGGGACTGAATTCCCCATTTATAATAGGTTGGGAGACATATTTTAAAATATTTTTGACATTTACCCCCTTCCCCTCCAGATTTTATCTGGCTTATGACAAATTTAATATGTCAAATGGAAATGTGTTAATTTTTTTCGATAATTCTTCGTGCTTACGACGTAAGCAAGCCTAAAATTTCAGAATTTCAAACATTCAAATGCATTTTTGATATTATTTATGGTGACCAAAATTTCTCTAAATCTCCAATAGACATTTCAGACACATGGAAATAATAATTGTAACATTTTTTGCCAGGCTACAGCGATTCTTGTAAAAAACTGTTCGATATAAGCATCCTTACCCTAAGTATTCCAAATACCGATAGTAAACACAGAATACAGATAGCAGGAGGGAACTTTCCGAAAATTAAATGTTCCCGTAATTCAGTTACGCAAAGATCCAATCTCCTTTTTCTCGGAACTGTTAACTCGATCAAGATAGGGCCCGCGATTGCCCTCTCACGAAGCATTATTTCATTATTTTGTCAGCGATAATTTTCCGATTTTATCTGTATTCTTCTTGAGTCCGCTGTTTCGTGGTCAGTTGACTTCGGTAATGATGCTTTTAGAAAAAAAATAATAGATATTGTAAGCTTTAGTGATTTTTACCCCGGCTCTAAATAAAATAATTGCACTGGGCGATCATTTTTTTTCCTTTAATGTAGCGTAAAGCTGAATAGCATATTGTAATAGAATGAATATATCTGAATACGAAAATGGCCAAAAAAAAGGTGTAGCACGTAAGGTTTTCTTGTTACATTAAACAAACCACATGTAGAACCGTACCATTTAATATTTATTGAGAAAATTATTTTATTAAGTTTTTTAACCCTGTATATCGACTATACATTAAGCAACTACAAATACAACTTTTTGGTTTCTTGTGTTTTTTTCATATCTAGTTTCGTTTGCGGCAAGAAGAAATAAAAATTATTTTAACTCATTCTAAAAGCTATCCATGGACAACATAAAATAACAACCAAATAAAAAATAAACAATTTCGACCTTACAGTAAATGAGCAAAATGTCCACCTTCTGATAAACTGCACGACTGCAATCGATTTGTCATTGATTGTCTGACACGTTCCAAAACCTGGAGTATTCCTTATGACATTGCAACTGTCAATTATTCGATTCCTCAAATCATTCACATCTAGTACAGGAGTTTTATAAACAAAAGCCTTTAGATGACCCCATAAATAGAAATCTAGAGGATTAATTCAGGACTGCGAGTTGGCCAATTTTGTGGTTCTGCATGTCCAATCCAGCGATTAGGGTAGGTGATGTCGAAATGTTGGCGAGCAAAAACACTAAATTGAGCTGGAGCCCCATCGTGCATAAACCACATGTTGACCCTTACACGTAGAGGTACTTCTAACAAAATGGTTAAATGATGTCGCAAAAAGTCCGTGTAGGATTCACCTGTTAATCTTGGCGGTAAAAAAAATGGGCCAATTAGGTAGTCACCAATAATTCCTCCCAAACGTTGAGCGAAAATTGTTGCTGAAATTGACTTTCTCTAATAACGTGGGGATTTTCGTCGACCCAAAAATGGTCATTGTGAAAGTTCATAATAGCATCTCATACAAAATTTGCCTCGTCCGTAACTAAAATATTTGGTAAAATATTATTATTGTGTGCAATCCTATGAATCAACCACCTGCAAAACATTAATCTGGGGTGAAAATCCCGAGCAAGTAGAGCTTGGGCCCGCTGTATGTCATATGGGTACAGGAGGTTTCTTTTTAGAACTTTCTAAACAGTTTTTGGCCTGACTTCAAGTTGCAGCGCAATCTTCCTGGTACTATTTGAAGGATCTTCTTCTATCGCATCAAATATAGCTTCTTCTAGTTTAGACGTTGTTACAGTTTCTGGTCTTCCACCACCTGTATTTTAATTTAAACTTCCAGTTTCACATAATCTTGCATGTAGCGTGCTAAATGTTTTAGCACATGGGATTACTCTGTAAGGATATCTGTCCTGGTAAATTCTCCGTGCTTCTTCCGCATTTCCATTTGGTAATCCATAAATAAAGTGCATTCCAGCCATTTCAGCGTTAGTAAAGTTGTTCATGATGGAATCACTGCTAATCGACAACTCTGAATTTTACTGATAGTGGCAATACTATCACTGTCAGCTGCTCTCCAAAGCAGGTAGATAGGTACTTTATTTGGCATTGGTAATAATTTCTTATAAATAGCAGATGTGGTAAGCCAAAAATGTGATAATAAAAGTAAACCTATTGAAACCAGTCGTGCATTTTATCAGAAGTAGAACATTTTGCTCATTTACTGTAAGGTCGAAATTGTTTATTTTTTATTTTTGGTTGTTATTTTATGTTGTTCATGGATAGCTTTTAGAATGACTTAAAGTGATTTTTATTTTTTTTTGTCGCAAACGAAGCCAGATATGAAAAAAATAGAAGAGACTAAAAAGTTGTATTTGTAGTTGCTTAATCTGAACAAATAAGAAAACTAAAAAAAAAGGCAGTGGCGTACTTTTTCTTCTCAATAATAATTAACTGTGGTGCTCACTGAGACGCCACTGGACCTTATAATTTCAATCTAGTTAGGGCTAAATAAGCGCCTTATTACTTCAAATAACTGAACCAAATTTCAACCAAATCGGTTTAACATATTAATGACCATTTTTCTTTCTTTAACTTCAACTTTAAATCTCAGAAACTAAGCAGCTCCGGACATATGTTCATAGGAACTTTTTTCTTAAAACGACCTTACGTATCACCGTCTGAAGTTTCGTACCGTAGTTAGGAAACACCCTGTATTTATAAGTTATATTAAGTTAACATCTAAGGAAAACAAATTAGGTAAGGGGCTGAGTGCACCATCAAAGATTAAGAAAGATTTTTTTTAATTTTTGTACTTAGTGCAAGTTTATTGAATAAAATCATATCCGTAGAGCGCTTTCGGCAGTTACGCCATCATCAGTACTACTTTGTCATAAAATATAACCAACCACAAAACACAACATACAGGTATATGCATAACACTTAAAACATTAAAATTGGGGCCTAAAGGCGATGTAAATTACATGATGATATTAAAAAACTTAAAAAAAAATAAAAATAAAAATAAAAAACTTCTCTCTTCAAAAACCAACAGCAATCACCCATCATGGCTGGATCCCATCGTCCTTGGTGCCGAATTTCCATTATCCTGATACCTTGATGGAACCTTTAACCTGCTCCCCAGGCAGCAGAAAGACGTCGTATCGACGTCTTAGTAACGTCAGTCTATAATGACGTTGCATGACGTCCTACTGACGGGAGAAAGTCTCGTCGAGTGACGTTAATAATTACGTGTAATTACGTCATCATTGACAATATACTGGACCTAACATTGACGTCCTAATTGCGAATTATGACGTAAATTGAACGTTGCAGAATCATACTTTAATAAGGGAAGCTTCCATAATTATGTGTTGTCGGCTTAACGGAACGTGTAATTTATTTAAATTGGCAGTTTACAAGTTCACAACGTTGCCCGACTTTGTTTTGAAATCGACGATACAATACGTTGGATAACGTCAGTACCCATACGTTACTTTAATTTCGTTATATGACGTTATTTTACGTCATGGTTTGGTACATAGAACTTTTCGAACTTGATAGGTTGGAAATCGACGACACAGTACGTCAATTAACGGCCTTTTACGACGTCATTATTTATTACGTTATGCGACGTAACAAAATGACGTTATGATACGTTATATTTTAGACCCTCGACGTAAATCACGTCAATATGACGTTATATTGACGTAATATGACATCAGTCTGCTGCCTGGGTCGTCGCTGGTAGCGCCCAAATTCTTAGGAAAAGATGATAAATGGGAATGGAGAAAATGAATTTTTAACGACATTCGGAAACCAAGCGATTTGTAGGAGTTTAAAAGTTCACTGTTGTTCGTAGTTTGCATCCATATTGTTGCCTAAGAATTCCATCGTTAAACTTACAAATGAGCTCAGAGTTCTTGCGTGGTGAGTATTTCTATAAGATTGACATAGTCCAGCAATTTTCTAATTTGTGGCCCAATAAAAATGCCTTGTTTTAAATTTCGGGTCAGTTAACTCGGCAAAGATTTTTTTTATTTTTTTATTTCATTTATTTATTCATTTCCATTCAGATTGTTTACATATATAAAATAAGTTATACAAACTGAAATGACGTCACAAAATATACAATACAAATTCACAAATTACAATATTCACTTAAACTATTGGGTTCTAAATCAAATAATAATTGCCTTATTCCTTTTTAAACAATTTTTGGGATTCAGTTTTTTTAATTCTTTCTGAGAGCGTATTATACAATTTGATGCACATGTATTGAGGGCATAGAATTAAATTTTTTTGCCTATTTAGATATATGAAAGGACCGTGCTCATTAATATAAATGCCTAGAAATTTTGCGTTTTCCGATAATTTTAACTCGTTATTCTCTAAAACGGTGGTTTTATCGATTTCGAATGTTTTTTTCTGAATAACAAGATGTTTGTTTTTTCCCTGTTTCAATTCAGTTTGTTCTTTGCAAACCACTCAGTCACAATTTAGAAGAAATGTCTTGCTTGTAAAACTAGTTCCAACATTTTTTTGTTTTTAACGATTAAGTTTGTGTCATCTGCGTAGTTGATAATATGTTAAGGAGATGAATCCAACAAAAGACATAGGTCATTGATAAACATAGTGAACAAAGCTGCTCCCAAAATGCTTCCCTGAGCTATTTCCAAGTCACTCGAAAGTCGAAAGTTGCCTAGATTTTGCTGTTGTTCCTATCTTTGAGATTTGAGTAACAATTTGTTTCCTGTTATTAAGGTAAGATCTAAGCCATTCTTTTACATTTACTCTTATCCCGTACATTTCCAATTTCTTAAGGAGTAGTCCCCTATCAATACAATCGTAAGCCTTAGATAACTCCAGTAGCATCCCAAGTGCTAACTCCCCCTTTTCAAGGTGCTCCAGGATAGTCCGAAGAAATTCGTCTATGGCCGCTTGTATGTGGATTTATCTTTTACAAGCCCATGTTAGTATTTACTGATTATTTCGCAGTTTTTTAAAAAATTCATTAACTTTGTGCTCATAGCCATTTTAAACATTTTCGAAAATCCCGGAAGCCGACTTATTGGTCTATAGTTGTCTAGAACTCCAGGATCCCCACTTTTATAAAGCGGTTTAATTAGGGCCGGTTTTAAGCGTTCAGAAAGTTTTCCGCGGCTACTTTAATAATGCTTGTTGCAATCTCGTCAATACCGCTGCTGTGTTTATTTTTCAGTTTATTTGATATTTCACAAATTTCGTTGGGTGTTACGGGCCTCGAAAACATAGATTTCGAATTATTTACAATTTTTCAGTTAAAAGGTAAATTAATTAGGTTACTTAAAAGATTAGGAGTAACTGAGAGAAGATAGTCATTATACCTTTTAGCAACATCTTGAGAGTCTCCTTCGACTCTAAAGTCGGAAAAATTTTGGTCCTCTCCAGTCATTTCTTTACAGATGGATCACATGCATTTTGTTTCATTATCGGAGTTTTTTATTATATTCTCATATTTTGTTTTTCGAGCTGTAATTAGCATTTTATCATATAGTTTTTTTTTGTAAATTGTTTTTATGTATTTAGATATTTCACTCTCTTTATTCATAGCCTTCGCAAAGTTTTTCATTAGTCCAAGTTTAATGTGACGAGGAGGCAGAATGACATTTTTTGGGTCTAGCACATCCTGAGATCCCGGTTGAAATTCACTTCTTTCCGGCCAAATTATCGTTACATAATCTTTATTTACTGCACGACTATCCCAAAAACAAAGAAAACAGCAATATATTTTGTACTTCCTCCCTGATTCCCACTAAAATTGCTATAACTTTTAAATCTCCGCATATCTGCCATTTGCACCGGTTGTAATTTATTTTATCTAAAAGGGTGCGCATATTTTCATAGGTTTCTTGCATTGTCACCGAGTGGGTAACTGGTATGGATGGTTTTAAATTTCTATTATGTAATAAAACAGCTTTTAAACTATATTTCGATGAGTCTATGATTAAGCGCCACTCAAAAGGAGAATGCTCGATATTAAGTTCCTGCATTAATCCATCGATATGAGTACAGGCACGATTTTCCATATTGTGAAATGCAGAAAACGTAACATTTTCCTTTCCTTCGGGTAGTAAGTTCCAATCCGTAAAACGGGAACCCAGAAGTTCTGACTGTTGCTTTGACAACCCCAAATCACGTTCTAAATCATTGAACTCGCTTTGAGCAATCAAATGTAACTCGCCGGAAATGGGACCTGAAGTAAAAGTGGGGTCAGTACACTGTTCTTTGAAGTTGCCTAATGATACATTGTTATCTCCATTACCTCCCAAAACAATATCTTGCCAATCTAAAGGCGCAGTCGGTGTAAGTCTGCATTGTGAGGAACAGGTCTTATGATAGAGGGCAAATTCGGATATTCAATCTTGCGGTTTTTTTTTTGGAATAACCTTCAGTCTTTGTCATGCAAAAATAGCAATCGTTAAAATGATTAGTGGATTCTCGCCATACCATTAAACTGCAAGAGGCATACTTTTTCTCTTCCCTTTCATACAGTGCACCAATGACATGCTACAACTGACAAAGCACACATGGTTAGTCTTGATCTCCGATTAAAACACCAAAATACATAAAAGAGGCTTTTGACATTTTCAAAAAATGGTCTGGCTTGTAATTTTACCAGAAGCTCTCCACAAACATAACAAAACTTATCAGGAGAAATTTTATTAGTCCGGCGCATTTCACTTGACATTTTCGTCGTTGAAGAAACTTTTTAAACTGCACAAAACCACTTAATTTAAAACTCAAAAGAAGACTGAATAACAGAATAAGTTTAATGTTACAAACAAGCCATTTTAGGTTATCCTTCTGTTTTAAAATGACCCCTGATGAAATTTACTATCTGCCAATTTAAAAGGGTCTAATGAGCCCACTGAAAGGTGTGCACAAGGGCATTATGAATATTTTTTCTATTATTAGAAAGGTATTGGAATTGTGAAAATGATGAGCAATGGTATTACAAGAATCGTGTCAACCAGTGTTATTTTCCTATATCAGCATATTTGAGTGAAAGCTAGATTTATACAAACCGCTAATTCAGTCGATACCTGAGTAGCATAAAGCAATAAAAAAACTTTAAAACAAGGTAAAAAAATGTTTTTTAAAGATCACTGGCGACAGGAAATAGGTAATTTGGTGGCAGACGATATATTAATCTGAATCTGATGATTGTCCAGCGCAACCGTCACACGTATCCTCTTCATCAGAATTTTATTGACATTTAACATGATAAGACACGAAACAAAATCAGCATTGAACCCATAAAGCTCCATTTGTTTCCTTAACGTCATCCTTGTAATGCCTACCACAAACACCACATTCCAAATCATCAACCTTCTTTTTGCGTTTATCCTTATTTTAGACTTCCTGGGATTTCTTTAGACTTGGTGATCTTTTTACTAAATTTATGACAGCTGAAGATACATGCGAGGCATGGGAATCCATGAAAAGTATGACCGGTCTTGCTCTCGGTATTGAGTTTATAAAGAATTGCAACCACGCAAGAAAAATTTCTGAATTAATCCAACCTTTTGGAGATAATTTAAAAAGGGAATTAAGCAAACAACCACGAATTAAATCAGGATTCCAACGAACACCTTCAAATATTATAAGAGAGTGTACAAATATGCCATTCGCACAGACACAACCAATGTTGTTGTCTCTCCCCTATCTGCGTAAGTTCTCTTCTAGACGAAGCGCTTTCCAATTGCTGTCACTACTTTATTGGGTTTCACAGCTAATGACAGACTAGTCTCGTCACAATTCCAGAGTCCAGAAGGCATGATTTTTATGTCAATATGTCCATCAACGCTTCTAGTTTAGTAAAAAAATCAGCCATAATGACAGGATTCGCCACAGATGCTCTGTAGGCTGCTAAATTTTCAGGCACACATAGAGTAAGTCCATATCTTTGTTTAAAATGTTCCCACCACCACTTGCTCGCAATTCCTTTTCCGTCCATGAAGAAAGTCTCCCGGCTTACAGCTCTTGCTGTGGAAAAGGCTAGTTTTCGAATTTGAACCACAGTAAGTCCAAAACCCAATTATTGCATATTTATTATATAATTAAATATTTACACTTCAAGTTCAGCTGGTAAAGCAAAGGGAAAGGGTCTACCTAACTTCGGCAAATCTTGAACCACAGAGTTTTTATCTTGATCTTCTATTTTTTTCCTGGGAAACCTTATGAATAGACATACTTTGTTGCCGAACTAATTGACTTGCCCTTATCATGGCGGCCCTCGCATAGTTCCTGTTATTTCCCTTTTGCATGTCTACTGTTTTGGAAAGTTGGTGATGCCCTAAAACGTAAAACAATAGTGTTTTTAAGAACTGCGATATATGTTCCATAACTAACAAAAATATTGATCAAAAAAATGTTGTGTTAAATAATAAAACTTATTTATGAATATAATGTCTCCTTAACCTCGAGCAACTGCATGCAAAAAATCTAAGGAAACGGCAGCACTGCTTAACTAGGTTTATTTTAGGTAGTAACTCCACAATTAAATAATCACTTCAATAATAAATGTTAAAATACCCAAAAACGTGCACAAACAGCTGAAAAGTTTACAAGAATGCAAACGAGATGGATATCGCCGACATTGCATAATTAAGCAGTTAAAATACAATTTAACAAAGCGTCCTTGCAGAATACTGAAGTCTAGTGCAATAAGTAACATGCTGACTGATTTAATAAGACACATCACCAAATTACCTATGCCACCAATAATCCTCGTCTTATCCCAACTCAATTTAACAAATTTTATCTCGCTTAAAAAAGCTTATTCTATTGTAGTGTTTAAAATTTTGTATGACTATTTTTTGATATATTCGTCATTGTTAAACTAGTTTCATATAGACGCGAATTGCGAAATGCGAATCGCGAGTATTATTCTTATTGGCCGATTTTAAATTAAATTATATTTAATTTTAACTCATTATATAAACAACGTTTAACGTAACAAGGGCGTACCAATTTAATGAAACCGCGCCAATATCAAACATAACAGAAGGCAATAGAATGGCTTGCGTATAACAACATAGTAAAAATAAAACTTATGGAAGAATCAACAAAAATATGGTAGGCTTTTACCATTAAAAATCCTTTCTATTCAAACTCAAATATCATATTTTATTTTTTTCTATACAAAGCCACAATCCACTTCGAGAATTTCACCAGGCCGTCCCCCTGACCCAATAATTTAGATCTCTCATGTCCAATGACTTTCTGCCATAACCATAAATTCGTTTGGTCGTCGACCGAACAAAAATTCGAATTTTGATTCGGAAAAAATATTTTCATTGCGATCTCCAAGCGCTTTATTGCTAGCAAATCGTAAAATAGACAAATGGTTATTATTCCATGAATGACCGTAAAAATGCATTTATTCTGATAATGTGGTTTTTATGGAAGGAATCATGGAAATACGTATTCACATCAAAGGGTAGAAATTTATTAAATCATATACAGGGTTGTTGTTAAGTAAGAAAACAACCGATTATTTTCTACAGTACGATTAGCTGACGAAAAATATTCGATCAAAAAGTTAGAAGATTACGGGATAGAAAGATTAGTTGGTGGACAGTTAGGCATAATGATATAGAATTTTCATATTGATGAAGCTTTAGACCGAGAACAGTAAACAACGAGAAGCGACAAATCCCGAGTTTAGCATTGAATAAATGGGGACCAAATTATATGTCCTTCACCTTTAAATTTGACAGTCGGCCGGGTTATTACACTAAAAGACAGTGGCGGCTCGTGACGGAAGTTTGTGGAGGTTCAGAAGCATTAAGCATGGCAAAAAAAAAGAACGAAATTTTGCGCATATCTCCGCCCACCACTGCCTTTGCACCCCTCCGTTCCAACCACAATATATTGTGTAGTTAAGTGTCAAATTTACGAGTAAAAAGCTTTTCTAATTTTAATGTTCTCTTTGTACGTAGATATGTTAATAAAACCAAAAATAAATTTAAATTGAAAACTTACCAATATACAGCATACTTGGGAAGCAGTAACTAGAAAAGTCAACAACGACAACATAAAAAAAACTAAAAATATTTTAAAAACAGAACTGATTAAACACAGTGTCTAAACAAAAAATGCATTATTGTCTTTAAGCTTAGCAAATTTCTCAGTTACTAAGTCATTAAAGTTAGGAATATCTTGCAACATTTTTTAAAAGAATAACCACACTGAGGGCAAAAGCAGGAGATCTTCTGTTAAAACAGAAGGTCTGGCAACACTGCATGACATATACAAGCTAATGGAGACATTTAAAACTACTGGAAGTGTGGCTTTAAAAAAATGACCGAAGAAAACGGGTATGCACGGAAGAACATAAATTCAACGTTCTGTTAAGTATTACTGAGAATCCTCATATTCGTCAGTATCCTCTTGCACAACAACTGGACATTGGACGAAAGGCAATTCAAAAAGTAATCAACTCAAACAAATTACATCCTTACCACGTTCAGTTGCTGCAAGAGCTTAATGATGAGGACTATGGTAGGCGACTTGAATTTTGTGCGTGGGCGCAAAATAAAATAAGGGAGCAGCATAACTTTGCGCATTTAGTTTTTCTTTGCGAGGAAGCTACGTTCCATAAAAATGGCAACGTCAATAGACATAATTTTCATTATTATGCCACTACAAATCCGCGCTTATGGAGGATTTTACCGCGCTACACGGATCTGCAAAACATATAAAACGATCTCTCAAAAAACATCCGAAAACAAGGCGGCGGCATGCAGCACAGCAAAACCGTGCTCATTTGAGAGGAATGAACGCCCATTTATAGCCGTGCGCTGAAAAGAGATGGGGACGACCAGGTGCATTTATTACGGGAAGCGAACCGTCCATATCAAGTAGCAATAGCCACGGAGCACATTTTTCCTGCAATAAGCATTCTGGATTAGAGACCTGCTACAAAATATTTAGTTAGCGAAACGATAATTGGATAGGGAGCTTATAAAATCTTGTTAGAATTGCTTTGTAACAGACATTGTATTGTAAACTAAATATGTAATTTATAGTGAATATTTGTCGGTCGATGTGGGGCTGAATCTTAGGGAGGCACGTGCTCAAGTGCTCCTATATAAGAGCTGCCACTGCTAAAAGAAGCACTAAAACGATGACGTAAATGCTTTATCCTGAAATAAAAAATGTGGATACCTAATAAGAAGTACCTTTTTCATAAATATCTTCTGTGTTTCATGTAATCAACTTTCCAGCAAATTTGGTAAAATCATAAAGAAATGAAATAAAATAAAAATATGTTTGAAATGTGTTATTGATTGTGCGTTACTTAGTGATAGTACATTTTAGAAAGGAAATGAAATAGTATATTACATACCAAGAGTGGTAAGAAGCATATTAGACACGATTTCGAAAATCACGGTACGAGCGTTAGCAAAAACTGCCCTTGTTAATACAGACACTATAATATTACGTAACTGCTCTTACACACAGCTTGGCTTCTAACAACATAGTGTGTGTAATAAGAGTTTTACGGATAAAGTAGACAGTGCGTAAGTAGGTTCTTATTAATATAGAAGTAAAAAATATTATATTACGTTTTAAGTGTTGTAAAAAGCATATTATGTACTAATGGAAAACTTGATGTTTTCATGTAATTACCGCACTAGGAATCATAACGCACAGTTGTGCGTTTTTATTTTTTACGCACAGTTGTGCGTAAGAATGGATTTACTTATAAAGTAAACTGTACGTAAAACAATGTTTACTAATATAGGAGTAGAAAAATACTGTCATGGAAACTTGCTCGGTAATTACTATACAACACGCAATACGTACATACTATACTTTTTCTACGACTCTTACATATCTATCCTTTGATTTTTGCGGCAAAATATTCTCTACAGCAGAAGCAGCCTGAAAAACAAGTTCCGGTTGCGTTGCACTCATTTCAATATCGAAGTTGCTCATATTGCTAGATAAACAAAGAATTTTTATAAATTAAAGATTGGTTTATAATTCATAAAGTATCGATTTTAACTTCAAATCTCAAATAATGACAATGTCACTATCAAATATTCAAAACGCAAGATAGATAAATGAGTGTTTCAAGGCAAGAAAATTCTCTGACATGAAAAAAAAAAACATCACATAACAAAAGTGCACCTATACTGGACACCCCTCAAAATCAGCGAACACCCAGTATAGGAGTGTACGCCCACAAACACTGACAACGGCGGTGGGAGAAGACTCCGACTGACGCAACACACTAGATCAACCTCCAAATCATGGCCGCTCTCCGCCTCCGTGGTGGTTGGGCAGAGGTCATCCGCTGCATAGCATATAAATTGCCCGCTATGGGCGGGCATAAACTGTTAGTACCTGAGAAAGTATTACTGGGTGTTTTGCAGTTTTTCCCAGATTGCTTGCCATTGGCGTTTCATTGACTCATTGAACGTTCGTAAATTGTGATTGTGCTCCACGGAGCAAAATAAACTCATAGCACCCGTAAAGGCCACTGCCGGAACGCGCGTCAGCAATGTGTATGTCCAAAAATTCATGTTTAACCACAGGCCAAAATACCGGCCGCCAGGCTCGCCTGGTTCTTTGGGCGCATTTTGGGCCGTATGCTTACGGGGTCCATATGCGCCCAAAACCTGTATTAATTTAGTTTCAAATTAGTTAAGCTTGGATTTATAAGAGGAACAGGAGAATAAAGAGATTTTAAAATGGAATGGTTCAAGGCTAACTTGATTGTTATACTAGGAATCATAACGCACAGCTGTGGATTTAATTATAGAGTGAACTGTACGTAAAACAATATTTACTAATATAGGAGTAGAAAATAGTAAATTACGTATTAACTGTTGTAAAAAGCATATTACGCACGAATGAAAAACTTGCGGTAATTACATGAGTGCGTAATTGCTATACAACACGCAATGCGTAGTATACATTTAGACGACTCTTACATGCCGGTTTATAATTTTTTTTTCATCCTGTCCAGTAAATCTACTTACCCTGTACTCATATCAAACTACGACTTTTTACTTTCGATTTTTGACAAGTTGTCACTTAAAATTATAAGAAATAAAATATTTAAATACACATACTTAGCAATTATTTAATACATCAAAAACACGTTTTTAAACGAAATAAATCAATTATTATTTATTACCACAATTTTCAAATGCTCTTCAAATTCTTTGAGAAATTCTTCTCTTCTTAATGGTGAATATCTTGGATGGAATTCATTGTCTAGCAAATGCAAATGTTTCATATAATATATATAATGTTTTGAAACTATTTGATTTTTCTTCTTGTTAGGAAGGAACCGAAATTTAATAGAAAGGTCCAAAAGAGCCTCCTGAATTTTTCGAAACAACATTTTATCATCCGCGTCTAAAGTGCAATTAAGAAGTAAATCAACTAAGTAGGTTAACTGACGATGACAATTACTAATATCTTTAAACTCTGTACAAAATGTACAAGCAGAGTACACTATTTTTGCCATATTCATCAGCACTAAGAATATGATAACTATATAGGTTTTTTAAGGGTTATAATAAAAGTAGGTAACTGTCATAATTCAAAGAAAATAAAAAGTCATGGCCTACTATAAAAATGCGTTCCGCCACCCGACAAGTATTTATTAGAGAATCGTTCACTGCTATATATAGGTAGGTAGCATGTAGCATAAATTATACTCTTTAACCAACTTTAGTAAATGAAAAATGTTATGTAACTATAATATAGGCATTTAATTACATTGTTTTAAAGGTTTTGCTTAACTAAAATTAGTAATTTTTATTTTATATGGTCTATATTTAGTGATACCAATTAAAACTGTTTGGGTGCTTCTACTTGTAATAGTATTTTTTTCTACCAACTTTAGTAATTGTAAAATATTACACAACCATAGAATATATTCCCTGTTACAATTCTTTAAATATTTTATTTAACTAAAATTGGTAGATTTTATTTTACTTGGACCTATATCTAGCGATACCAATTAATACTGTTTGAATGCTTCTACTTGTAATAGTAGATATTATTCTCTACCAACTTTAGTAAATGTAAAATATTACACAACTATAGAATAGATTTCCTGTTACAATTTTTGAAAAATTTTATTTAACTAAAATTAGTAATTTTTATTTTATTTGGACCTACGAGCCTGCATGTATTTCTTAAAAGTTAGTTTATATTAATTTAATTAAATAAACACTATAATTTAGTACAATAAAAATATATTAAGAGCTAACTAAGTAATAAAAGTAAGTAATGAACAAAACATTTACACCTATTTATTATTTATATAAGAAAGTTCAATCTATTTGTTAAAATTCACCGTTATAGTACAATTTGTATTATTACTAATATTTATTCCTGATGTGCAAGGAACATTCCCATCAGAAATAATGTTATTTATTTCTGTGTTCTTAGTTTGTTGCAACACTTGTACAAAATTCTCACCTCCTTGAATCATTCTTGCAATTTTGGTTTTTCCTTCAAGTGCATCTTCAACATATTTTTCTGCTACCGCAGAACTTTTCCAACCACCATGCCGTTTTAATACAGATGAGTCTACACCTGCATTTGCAAGAAGAGTCGCCGAGGTCCGTCTGAAACAGTGACCGGTATACTTTTCAGGATTTTCAAGTTTCAAATATTCTGCAATTTTTTTGGGCATTGAACCTACAGTGTGAATTCCTACTCTTTGTTGGATGCATTTACCATTTCGGTACCCGAGAAATAAAAAACTTTCTTCAAAATTTTTAGGTCGTAGAGCAAGATATTTCCGGTATATTTCAAGAAAATTAATTCCTTCTATTTCATTAATGACAGTAAAAACACGTTTTATATTAGTTTTCGTTTGCGGAATCGTGATTACCAGTTGTGTTCCTGTGTCTTGAATGTCATTGAGAGTCATAGAATACAATTCTTCCCGCCGACAACCTCCTGCAATCCCAATCATTGCAATAACTTTAACCAACAAATAGTTATCATCGGATGCTTTCTTGAGAAATAAATTTACTTCTTCTCTTGTCAATACCTTTGACTGCGTCGGTTGATATCCAACACTACATTTCTTTAAGAATGCGATAATTTTCGGAAACTTACTGATGTTGACGTTTTCTTTGACAAGTAACATTGCCTTTAGCATCGAATATTTTGCCCATAAGGAATTGCCATTTATTCTCTTTGACTATAAAATTAAAATAAATTAATAAATATTGCTCATATATAAAATATATTTAAAAAATCCTGTAGGTCATACTTACTTCATCTAGAAAATAAGCTAAAAGAACATCTTCTTGTATGTTTGTCACTTTATGAAATTGCTTCCATTGGCAAAATAATCCATATTCTTTGCTATATCTATTTGATGATTTTGTCGGGATTAATTTTTCTGTTGCTTCGGCAGCCTTATTTAAAATTATACCCGAAACCTCCATAATAGCCCACACGAATATTATGACTTTATCTATTTGACAGTGACAAGCAAACAAAATTTATAATTAACTATGGAAACCAATGGCTCAATTGCATTTAGGGTAGGTAGCATGATATAATATTGCGAAGTATTTTTTAAAATTTTAATATACCTATTTATTTTTTTGAAAACGGATATAATGACAGGATGAAATAAAATACCATACGATACACGTCCGTTAGGTGTTATTACAGCACTCGTTTATATTCCAGACTCGGCTCCTACGTCGCCTCGTCCGTAAAACAACTCGTACTGTAATAAGTCACCTACCGGACTTGTAACGTAAAATACTAATAAAGTATCGATTTGAACTTCAAATCTCAAATAATGACAATGTCACTGTCAAATATTCAAAACGCAAGAATAAAATAGTATATTAAAGTACATGTTTTATAAAGCATCATCTTATAGCACGCGTCCATGTTAAAAAACGAGCCGCTTGCGGCGAGTTTTTTAACGGGACAAGTGCTCTAACTGCTTTATAAAACACGTACTTTATACTATTTTTTCTATTTTGTATTTTTTTCAATAAGAAAATACATATTTAAAAAGAAAATCAACCCTTCAAATTTTGTAAATTTGTGTGTCTAAATTCTATGTTGGTAATACTCTAAATTTCTTTTTATCATAGTAGCCTTGACAATAAATAATATTTTCTTTGTGTCATTGTCACGAAATTTGTGATTTAATATTTCATAGAGTTGTTCATGATTATAATTAAAAAAATATGGAGCATGATAATCTAAGTTTAACTCCCCCTGAGTTAAGAGATATTGCTAATAAAACGATAAATCAACTTTTACCAGAGAAATACCGAAAACTTTCTTTTCTCATGGATAACAATAACAGGAAACGTCAGACGTCAACAGAATAAAACATTTAAATATAACCAATGCCAACTTTTAAAAAATAAAATTCGGAGTTCGAAATGGATATATTTCGAACTCGCTAGCGCGTTCGAAATATCTATTTTTCGAGACAAAATTAGAAAAACAGTATTTTTCTACTCCTATATTAGTAAAAATTAATTACGGCTAAACAGAAAAACAGGAGTTTTACTGGTAAATTTCCACTGTATTACATCAAATAAATTGACATGTTTCGCTACACAGTAGCTTCTTCAGCTAGCGAAACATCCAATTTATTTGATGTAATACAGTGAAAATTTACCAGAAAACTCCTGTTTTTCTGTTTAGCCGTAATTAATTATGGATCTCCACCAAGTATCGGCTGATTCGATCAAGTTAGTAAAAATTGTTTCACGTACAGTTCACTCTATAAGTTAATCCGTTCTTACGCACGACTGTGCGTAAAAAATAAAAAGGCACAACTGTGCGTTATGATTCCTTTAGCCTTGAACCACTCAAATCGTGACATTTATTTATCTTGCGTGTTGAATATTTGACAGTGACATTGTCATTATTTGAGAATAAACCGATCTTTAATTTATTCGTATTCTTGGTATATCTAATGTCACCCATATTATTATGTTTAAAAAGGAATGACATCGTTTCCCAACTTTCGTCGCTTCTCTGACTTTACGACTGACACCACCGCTTGCCGCATTTCGCCACCGCTATATGACGTGCCGCATTCGCGCATATTTTTTAGTTTTCCAAAAGTGAGACCTATCAAAATTTTAACCCTATACGAGTGCGGTGCCAAGTCCGTTCCTAGCCTTCCTGATTATGTACAAAGTTACAACGTATTTCTTTCAAATATATAGGGTCGCCTAAAAGTAATAAACAAAAATGTAAATCTACAGGTGCGTCTTTGGAGCCAGATATCTTTGTTATACGAAGGACATTAGACAAGTGATGATATGGACCATTAGTATTATTTTGACCTCCCCTGTATGCTGGGGAAATATTACCCTGTACATACCGAACACCCTGTAAATACTTTTTTGTTCCTCATAAGTTGACATCCGACTTAGGCAGATATAATTTAGCACAGGATAAATAGCAACCTATTTATTCTGTGATGTTTGCAATTCCGAAGATGTTCGCTGAAGAGACACTGCATTTATAAGTTTGTTTCCAACCTTCTTACCAGAAGAATATAGTGACGCAGTGCCAAGTTTATAAAGTGGCCAAATTAATATCAGGATTGTCATTTTACTTTAAACCTTGCATGTATTATTATGACTAAGTCTATCGCGGCTAAATGAACACGGAAATTACAATGGCCGAAAGTGATTTTATAAATGAATTGCTATCCCTATTGTTAAAAGATTATTCCCCAGTGCCCCTAATACCTTATTAAAAAAGATTTTCCTGCAGCTTCATAAACGGATTATCTTCACATACTCCCCGGACTTGAAATCCGCAAAACGTATTGCTAAAATAACAACGGTGCAGCTACGGATAGCTGCTCGATAATGTCTCTGAACAAAAATGTAGAACGTGCCCTTTGGCAAAATACGAGGATTAGACCGTGTTTAGACTGTAAAAATAAATTACGTTGCTGAAATCACGTAGTTGTGATTACCCTGGACTCTACCGGACCTTATTTACAACCTTTTATGAACGAAAAGATCATGTAATGCCTATCTTAATAAATAAAGGGTAACACACCTTGTAGGTCTTATATAAACCTAGAAAAAAAAGCATTATAATTTCATCTATACCTACAGGGTGTTTTGTAATGATTAATGCACAGCGACACCACATATTCCTTGTGTAAGAATTTCCTTATGTAAGAAATTACTTTGGGAAAAATAGATGTTTTTCTTCAAACGTCAATAAACTTGAAATTTTTCTACTAATTTTTTGACGTTAAAGTTTTGCTTTTTTTACAGTACACGGTTGCTATAGGCAGCGGAAGTAAAAGTGTGCTCATAAATAAATAATGTTGAAAAATACAAGAAATATTGGATATTTGTATACTTTATTTATTTTTAAAAAATACAACAATGAACTATTTATTAAACATAATAAATAAAGACACACTAAGTCTCGGTCTCAGTCAAATTATAATTTTAGTAAGGTGGTGGTGGTTACATGTTTCGCCCAAACAATTTTAGGCTATTTATTAAACATCAGATTAAAACCGGAAAAATTAACACAAGGTGTTGCGATGTTGCGATCCTGACTTGTTTTTGTATTTTCTAGCGTTAAACCCTCCGTGGAACCACTTGCTGTTGAATTTATGTCAATGTTAATAGCGATTGGTTCACTAAAATGAGGTTGTAAATTTTTTTTTGCAATATCTTTCTTGTTTTTCATCGATTCCTCAATGGACCCTTCAGCTACACTACTGGATTTCCATCCCCCGTGGCGCTTTAAACACGTAATGTCTGCACCTGCATCTACAAGCAGTGTAGCTCAAGTTCTCCTTAAACAGTAACCGGTATATTCTGTGGCATCAGTTAATTTTAAGAAAACTGCAGCTTCCTTAGGAACAGTACTTATCTTAAGAATTCCCATTACCATGCGACAACAGCGACCATCTACAAATTTTAAAAATAATCTTTTTCCATTCATGCCTTCTGGGCGTAATGATGCATATTTTTTATATATGCTTAAATATTGTTCCCCAACAATAGTAAACGATCGCGGTTTTCTAGTTATACTATCAGGAATTCTTATGTGAATGGCAGATCCTAAGTCTTCTATGACATCAACGGTCAGTTTTACAATTTCTTTACATCGGCATGCACCAGAAATACCAACAACAAGTACAATCTAAAAGCACCATAATATATTTTATAAAAAAACTTTTATTCTTTGTCGTAATATCTAAAGTTACCTTAATTCCCAAATACTTCTGATTAGGAGCTTCAGATAGAAAATTTTCAAATTGCTCCCTGGTAAATACTTTAGCTTTTTTGGAAATGTAGCCTTCATTTTGCTTCTTTAAATAAGCACGTAGCTTCAAAAACTTGCTTATGTCTATCCCTTGCCTGATATTTACCATTGACCTTATCATAGAATAATGTAACCACATTGTTGAACTTTTCAGTTTTCGTTTGTTCGCCAGTTCAGGGAAATACGCCAAGAGTACATTTTTAGAATTCATATTTTTGATGTCTTTCTCTTTACACCATCTCTGGACTTTTGAACGCAGCTTCGTAAATACTACTGGATTTGGTTGGCAACAAATTATCCACGACATCTGCTGCAATTTCCGCAACCTCCGGGGGCGTACATGTAAATTCTGACTCTGACATTTTTATTTAAAGTAAAGTGTTCGATTTATAAAAAATGATATTTTTAAAACAGGCAATTTAAGCTGGATTTATAAACTCGAAAAGTTGGCGAGGTTGAGGTTCAGTTGGTGTTGGAAATAGGAGTTCAATTTAAACTAAAGGGAACACTCAGTTCCATTTATACACTCGTTCATATTGTTCATGTAAAGCTCACGTAAGGGTCGAAAACTTCCCGGGTAGTTCGAGATAACCAATTTTTATGCTCGGAGTTCGGAATATCTAACCTCACAAACTTGATCATAACTTTAACCTCACCAACTTTTTTAGTTTATAAATCCAGCTTTAAGCTGGATTTATAAACTCGAAAAGTTGGCGAGGTTGAGATTCAGTTGGCGTTGGAGATAAGAGTTCAATTTAAACTAAAGGGAACACTCAGTTCCATTTATAAACTCAGTTCGTGCAAAGTTCGTAAGTTTCGAAAAGTTCCCGTGTAGTTCGAGATAATCAATTTTTATGTCCGGAGTTCGAGAGGTTCGTTTCGACCAATAAAGACGCTGTTTCAAAGTCAGCTGGTTACAGCGAAATGTCAAATGTCTTTTTGTTGTTTACGTCGCCCTTCCGTCATATTATGTATTTGGAGTTTCTGTTTGTTATACACTTAGTATTGTGCTTTTTGCAAGAAATTGGAAAACTAGAAATGGACAGTATAGAGAATGATGACACTAATTTATTGTTACTCGAGTTAATTCAAAATTATGAATTTATCTACAACACTATCACTCTATAGTCTATTGAACAAAAATTTCAACCAATCAAACAACAACTTTTCGAACTTCGCTACTGACTTTATAAATGCCATATTCTGGACTGCCGAATATCGAACCTCACCAGCTTGAACATAACTTCAACCTCGCCAACTTCTTGAGCTTATAAATCCAGCTTTAAGCTGGATTTATAAACTCGAAAAGTTGGCGAGGTTGAGGTTCAGTTGGCGTTGGGAATAAGAGTTCAATTTAAACTAAAGGGAACACTCAGTTCCATTTATACACTCGTTCATGTTGTTGATGTAAAGCTCATGTAAGGTTCGAAAACTTCCCGGCTAGTTCGAGATAACCAATTTTTATGCTCGGAGTTAGGAATATCTAACCTTACAAACTTGATCATAACTTCAACCTCACCAACTTTTCGAGTTTATAAATCCAGCTTTAAGCTTGGAAATTGCTTGTAATAAGATTCACTGACACTTGTCAAATCGAAATATGCGTCGGTGTCAAACAATACAATAATAAAACAAATCCATAGCAACGCTAGCAGGTAAAATTCAAAACTTCACATTTTTAAATGAAAGAAATTTAAAATTTGTATTTTTATCTTTCTATATTTTAACGAAGCGACGTTTGAAGAAAAAATAGTATGTTTTATTCCTAGTAAAAGCAACTTGTTATGACTCGTCTGTAATTGCCGGACGAACAAAGTATACAAAACTTCCAGACTCGTCATAAAAAGAATTGCTTTTACTCCTTATAACAATATACTATTTTGTGCGAAATTTTGGGTTGTGTATTTTTTAAGCCGGAAAATTTAAATTTCTTAAAAACTCTGATGTAATATAATGGACAACTTTTTGACGCATTAGTGTATTTACGCCTTAAATGAAAATATTAGTTTTTTATCTTTATTACGCAAAGGATACAATGTTGCTCCTATGGTCCTGCAACTCATCTCTCTGGATCTCTAAATTCTATACTATGAGCGAGGCAACTGAAAATTAAAACGTTTTAAATGGGGCAACCTATATTTTCAGACGGAATTCGTGTCCCTATACACGGTGTCCGGGAAAATGTGGGAAATCTCTAGGATTCAGATAGAACGTGAAAAAATAAGAAGACAAATTCCTATAAAATTTTTCTACGGAGATATGTGCCCCTGAAGGACGCCTCTGGAAATCGGTTTCTAGTGAATAATTTTCAAACTATTTAATATAATTTTAAAAAAATTTAATGTGATGGACACTAGTAAGGACCTCTTAAAATATTGTCCTTGAAACATATTTAGCTTTTTTAGTTTACTACGGGCGTACTAAGCTTTACAACTTAATGCTTAAACGTTTAACACCCTGTATAATAAAGACCTACAAAAATAAGTCTGGGTAGCTTGCACCTTAGATTAAAAAAAATATATTCTTGTTCATTGTCAATAAAACGAACCGTTTTCGAGAAAAGGAATAATAAACGTATAGTTGTAGAAGTCCTATGTTCGCAAGAAATGTGCGTTTTATTTATTTATTTCATACTGTATTGTAAAACACACCTTTACATATTTGAATTTAGTCCAGGAAATAAGGTTTTACAGCAATAAGTCCGGTAAAAATTTCTTTACCGGACTGAAATTTGTAAGTTTTAGTTTAATCAATGTCAAACACACAATGTTTCCACCAGTAAATATAAGCACTTTTCAAATATACGACGCAGAATAAAACTTTATTATACTTTCAAAACATAATTATAATTTTCAACAGAACAGTATGAAATAAAATATTGTACGTCATTCGTCCGGCAAATCCTTTACAGTATTCGTTTCAAAATTCCAGACTCGGCTCCTTCGTCGCCTCGTCTCGAAACATTTCACTCATACTGTAAAAGTTGATTTACCGGACTTAAGCTGGATTTATAAACTCGAAAAGTTGGCGAGGTTGAGGTTCAGTTGATGTTGGAAATAGGAGTTCAATTTAAACTAAAGGGAACACTCAGTTCCATTTATACACTCGTTCATGTTGTTCATGTTGTTCATTTAAAGCTCATGTAAGGTTCGGAAACTTCCCGGGTAGTTCGAGATAACCAATTTTTATGCTCGGCGTTCGGAATATCTAACCTCACGAACTTGATCATAACCTCAACCTCACCAACTTTTCGAGTTTATAAATCCAGCTTAATAACGTAAATATCTATTATCAGTACCAAAAAAAACGTATTGTTGTTGCAAACGTTACGTTACCATGGTACGAAATAAATAAAATATTCTGCATTTTAGAACTTGTCATCTTTCACATCGCTGACACATTGATCCTTTGCTTCGATATTAATTTACTGATTTTTGGATTTCCTGGTAAATTTAATTGTGAATTAATTCGAACTATGGAATATACGTTTATTAAGTATGCAGATATGCATCTGGTGTATGGTTTGGCGTCTTGCAATGCTTTAGATGCCAGAGCGTTATATCACGAAAGATTTTCTAACCATACTATGCCAAACCAGAGGACATTTTAACGAGTTGGCCGACGTCCAAGGGAGAATGGTGGGCAATTCCTGTTAATAAGGTAATAAATACATCTTATTGACTTTTTTCATAATTTTGGGAAAGTTTAAAAAAAATAATACTGATGATAATCTGAGAAGAACCATACTTACGCCGCAATTAGAGAAAAATATTTTAAATACTCTTGAGTAGATACTCTTAATCTCCATCAATGAGCACTCGAAAATTATCAGCACGCTAATACATCGAACACAAAAGTACATGAAGTTTTTCAAGAACAGCTGTTATATCCATAGAATTTGCAAAAAGTACAACTGATTCCTGAAGATTTTTCTTTTAGAATGCAGTTTGCAAACTGACTATTGGATCAGCAACGAAATTTTGTAAACTTCATTAGCATTATTCTTTTCACGGATGTGGCAAGGTTTGCCAAAAATGGTATCACTAATTTACACAACACACATGTAAGGGCTGCTGAAAATCCTCATGCCACCATTGTTTCGCATTATCAACGTGAGTTCCAATCAATTAATATCTGGGCAGGAATAATCGGAAATTTCTTTGTTGGACCAGTCGTATTGCCAGAACGCTTCAATGGACAACTTTATTTGGAGTTCCTCCGGAACGCTTTTTAGGATTTAATAGAGCACTTAGTCCATACTTAAAATGGAGTTGAAAGTATCCCACTTAACCAAATCGACACGAAAATAACATTAAATCGGCCGCTAAATAACGTTAGTGTCAATAACGTTAGATATTTTAACATTCTTTTAATGTGTTCATTTTGTTGCAAATAAACGATATACCAACATATTTCTAACGTAAAATATCATTTCGTTTAAAAACGTTGTTCTTTTCTAATGTTATTTTAACGTATAAAATTCGATGTAGAGCAACGTTATTCTAATCTACTTTGCTCAGCCTGCATGATTGTTTCGGTTCATAATACCTAAAAACATGCTTTAATTAATTTAATAATTTAAATAGAATGAGTAAAAATGCTCATTCAACTAAAAAGTACTTAGGTAGGTGGGTATTATTATGGTAATCTCCAGGAAGTATATATACATACATATTAATGGTATAAAACAAAAACCAAGAAAAAGCTAACACAAAAGGCAATTAGAAACCAAAATACCTAATTGTTCCTTACTAAATTTAAAATGGCGTTTTTTTTATCTATTTGTGCTAAAGAGTGATTTATAAACATTATGAAAGGCAAAACTAAATACTTAGCTACTACTTAGGTATGCTCCATTCCACAATAATTCGTTGATTTCCCGACCGCAATAACATTTAAACCCAGCCATAAATAAGTGTCTTTTGAAAGGGTACAGGTCCTGATTACCTACTAATTTCAATAGTTTAGGTTAGCTATTTTCAACAAAACAACAAATATAAAATAATAGGTAAGTATCGTTATTTTAATCATGTAATTAAATAGCTATTAATATTTATACAAAAATACTAATCTACAATATTATAATATCATCTATGCCTAAACTAATTATATTAAGTGCCTTACGTTACTATTAATTATGTTATTATATTGGTATATTAGGTAGGTTAATGGCAAATTGCAGGTGTTCAATATAAAGCAGAGTCTTTTCATCTTAGTTCATCAGTCGTTTGGTGTTTGTCAAGCTGTGCGTTAAAGGTATTTTCGTGTGTGTTATCGAGCATCCAAAATATGTCAGATCTGTGTGAAACTTCAGATAATATTGCTTCCGGAAGTTATGGTGCAACGAAGAAAAAACATTTATCACTTGACGCCAAAAACATCATAAAGAACGTTTACCGTGTCCTTTTAGAAAAAGGGTATGACCGGAGTGCAAGTTTTAGTGAAACGAGTATTTTGACTAAAGTTGCATTAACGACAGTAAAAGATATAATGACCAAACCCATCCATCTAATAATTAATAGTAACGTAAGGCCGTTAATAATTAGTTTAGGCATAGATGAAGACAACAGTGATAGTGAAACAGAGCTAAATATAGAGTAGGTTAAGTTAAATATTGTATTATTATAATATTGTAGATTCGCATTTTTGTATAAATATTAATAGCTATTTAATTACATGATTAAAATAAAGATACTTACCTATTATTTTATATTTGTTGTTTGGTTGAAAATAGCTAACCTAAACTATTGAAATTAGTAGGTAATCAGGACCTGTACCCTTTCAAAAGGTCCGGTGCCTACACAATAGATATTTGTCAGGCAAGCTATTTATGGTTGGGATTACGACTGAGGGTTGTCATTTAAATTTTATTGCGATCGAGAAATCAACGAATAATTGTGGAATGGAGCATACCTCAATTCAGCTCTAATTATATAGAATACAATGAATTGCACAAAGTCATAAAATATTTACTGCGTTAATAGCAACAGGTAACGCAAGGTAACAGGCCTCCACAACACAGAGCAATGAAGAAAAAATGGCGCCTCAAGGCCAATCATCGGTAACTGAGCAAACCGTGAGGCGCTGCACCAATCGCGCGCTAAATTTGAAAACGTTACTTAAAAGATAAAAAGAGGCTAGTTTACCTAACGTTAGATCTAGGGTCATAAAATAATGTGTTTGTAACATTACAAAATAAAACGTCACAATTTTCAACTTAAAAACATTGATGTTGTTGCTGACAGTATTAGTATTACGTTACAAAAACTAACGTTGTATTAAATAACTTTTTAATCCCGATATTATAAGTTACGTAAAAAAACATTACCCTTTTCACGTTTTTTTTTAATGTTATTTTAACAAAGTGTGTTGAGTGGGATAGGAGAAAAGAAAGTCTAAAAGTCTTCCTCTACAAGTTTAATCAAGTTAAATATTGATTCTTTAAAATTATTTTAAAGTTTTGCCATGGCTCAGTACCCCCAAAGAAAGTTCACACTCTCGGATCACCACAACAAATTATTATTTTCCTTTTGTCTTTGAATTAAAATAATTTTCTTAAATTTAAGAATTCTCTTCTCCTTCTTAATAAAAGTAGTGTGAATATTGCATTTGGAGCTTCTGCCGCGACGCAAATGAAACGTCCATGCCACACATTCAGGGTGTCCCAAAAACATACCGACAAACTTTAAGGGGGTGGTAGAGAACATCAAACAAACTTGTTTTTATGTATAAGGTTTTCTTTATATCAAAAAATTTGCTGTGTCCACTAACCCAAACAATTACCTTAAATTGAAAAGGGTTTGCTTTTTCCTTCTGCCAGAACCATCCTCAGACGCGTTTCACTGTATAACAGCTCATCAGTGAGGCTATGGGTTCTGACAAAAGGAAAAAGCATCGGTGTCTGTTTTAAATTATATATTATAATAATTACCTTAAAGTTTTACCCCAAATTATAATAGAGAATCTATTTTTGTTCAAAGAAGTTTTCTTTATTAATCTTAATATGAGTATCAAAGAGATCTAAGACCGCTTAAATGTCAGCATACGCGAACTGCATCTGCTAACAGCAGCGATAAGCAGCAATGAAAATTTCCTTGACTTAAAAATTCTCTTGGTTTCGAGATATTGATTTACATTTTAATATCACATTGCAAAACATTTCAGGCAGCAAAAATAATGAAATAATTAAAAGCAACTGACGTTTTGACCGTTTTTAAAAGAAACCTATAAGTTAGAGAACTCAATTCTTAAGTTATTTTCTGCACGAAGAGCTTCTTAAGATTTATCCGGGATATCTGTCTGACCCCAGGTAAATCCATTACGACTTTCTTCTGGTCGCAAGTCACAAGAGGAGCTTCATTTACCAAAATTAATTATCCAATTATCGAAGAGACGTGAGCACGGGACATACTTGTTCTGCTCCGACGATCTTGTCTAGGGACCAAATTTGTCACTGATGCGATATTAATTTTGGAGGAAACCGAATTATAGTCCTTTTGCCGTATCTTCCCTGTCTTTATGCCCCATGATTTCTAATTGCGAAACATTTATGTTTACTTCGGAAAATTTCGGGCACCGGGAAGTTTCAGTATATAATTTATTGGGCATTTAAAATTTGTGTTTTCATAAATAACTGGTTGAGATACTTGAATTCGCCTGGGTTTTACGTCCTGCGTCATCTATACAGGGTGAACCACTCTTAGCGCAGGATTTCATAGGATTTAAACTACTTAACTTTTTAACATTTTTCAAAAACAGAGTTATAGGGAGGCATTAGACCTACAATTTAAAACTATTTTGAAATATGCAGGGTCTACCAAATAGTCAAGACATATCAAACATACTTAGTTTAAGCGTAACACCCTGTATATTAAAATATTTTTGGATGGATTCATTAATTCTAAGAATATTTTGTATAACATATCATTGCCTAAATTTAATGGCTTTTGAGTGATTAACAGTTACTGCTACAATGTTGTGTGGTGTAGCATCGTCCTGCTAGCAAATTATTTCCCTATAATTTTGTATCAAATTTTCGATTACCGCCCTTATTGTTTTCAAGTATAGTTCGCCATTTAGGTTCGATCAAAAAATATTAATCCTATGCCGCCATACTCAAAATGAACATTTTCTATATTGTAATTTCTCACAAATATTGTTGCATTTCGTTTTAAGTAAAGTTTTAAATAAGGTGTTCCATCCCATTTATATCCCGTCCATTCAGAAGTAATTATTGTAAAACAAATATATGGTAGGTACAGGGTTATCCAACCAAGACTGGACAAGGCGATTTTTTGACTTTTCCTGTACTTTTATAAAAAAACTGAAATAGCCATCTTAAGTCATTTTCTCCCGCGAATTCGAATATCTTCAGCAAAAAACAATTGAACATCAAACAAAAGTACTAGGGGTCACTTTGATATTTTTTTAAATGGGATGCCGTATTTTTAATGAGCTTATCCGATTTCTCATATAAATTTTGATCTAAAATGTTGGATTTTTAATTCAAAAACGCCTTTTTTCTTCAGTTTTAAATTCGGAAAATGTTAAAAAAAAAAATTAAAAATCCAACATTTTAAATTAATTAATACAAGTTTGACATACCTGATGATTTAAAATGTTCATGTATAACACCAGTACCAAAAGTAAAAAATACAAAAAAATTTACTGAAATGAGGCCGATAAATTTATTATGGGATATTGAAAAACTTTTAGAGAAGACAGTTTATGAACAAATATTGAATTTTATTGAAGAATACAACATTTTAGTAAATATTCAAGCAGGTTTTAGAAAAGTGTTGACAAAAATGAAATCATTCAGGCAGTATTTTTGGATTTTAAACGTGCTTTTGAGACTATTGATAGAAATAAATTATTAAATAAATTATATCAGTATGGTTTAAGGGGTACTGTATATAAATGGTTTAAAAACTATTTAAATTTTCGACAACAAATAACTAAAATAAATTAAACATTTTCAAAAAGGGAATTTAATAATATCGGTGTACCACATGGAAGTATTTTAGGTCCTTTATTATTTATTTTATATATAAATGATATGCCAAATATTTTGTCAAATACTAATATTCAAATGTTTGCTAATGATACTTTAATATACGTAAAAGTTAAAAATATTTTAAGTTGCATAGATAGTCTAAATTCTGAATTGAAATTGGTATCAAACTGGCTAAAAGTAAATAAATTAAAATTAAATATTTCTAAAACGAACTTTATGGCAATATGAAATAATATAAATTATGAAAATATAAATATTTTTATAGTTGACCAAAAATAAGAAATAGTGCAGTCTTTTAAATATTTAGGAATAATAATGGATTCTAAATTAAAATTTGATGCTCATTTTGAAAACACCATATCTAAAATTGGAAAAAAAAAATTATTTCAAAAGAGTACGAAAAATTTCAGTTTATTTTCAAGAAAAACAATATATAACACAATAATTTTACCTCATTATTTGTATTGCTCTACAATTTTATATACTGCAAATGAAGGAATTTTTAGTAGACTTCAAATTTTACAAAATAAGGCGATGAGAATAATATTAAATGTTGATAAATACACAAAGATAAATTATATGTTAAATAAACCTAAATGGTTGAATATAAGAAATTTAATATTTTTCCTAGTTTGTATTTTTATTCATAAAATTCAAAATAATTTATTACCTTCTCATTTAAAAGACTTTATAACGCAAAACTATCATAACTATCAAACCAGAAACAATCAAAATTTTTGTTTAGGGAAAGTGACAAAAAATTTGACATATTAATCGATCTTTTTTAAAGGACTTCACGAATATAATAATTTAGATTCTTTCATTAAGAAACAAAATTCCTTAAGTAAATTTAAAAAATCCTTAAAAATATCATTACTTAGAAAACAAAATATCTGATAAAATTTATTTAAAAATATTTTTGGTGCATAAAATTGTAATTTTAAATGTTTTAATTATTGTTAAAAAAACTAGAATTTATAATATTGTAGCAGTATTGCTAAAATAAATCTTGTTACTACTACTTACTACTATAACAGTATTGGTTATAACTAGTTTATGAGTATTTTAAAGAAATCTTTAAAGTACTGAAAATATTAAAAACCCTAGGGATGTCCCTTTCTTTACGGGAAATTTGTATGACTCTTAAGTCCCTATTAAACAAAAATGGCGTAGCCAAAGTACAGTGGCAGCTTTCCAGGGGTGGCGGGGTCGGCAGTACCGGCCCAGTTTTAAACAGACATCAGACAGTATATTATATTATTTGTCTACATCAATTTGCATTTTAATGACTTGAATTGCCAGCGAATAACCGCTCCACTTTTCAAATCGTCCTTGTAACCCCGAACGACATAGTAGATTTACTCGTAGGCTATAGCCGCCATAAAATAAATTGTTTTACTTTTCAAGTAACCTGGGCTGGCGTCGGCATGCCTACTCTCTTGTTAGAATATCGGTAACGAAGGCTAGGAATTTCAGACAACCAAACATACACAATGTATCGAAGTTGAAACCCGGAGTCGGCAATTTCGTACCTGCCGTTAAATTTAAAGTTAGGTTATGGTTATAATACTCACTATCGACAGGAAATATTTTGTATATCGATATGTTGTTTTTGAAGTTTTTGTGCGTATTCTTGACAAGAACTAAATTTGTGTAAAATATGTAAGAGTAGGTGTTGAAAAACAAAACTTCTGTTTAGATTTTTTTTAAGGTTACGACTTAAGGTAAGTGTTTTAAAATTTAAATAAACTATCCTGTTACTGAAAGGTATGAATAAAAGTCTGTCTAAACCACAATAAGTTGAATAGAAGTTAGGAAGGGAAGATATCTCTACATATTAGAGTATGATCTTCTAAATGGAGGACATGTTTCGACCTTAGTAAAGGTTATCTTTAGCAATACAAGGAATGAAATTGAAGTTCAAGAAAAAATTCAAGAAAATAGAGAACAATTATGGCGGGAGCCTAGTCATAATTTGCGCAAATAAGAAAAATAGAAAAAATAATTTTTTTCTCTCCTGTCGATGTCTACTCCGTTACCCAGCAACGAGGAAAGGGCAATGTAGATGATCACCCGCCCTCTTAGTCGTAAGCAGCAAGTAATGACCCCATTTTCTGACGCCTCTAAAGCCTTTAAAATAATTTACGAACATATACGGATACCGCTTTATGACGTCACAAGTCGAATAACGCTCGCTACCGCGATTACTTGCTGTTTACAACTGAGAAGACAGGTGACCATCTACATTGCCCTTTCTATGTTGCTGGGTAACGGAGTAGACATCGACAGGAGAGAAAAAAATTATTTTTAATAATTTATTTTTCTTTTTTCTAAAATAGTGTTAAAATTTATATAATATATAATTAAACGAAGTCGAAATGTTCTAAGTGAAGTAAAAAATCATAGTATTTCCGATAAAAATTATCTTTAATAAAATGGTTTAGTGGGTTTTTAAAATAAAAATCATTATTTTGAGGTAAAATTGGACTGAACTGTTTAAGATGTTAAACTAATGAGAAAAAGCTAGGGATGTGGGGAATATCCTTGATCAACAGCTGAAAGTTAAAGCAATTATAAGATTGTTTTCTGTTTGACAAGAATATGTAAGAAACTCCCAACAAGTTAGATATAAAAGAATAAAGTGAAGAAATAAAAAAATTTAAGCATATTTCAGGCGTACATTTTCTGGTGATATGTAAAATTTAAATTTTATTTTATTCTTTCACCTCGTGGCGAAGAAAAATAGACATAACATTAGATAGGGTTGTAAAAAACCTGAACTTAGAAAATTGGCGTGCTCTGATCAGTCGAGTTCTTAGCAATATGGCCGTTAGTAGTACCTGTTTCGATTTACAGGAAAAGTGTGAACCCTTATCTCTCCCCACTTACATTTAAATTTTGCATATGACCAGAAAATTTAAATCTAAAATATTATGATTCTTTACTTCACTTAGAACATTTTGACTTCTTTTTAACCAAGAAATATAGTTTGACACTGTCAGGTTCGACTGGTTAGTCCCCCCTGGTTATTTCCTACGATTACACTGCTCTTCAATTTCTCAAAAACTTAAAAAAACTCTCGCTTATTTGTACAAGTTATGACTAGGCTCGCGCCATAATTGTTCTCCATGTTCTTGAATTATCCCTTGAACTTCAATTTATTCCCTTGTATTGCTGAAGATGCCCTTCAATAAGGTCGAAACATGTTCTCTGTTTAAGAGATCATACTCTAATATGTAGAAATCTCTTGCCTTCCTAACTATTAAAATTATTGTGGTTTAGACAGACTTTTATTCCTACCTTTCAACCACATTAACCACTGTGAGAATGGACAACTTCTTGAACCTTGTATCCTGTTACTGTTTGGACATTCCGAAAAAACTGAGAGTAACGCACGCAACGACATGGAAAACCAAGTTAAAACTGAGATAAAAAGTGATTTTATTCGATATACTTTAAGTTTAAAATGTGAATTTTCGTCATTTGATGAACAAATTAAATTAAAAAACAATTGTCGCCCGACCCCTAAAATGTTGAATTTAATTAACAGGGGAGAAAGCCAAGGGGAATAATAGGACATCTTCAGGAAAGTGTGTGGAATAAAAATAATTTATGGCTTACGGGTAGTGAGAACACAGATCCATTTAATACTTGATTTATTTTATTTGCTAAACAAAGCATTTACCTGTTAGACTCGATTGTCACCCGCATTTGTGTCAAATAAGCGAGAGTTTCCGTGCCTAAAGCGCGGATATCGTTTCTACGAGATTCAGAAAGCAAACCATTCGGATACATAATATTTCATTCCTGTCTGCAAAATATAGAAGAATATTCTTGTTCTTCCTTCTGAGTAAAATGCTTAAACTCTTAAGGTAATTTCGGCTTAGCAGTTGCCGGAAAATCTACGCTATTATAATGTCACTATGCTGCTTGGGTTGCTGAATTTTTACACCATAACTTAATTTAGTGTTTTCTGTGCCATATTTCCATCGACATGATAAAACAGATATAAGGATAATCATTCAAAAGCCTTTTAGATTAATACAAAACTTTTATAAACTACCCAAACTCGTTATACGGGCCTTCAAAATCCGTAAAGCCAATTTCGTTCGGGCCTTAACATATTTATATGCTGCTTAGCTCCCTATAATCGGCAATTTTCAATGCTTTCCCGCGTAACTACATAACTTTTCCGAAAATCCCCTGGAAAGTCCGCCTTTGGCGACATCTAGACGTCGTTACTTTGCATGGGATCAACTTGTTTAAATCTATATACTTTCCAATTTTCATAATAATTCCCCCATTGAGGTCAATACTCCAGGCCTTATCCGCATATATGTTTATGGGCGCTTTGGAAAATAATGTCTGCATTTATGCCGAGGTACAAAACAGAAACAGGAATAGTAAATTTCATTACGTCTGGAAACAAGAATTATTTCGTGCGCACGTGACAAATTCTGCGAAAGTCGTACAAGCACGGAAAATCTGGACGTGTAGCAAACGATACTTTTTATTATGAAAACAACAAAATAAAAACTAGCAAAAAGAGTTAATTATAAGAAATAGCAAAGCCTGGCATATTTCGCAATTATTTGAGAAGCATTGATCAAGTGCATGGAATCTTGGAATCACCGATATAATTGAACGTGCGCTTAAGGAAAAACAAGTGTTTCGCAGTATTCTTAGATGTTGCTTCGATAAGGTGCAGCATAAAGGTTTCATATTTTTTTTTTTTTTTTTTTATGATAAGGCACAGCACTACAGGATAAATCCTTTATGGCGCTCTAGGAGCGGTGCGTGTGCGCAGGAAACGGTTTACGTTGGTCTTGAATCTTTGGAGACTATACTCGTTGGGGAAGACGATCTCAGGGAGGTCGTTCCAGAGTGATGACGTTCTCCAGATGAAAGAATTTTGAAACAGTGTCGTTTGAGGGACACTAAGCTGAACCACGTACTGGTGGGCTGCAGTGGCTCGTCGTGTATTTCTACAATGCACCGCTCTGGGTGGTATTAAGCGGGCAACCTCAGTTGAACACTTGCCATGAAAATATTTGTAAAATAGACTCAAGTCGCCAACCTGCCTTCGATGTTCAAGGCTTTCCAGGTTGTTTGTCAGACTATGGTCACCGATCAAGCGAATGGCTCTTCTTTGAATGGAATCTAGCAATCTCAGGGTATGTTTAGGAGCAGAGCCCCAAATATGCGAACAGTAATCCAGTGATGGTCGAATTTGGGCTTTATAGAGCATCAAAAGTTGTTGGGGTGTATAGAGGTTCTTTGTTCGGAAAAGTACTCCAAGCTTCTGCGAGGCTGCCTTAGCAATGGCCGCAACGTGGCCATGCCAAGACATATGACTATCCAAATTAACGCCCAATAAATGAATTTATGAAGCCAAGGGAATTGAGTGCCCCGCCATAACTATATCCGGTTCTTCAACATTAACTTTTTTAGAAAAAACTGCCGCCTAGGTCTTTTTAGCGTTAAATTCTACTTGGTTACTGTCACCCCAAGACAAAATTTCTTCCAGGTCTTTGTTGAGATGTGTGACCACTTGCTGCCTATAGAGATGTGCATTAGCAGCCGATGTCCGAGCATCCAAAGTAAAAGTTGAAACAAGTGTGCTGTCATCAGCGAAGCTATATATAGGATTTTTAGTTTTTTCCAAAAGATCCTTAATGTATAGTAAGAAAAGGGTGGGCGACAATATAGAACCTTGAGGGACTCCGGCGTTGATGTTAAATGTGTCTGAAAGAAATCCGTCCATCGCCACCCGCAGAGAACGGTCTTTAAGAAAGCTCGACAGCCATGAACAAAATTGAACCGGCATTCCGTATGCTCTCACTTTAGTTAGGAGCCCCTCATGCCATACTCGGTCAAAAGTCTTGGAAATGTCCAGTGCTACACAAATTCAATCAAATATTTCCTAGCCAGTATATTATAGTGTGTCCATTTAGTGTGCCGGTGGACGATATCTCGTTACCAGTCGACTTAAGGAAAAAAACTTTTGTACAAAAGTTGTACAGGTTAACGCCGCGCACCCTTTAAAAATAATTTTAAATATACAGGTTGACTCAAAAATCCAGGGTGAGCCAAACATATATTTTTTTAACTGGAGCATCATGTATTCTTTTTATTATATTGAAACCTTTAGTAGTCTTCTATTCTACTTTAAAAAAATTTGATCATCAAATGCACGTGGTCAAGATTTCTCAATGGATTTTTGACTAAAAACAATTTGACATAAAAATCGTTGGATTTTAACTATCTTTACAAATTTTTTTACTAAAGGTTAGGACAGAAAAGTTATAACATGTAAAGTCACCTAACTGTTATCAGAATTGGTATAAGTACTAAGTACAGAGTGTTCAACATTTTGATCCAAACACTCTGTATTGTACATTTTTTTTCGAAAAGATATTTTAATTCCTTTTAAATTGATATCAATATCTGATACCTTATTTCCAAAAGTTGTTGAAGGAAACATGATTTCAAAAAATTGTGTCTTAAAAACCTTAATATTATGAACAATTTTGATGTTTGCTTATTCATTTTTAAATTTACTTCCAAAAAAATTGAAAACTTAATAAATTGGTATGTAATTCATACCTAAGTAGTTATAAACAATTTCACAGGAGAAACTTAAATTATTACCTATCGAGAAGTATGTAAATCTCAATTTTGAAAATATCTTTTACCAATATAAAACGAATACATATTAACGCATTAAGTATCAATTTGTTTGAAGAATCCCTCACATTTCTCAACTTTAATGGGGTGATTCTACCAAATGATTGTCGATTCGTTCCGTCATGTCCTTCTTCAGCAGTGGTATTTTAGGCCCATTGACAAAATAATGTTCTTCTTTCAAAATCGTTGTCGCTTAATTCTTGATGTAATTGAACCTTATAGGGATAAAATTTGTTTGCGAATAAACAATTATTCACTGAAGATTTTTTATTTCCAAATTAGAACTAATTTTTCTGACACTTATTTCTGGATTCTCCACCCACCGCCAATGCAATGCCTAGCTGGTTATCTTCATAAAGCACTATTTTGTTCCTAGATGTTTTTTCATACTCTCAAATCGATCTTTTAGTTTAATTATTGATCTCTCGTCCGAACATCGAGCCTCTGGAAACTTCTGAGCATATAAACATGATGCCATAAAACAATTTCCATCAGTTTCTCCAATTGCGTAAATCATATTTACTTATTCTACTCGAGTGTGATTAAAATTCATTTTGAAAACTAACGTAGAGGAGGCCACTGTAAAAAATAATTGATAATTATTATGTTTGCCATTTGCAGAAAAAATGAATTTGATAGAAATGCATGGCCAACTAGTTATTAAATTTAAAGCATAACGATATTACGCGTGCTTCTAGGACGCAATTTTAGGAATCATGTTTTCTTCAGATATTGGTATCAAATTAAAGGGAATTAAAGTATCTTTCCGAAAAAAATGTAAAATCCAGGGTGTTTCATTTAAAAAGCAAAGCGAAAACTTGGTTTTGAATTCATTAAGTTTGGACCAAGCTGTTGAACACTCTGTAGTACATATACCAATTCTAATAACAGCTAGGTGATTTTACATGTTATAACTGTTCTTTTCTAAACTTTGGTAAAAGAATTTGTAAAGATAGTTAAAATCCAACGACTTTTATGTAAAATCGTTTTTAGCCAAAAATCTATTGAAAAATTCATTCTTAACAACGTCGCATTTGATGATCAAAATTTTTTAAAGTAGAACAAAATTCAATGGCTACTAAAGGCTTCAATATATTAAAAATATATGGTGTTCCATTTTAAAAAAGATATGTTTGGCCCACCCTGGATTTTTGAGCCAACCTGTATATTTAAAAATATTTTTAAAAGGTGCGCAGCGTTAACCTGTACATCTTTTGTATAAAAGTTTTTTTCCTTAAGTCGACCGTTAACGGGATTTCGTCCACCGGCACACTAAATGGATACCTTGCATAGAAAAATAGAAATCTTAACATACTATATCTCTAATCGCCTTTTTGGAATTAAACAGGAGGATGAATATTCTGACTTGAAAGTAATAAGGGCCGACGTGCACCAAGGAAGAGTTCTAGGTTCCATTATTTATCTCTTATATACCAGTATCGCAAAAAACTATTATAGCCACATTCGCTGATGGCACTGCTATTCACGCAATCGATCAAGATCAGGAGAGCTCTACTAGGAAACTGCAAGATGGTAGCTGACTGCACAAGACAATGGAAAATCAAACTCGACGAATTTAAATCAATCCATGTAAATTTAACTAACCAAGGACTAGCACAGTCACATCTCCTAGTTGTTATCGGTACAATTGTGTCCCATGGCATTAATGTTAAATATCTTAGCATGACCCTTGATGCTCAACTTCGATGGAAAGACGATGTGAAGAAGAAAATAACTAAACTAGATTTCAAAAATAAACAAAATTATTGGCTTCTGGAAAGACATTCAAAATTATCAGTTTACAATAAAATGCTTATTTACAACCAAGTTTTTAAACCAGTGTTGCTTACAGTATTTTGCTTTGCGGCTGTACCTGTGACAGCAATATCAAATCGATACAGAAGTTCCAGAACCAAAAGCTGCGTAGCATAGTGAATGCTCCTTGGTATGTTTGCAACTCTAATCTCTATTGCAACCTTGGAATTGCAATAGTGAAAAACGGATCAAACGGTGTGGCGGCAAGCATGAAGCCCGACTCCACCTACATATCAATGGAGAAACTCTACAGCTGCTGGACTGTTAACATCAGGTCCGAAGACTGAAGAAAACCAAATCGTTTGCTCTAGTGTAGTGCGTAAAGGGTTAAAAGCAGATCACAAAACTTGAGTGAAAGTATGTATCTTTTAGCTTGAACAATGGATAGAATATAAAATATCAAAGAAAACAAATTTACTTAAAATAACTAAGTTGGAATTATTCACCACATTTTTATCTGCATGAATTTTTTCTGTCATTTTTGGATTGGTTGCCATAGAAACCAACTTACTTCTTTTAAATGGAACACCCTGCATATGATTGCATATTTGGATTCTACTGGGAAAACTCTGAATTTTTTGTATTTCAAATTTTAATTTATTGAAAATTGTAACAAACTTTGTAATAACAAAATAAATAGCATAGAAAATTAAACAACTTAACATCGGAATAATAAATAAGTGAAATTGTTCGCTTATGTATTGTCTAATATTTGTCGCATAATGCGCAGGTGCTCCATCTTGCTAGAACCATACCTGTTCGTTTATGCCATTATTTACACCCGGTAAAACCATTCTGCAAGAAGGAATTATGTGATTCCTGAGGAGGTCCCACAATATGTATACCAACTATGCCCGCCCAAACATTAACTTTTTCGGGCCTCTAAGTATAACTTTCCTGGAACAAGTGAATATTCTCAGCAGACCAATAACGATAATTGTGTCTATAACAATGTCATTTAAATGGAAAGTATAGCTTCATCCGAGAAAATGATATTTGTTGCGAAGTTATTATCGTTATTGCATCTTTGCATCTTTCCATCATAAGCTCACAAAATTTAGCTCTTCTATCAAAATCGTCCTCGTTTAACTTGTGCACCAACTTTATCTTGTAGGGATGCAACTTCTCCTGCTTAAACAAATTTCTCACTGACTGATGAGACGATGAGACATATTAAAATTCATTGCCGTTGGCCTGGATGATTGTGTTGGATTTTCATGTACTGAGAGCATGATATCCAAAGCTTTGTCTCCCCCGGTTGCTGTTTTAGATCGACCCCGTCGACCTGATCTAGCGGCTTTTCTAACACTGCCTGTTTCTCGAGATTTCTTTACCACTCGACACACGATTGACTGATTTATTGGAGGCCTATTTGGATATAATTCATTGTTGTTTCAAAGTTGACAAACCTGATCTTGCGATTTCTTCATATTTCCGTAACCGCTCATTATTGAAATTTCAACTCGTTGTTTCTCATTCAGATGAACCATTCTGTAACAAATTAGAAATCACACAACAGTGAATTAATACAGGAACTCAAAATTGACACCTCTTAGGTCGCTGTCATGAAAACACCTTAACTCAACTCGTGGGTATTAGCGAGGAAACTTATTTGCGTAGCTATAAGTTGAATTTAAAAAAAAAGTAAGTTAGTCTCTATGGCAACCAAACCAGAAATGATAGAAGAAATACGCGCAGGTAGAAATGTGGGGATAATTTACTGAACAACTTTCATGAAGGTCACGTTTTCGTATGTGAGATAATTCAAAAGTTACAGGCATTATGCGCGACATTTTTGCTACACTGTACATATCTCTTTGACATCCAATTTTTTAGAACTATAAAGGTGTTGAAGCAGATCGTTCGCAAATTTTTAGTGCATCTCATGGAATGTAGCAGATGTTGTATTTTCCAATTGAAATAAGGGGTATACAGTTTTTGTGATAACTCTATTTTTATTTTAATACTGAACACCCAAACCCCTTCCCCGCCCCTGGCTACGCATATGCCTCCAACTTTGAGTTTCAATCCCGTATCAAAATTAACTAAGCAATTATTTTAAACATTATTTGTTACAAGAAGTATAAATATGATGTTGTGGGAGCTACATTCTTATTTCAGCCGAATGATCCTTTTCTTCAATATATAATATCTATAATATGTGATTATTGTTCTAAGTTCTGTTACGTACGGTTCTCCTTCCCTAAATCGATAAAAAGACCCCTTCAATCTTATTGAGGCCATATACGTTTCCAATTTTGTTCGAGAAAAATAAGTCATTTTTATGTCAACTCCGTGTTCCGTTAAAGCCGTATGGAAATCGGGACTAATAACATTCTTAACAGGGTATTACTGTTAGATAACAGCTTCTGCGGCACACTAAATATGATATACTGAGAATTGGAGGATCTTAAACTTACCCCATATTAGAAATCTGGAGAAATATCCACCGGAATTGTAGTGTCTGACTCATGAAAATTATGGTATGAGTCGTTTGGGACGTTTGGGAATATTAAATTTGTTATCGGTCAATCTTTGATCCAATTGGTTGAATGTATTTTTTGCAATCATAAAATTTTGCGTAGGTACGATATTAGCAATATTTTTTTTTACCAGACAATTGGTTGGTTGCCTTTACCTACAGTTCATTTTGGAAAAAGAATTACTTCATTTTTCAGAATAGTCCGTAAGCTAGACTTTTACAAAACATTTTGTTATTTTATGATTATTACTAATAAATGATTACATTAGACATTAGAGTTAAAATTGTTAAATGTTAATTATTAGTTATAAAAGGTTTTTGACCTTGCGCTAAATTTGCGGACCCATGAATTGCATGAATAGATTGTCATATTTCCATTAGTAGCCTAGATTAATCTGGGTCAGTAGACCTATCTGCCCTTAAAGTTAAGATTTCTACAGAATGTTTCGAAATAAGTACGAACTATTTAATTGTTAAGTAAATTTTTAGCATAAATGTGCATATAAACAAAACGTACCTGATATTTTTGTTTTTAAAACACAAGGTGATTAAATTTATTATTTTTTTAAATTTATCTTTTCTGATTTTAAATATGGTTAAATCCAATTTGGCACACGTAACACTTCTTTTCAATAGACCGGAAAACAAGCACTTTCTAGATAATTTTGTAACTGGAAAATATCAGTTTACCGATCCCTATTTCAATTATCTTTTTATAAAATTATTTTATAATTAGTTTAAGTGTTTCAGTTTATTAAATATTTCCCTGTACTATAGAGTTTTTCAACCTTCGATTAAGCAGAGATATTGTACATTACACATCAAAAAAGTACATTAACAAGACTCGCATGCATGGGAATTGCTTGCATCGTCCTGTAATAGAGTAGTTTCCGGTCTTGTAACGTAATACACAATTGCCATTCCCATTAAACAATTTTATTATTATGTGAAATAATCTACATAGTGATACTTTTTTTCAAAACATATAACGTGTTATCTCAACCTCTTAAAATATTTACACTTATTTAGAGACAACCTGTAAAATGTTTACAACTATTTCAAAAATTTCAAAATTTTGCAGTCAACGATTTTACGGGTGAAATCGTTGAGTCGCCCCGAGCTGCGCGTACAATTTTTCATACAAAATGTTTTGAAAATATGACTTGAGATGCCTCGCAATTCTGTGTATTTGATGTTAATTACTTATTGTTGAACTCACACTCATAGAGATCCAGAATAAAACCCAGGTCCTATCTATTCACCAATCATTTATTTATATAGTGTGAAAGGTTATTATACAAAGGGCGCCAGAAAAAAAGATGGCAACTATAACAACTCAAACATAATACAACAGATAATATAACCTGTACCTTTTAATACTTACTAGTAGATATATTAAATCACCTACCTTTAAATATAATACAGGCATTGCCAACACAAGAAACAGATCATAATTTTATTATTCAGACATGCTTTCTTTTTTTGACAGACCAACATGAACATTGTCACAACCGAGTAAGTATCTTGTAGCAACGCGAACAGAACTGGTGTTGTTAAATAATTATATCTCAACAGTATTCCATTAAAATTTATTCGTAAAAAGAGAGTGACCACAAAGAGAGCAAGATGCATATATTTTCACGAATCTATTACGAATCTATCGCGCAAGCGCAGTCGCATCGCTATCCTTGTTTTGCCCGGAAATCAGATAAGGATGCCCATTCGGTTTTTACAAAAATGAAAAGGTCTATACTACGTGTCAACGAGAAACTCGGTCGTGGAATGCACTAAAAATCAGCTGTTTTTCATGTCGGACCCTAGAGTCGAAAACTGAACTTTCGACCTGCTTCGTCGGCATCGAAAGTCATGTAGTATAAGGTGTAGTGTAAGTAAGGTATAGTATAAGGTAAAATTAAGACAGTTAGTATTTTACAGTATTTTACCTATTTTATTAAATTAGTTTATATTATTAAACATTGGTTTAGATTGACAAGGTTACAACCATGAACGTAAGGTGCCAGCTTTGCTTGTAATTGATAAACATAAACATATAACATATAACAAACCGTACCATAGTTTAAGGTTACCCAAACATATATATATTTTGATGAACTAGATTTAAAAGAATATAAGTTAAGAGATGATGATTTGATAAGTTTAACATTTTGCTACTATTGTACTAATACCGTAATGAATATACGTCATTTTCGTTATCCAAAACCTGTGTGCTAATTTCGAACCAAGTAATCATCTTACATGGCGATCCTGCCAGCGGGCTTAAGTTAAGCCCTTGGTAAATATAAAGTGACTACCTAAGTGAAAGCAAACAAGTGAAACAAGTGAAGTGAAACAAGTGCAGATGGGGACAACAAATTCAAAACACGCAGAAATAACAGACTCTGGTGTCGTTAATTCGAATTTCATTGTGGAACAAGAGGCGATCCAGGCACCCTTGGACATTCGCATACTGTTGTATATCCTAACTGGAGCAGTCGTCCTGTTGTTGGTGTTGAAGCTCAAACAGATGTACCGCAGAACACTGAAGAAGGATTTATCAAGGAGTATGTACCTGAGGACAGCACCTAGGGATCCTGAAGCAATCTAAGTTCTTATAAACCCCGCAGATAAGCCTAAAGAAGAAGAAAAGTCGCTCCATTTCATTTTGACCGCATTTGCATATGCGTAGTAGCAGTCCCAAGTCGAGCAACAGCCAAGCAGAACGTACTTGTGAGGCCTTAATGGAAGGTGAGGCAAAAGCCGCTCGTACGCAACGTGGGATTAGTTCATGGGCATCAAGGAGTTCCAGTACTTGTTAGAAGAGGCAAGGGTACTGTATAGGAATCTGAAAAAGGACTCCATCGAAAGGCGCAGCTCTAGGACTGTCACCGTAAGCAACTTAGGAAAACTAGAGACACTTGTAAGTGAGTTTAGCAATTTAAAAAATGAATTTAATAGGGTCCCCGTCCCCACTAAAACCGTATTAATAGCCCAAGTCAAAGATTATGCCACACAGTTAGATAAATATTTTGAAGCTATTAATGAAGTTTTACAGGATAGGCTAAAAACCGCCGATACGAAAGAAACAGAATCTGTAGCAAAAAATCCCGATTCTGATTGTTTTGTTGAAGCTAGAAACATGAGTGAAAAATTTGATTTGAAAACGGCCGCGTCTCTGTTGCCGCGCATGGACGGCACTGAGAAAACGACAAAAGAGTTAATTGACGGCATCAAGTTATATGACGCATTGCTTGACGAGGCAGGGAAAAAGAGTTTAACGAATTATGTCCTTAAGGCAAGATTATCGGGTAATGCAAAAATAAGGTTGCAGAGCACATACGCAACGAATGAAGCCCTTATTACTGATATTAAAGCTCTTTTTCTCACCAAAAAGTCAGCGGGAGCATTGTCCGCCAGATTGAACGGTGCTAAGCAAGGGGGTAAATTAATCGAGGAGTTCGGTAGAACTATTGAAGATCTACTCCTGGACCTTACTATCGCACAGTCCGACGGGAATGACGAAGCTGTACGGGTGTTAACTTCCGTAAACGAGAAGCTTGCTATAAACGTATTTGCCAATGGGTTGCAGAGTAGCGACATGCGCACTATTGTTAAAGCACGTAATTACGACCGATTAAGTGATGCGATAAGGGCAGCAAAGGATGAGGAGCTTGGAAAAAGTGACACAGGCTCTCATCGGGTTTTTCATATCCAAAATAGGCACGCGAGTAATAGGGTCTTCAGAGGTCGAAATAATCGAGCAAATTTCAGTTCTTTTTCAAATAATAGGTCTCGTGGTCGGAATTTTTCAGGTCCCGCAGGGAATAACAGGTATAACAGTAATAACAACAATTACAGGTTTCAAAATAGGTCACCGAATTTTAGGGGTTTCCCAAATCGCGGAAGAGGTTTTCGTGGGAATAATAATAATAATAGGTCATATTGCATTAGGGACGAAAGTACTAGCGAGTCTAATCAATCAAGCGAAACATTAGAAAATCAGTTTTTTCGAGTCTAATAATGAATTTTTTATTTTTAATTTAAATGGTCTCAATTTTATTCAAGTCAAGTACAAAGGTACCAAATTAAATTTATTAATAGATACAGGTGCTTCAATTAGTCTAATATTTAAAACCTGTGTTGATAAACACGAATATGTAAACACAGCAACTAAAATAAAAATTAATGGAGTTACCGGCTCCACACTGTCTCATGGCGTTGCGAACTTGAAATTTAATATTAATAACAATAACAATAACAATGTAATTAATTTAAATCATAATTTTCACCTAATAGACAGTTTTGAGAATAAAATAAACGGAGTCTAGGCTCTGATTTTTTCCAAAAATATAATGCCACTATAAATTACGAAAATTTTAATTTTTCATTTTTTCTAAAAAATAAAAATATCTCGGTACCAATGTTTTCAAAAGAAAAATCTTATTTTAAAATACCAGCTAGATGCGAGGTAATTAAATTTTGCAAAGTGAATAAAAATGAGGACTGTATTGTATTACCAGAAGAAATCGGAGACGGTATATATATAGCCAGTACTTTAGTACGACCACAAAGCAATATGATTCCAATAAAAATTTTAAATACCCGTGACATGGAAATTTCATTGACAAATTTTTATCCAAAGCTTGTAAATTTTAGCGATTACGAAACATGTTGTTTTTTAGAAACGGAGAATAATTCAGTAGGACGAGTTGACAAATTGTTGAAATTAATTAATACTAAGCATTTAAATAAGGAAGAAAACTTTTCAATACAAAAAATTTGCGCTAAGTATTCGGATATTTTTCATTTAGATAACGATCCTCTTACTACGACTAACATCTACAAACAGACATTACGACTTAAGCCTGACGCGTCACCGTCATACGTAAAACCATACAGACTTCCTCACGCACAAAAGGCAGAAATACATAAGCAAATCGAAATGATGGAAAAACAAGGAATCATTGAAAAGGCTAAAAGTGAATGGTCCGCACCATTGTTAGTTGTACCTAAAAAAGCCGACCAAACAGGCATTAAACGCTTTAGAGTTGTAATTGATTTTCGTTTGCTCAATAAAAAGTTACGAGACGACGAAAAGTTTCCATTGCCATCTATTACTGAAATTTTAGATTCATTATCTGGAGCTATGTATTTCTCGCATTTAGACCTGTCCCAAGGATACTACCAAGTGCCTTTGGAAGAGTCTAGTCGACCGTATACAGCATTTACGACCGAAAGAGGACAGTACCAAATGACACGACTTCCGATGGGTTTAAAAATTAGTCCAAGTGCTTTTTCTAGAATAATGACTATTGCAATGACAGGGTTAAATTATGACAGTTGTTTCGTTTATCTTGATGATTTAATTGTTTTTGGAAACAGTTTAAGGAATCATAACCAAAATCTAGTGAAAATTTTTCAGAGGCTTAGAGACGTAAATTTGAAATTAAATCCAAACAAGTGTGAATTTTTGAAAAAAGAAATTTTGTATCTTGGGCATGTGATTTCGGAGAAAGGTGTTTTTCCTGATAGGGAGAAAATAAAGGTCCTTCAGAGTTATCCCGTACCCAAGGATGCAAATGAGACTAAACGATTTGTTGCATTTGCAAACTATTATAGAAGATTTATTCCAAATTTTGCAAAAATTTCAATTCCATTAAATAATTTAACCAGGAAAAAAGTAAAATTTTTTTGGACAAATGAGTGTCAAAAATCTTTCGAAAAATTAAAAACCGCACTTATAAGCCCTCCAATCTTACAATATCCTAATTTTGATAAAGATAATATTTTCATTTTAAAAACCGATGCATCAGGGGGTGCAATCGGAGCAGTTTTGTCAAATATGGATGATAAGCCAGTTGCTTATGCCAGTAGGTCTTTAAATAAAGCAGAACGTAATTATTGTACAGTAGAAAAGGAACTTTTAGCAGTAGTATGGGCAGTTAAGCATTTCAGACCTTATTTGTATGGACGAAAATTTTCACTTGAAACCGACTGTAAACCTCTTATTTCACTTTTTGGTATGACTAACCCTTCTAGTAGACTCACTAAATTTCGATTAGTTTTGGAAGAATTGATATTAAACATGTTAAAGGGAAAGAAAACGTCATAGCGGACGCGCTTTCGAGAATAGAAATAAATAATGAGGAGCTTAAAAGCTTAAGTAATAAAAATAATAATGAATCTTTATTTGCTACGACTAGAGCAGCCGCGAAGCGACAGACAGACAAAACAGATGACGTAGGTTGTAGTTCGGGTACTTACGAACGGATTGATCACCCGGGAGTAACAGAAGTACTGAAACGGCCTAAAGAATCGTGTGAACTCTGTCCAGTGTCAAACGCGAAGTTTATTGAATTATGTAAAAATAAAAATTACGATTGTAATATAGAAAATTTCGTCTATTTCAAAAATAAAAACGTCATTTATATGGGCCAGGATTTTCGATCGACGTTGACCAGGAAGGCATCGTTGAGAAACCTGAGTTCCGACGAAGCGGAATTTAAATTTCAGAACATCCGATCGGCGTTACCCTTAAGTGGATCGTTGAGGATACTGAAAGCTATATGTGATAAATATAATATCCGCGAATTAATAGTAATTAAAGACGGAAAGAGCGCTCAATTCTTAAGAGAATTATTAAAATATAAAAAGTTGATAAATGAAACCGGTATAAAAATATGTGTTATTAAAGACGTGCAAAAAGTATACGATCGTGAGACAAAGCAAATAGTGCTTAATGATTTTCATTTACTGCCGACAGGAGGTCATGCAGGAATAAATAGGATGTATAATAATGTTAAAAAATATTATTCATGGATAGGTTTAAGACAAGACGTTGAGGACTTTGTAAAAAAAATGCGATGATTGTCAGAGGTATAAACATTCAAAACTAAGTATAGAGCCAATGACTATTACGCCTACAGCTGATTCAGCATTCCAGAGAATTTGTTTAGATTTAGTTGGTCCTTTAGAATCAGATGTTGATAACAATAAATATGTTTTAACGTTACAGTGTGATCTCAGTAAATTCGTGGAATGTTATCCTTTAAAAAATAAGGAAGCTGTAACAGTAGCCCAAGCGTTCGTTGAAAATTTTATTTTGAGGTTTGGAATCCCAGATGAGATAGTGTCAGACCAAGGCACTGAATTCTTAGCTGCAACCCTTACGCAAACGTGTAAATTGCTTCAAATTAAAAAACTTAATTCAACGGCCTACCATCATCAGACCATAGGCGCATTAGAAAACTCTCATAAAACATTAGGAGCATACTTACGAATGCAAATAGCGAAAAACCCAACTAATTGGAGTAGTTGGATACCTTTTTGGTGTTTTTCCTATAACACTAGTGTTCATACTGAAACTCGGTATACCCCGTATGAGTTAGTATTTGGCAAAACGGCTAATTTACCTTCGAATTTGTTACGAGAAGTTGACCCTCTGTACAATTTTGATAGTTATCCTTTAGAGTTAAAGTATAGGCTCCAGCAAGCATGTGCTGATGCAAAAAGTAACTTGATGAAGTCAAAAGGTAAAAGAAAGACTGTATATGATAGGAAAAGTAGCATAGTTAATTATAAGAGTGGTGATAAAGTGCTTTTGAAAAATAATTCGGGAACAAAAATGGACGCTTTATACAATGGACCCTTTACAGTGATAAGTGAACAGTCTCCAAATATTTTGTTAGATATAGAGAATAAGCAAGTTTTAGTTCATAAGAATAGAGTTAAGAAATATTTTGATTGATATAGATTGGTTGATTATTTCAAAAAAAAATTCAGCATTAGCATTCGATTTTTTTTTTTGCCGGCCGGAGGTGTAGTATAAGGTGTAGTGTAAGTAAGGTATAGTATAAGGTAAAATTAAGACAGTTAGTATTTTACAGTATTTTACCTATTTTATTAAATTAGTTTATATTATTAAACATTGGTTTAGATTGACAAGGTTACAACCATGAACGTAAGGTGCCAGCTTTGCTTGTAATTGATAAACATAAACATATAACATATAACAAACCGTACCATAGTTTAAGGTTACCCAAACATATATATATTTTGATGAACTAGATTTAAAAGAATATAAGTTAAGAGATGATGATTTCATAAGTTTAACATTTTGCTACTATTGTACTAATACCGTAATGAATATACGTCATTTTCGTTATCCAAAACCTGTGTGCTAATTTCGAACCAAGTAATCATCTTACAGTCATATTTTCAAAACATGTGTTATGAAAAGGAGTATTATAATGATAGTATATTATATACCTAGGTTGAGAAGTGAGTTTAGTGAGCTATTATATAGCGAGCGCCGAGGAATATAAAGTGCGAGGTATACAGGGTGTCCAGTAAATACTCTCGAGAGCGCATAGGGGATTTCAAGATAACCCTAATTACTCCTAGAAAAAAAAACCCTAAAGTGTCCCTTAACGGAGATACAGAGCCCCAAAGGGTACCCAGCGACTTACCTTTTCGGCTCTAACTTTTGAAACGACATGTATAATTTAATGAAATGTCAATATTTCATGTAGACTACAGTATATGTTTAACATCGTCAGTGAAGTCAGGAACGGACTTGCTGCCCTACTCGTTGTGCCATAATTTTGACAGGTGTCATTTTACAGAGCTGAAAACTGATCTTTTAGATATTCTGGTCATTCCTCTTTAAAAAATAAACTCTACATTTGTTTCCATAAAATTATCTGAAGAAAATGCCTTTTTTGTACAAGACGTTATTAAAATAATAAATCATAATATACAATAAAGCATCAATCGGGTTGATTTCGTTAACAAGTGTCAAAACTTTTCTAAATTGTCTGATTCATTAATTACATATAACTTAAGTAATGGAGGATTATGCATATAGTGAATATGCTGGCATGCATCTTATTTATGGACAAGCACTCGCCAATTGTGTGGAAGCAAATCTTTCACATTTTTAACATTCTTGGGTTTAAGTGGTTTCCGAAACATTAGACTGGCTAAATAGAATGGAATTTCTACCAGGGAGGTGTTTACCGGCGAGGTTTATCGCAACTGTTTGGAACAAAGGCTACCTCAGTTTCTGGAGGATATTCCATTGACAAAAAGAAATGCAATGTGATTTATGCACGATGGTGCACCAGCGCATTTTAGTGTGGTTGCTCGTAAGTTTTTAACAGTAACATACGAAAATAGCTGGATTGGTCGAGGTGGACTTCACATATGGCCTGCTCGAATCCCGGACTTAAACCCCCTGGATTATTTCCTATCGGCCCATGTAAAGTCATTAGTTTATACTACTTTAGTGAGAATGAGCCTGGTGTTTTTGTAAAATGGCACCTGTCAAGCTTTTGGCCCAACCAGTGTGGTGGCAAGTCCGTTCCTGACTTCCCTGACGATGTAAAATATTCACTGTAGTATGATTTTATGAATATTTAGATTTCATTAAATTCATTAAATTATAAATGTAAGTTTAAAAATTAGAGCCAAAATGCTAAGTCGCTGGGTACCCCCTTCGTGCAGGGACGCTTCAAGGCATGGGCCGGATGGGTCCGGGCCCAGGGGTATCGTCGTCAGTGGAGCCTCGGCGTCAGTGGGGCTTCGCCTTACTTGGTTATACTATTTAAAAAAATTAAACATTATTATAAGTCGTGTTCGAATCTAAATAAGCGACTACGATCTACATCAGTGCTAAAAAATAAATTAAAAAAATGTTTATTAATATAACACGAAAATAATTAAAAAAAAAACTGAATAAGATATTTTTAAAAATATAACTGCAGTTTATAATTTGGGCGTGGTTTCAAAAAAAAAATTGCGCCCTTTCATACTCCGCGCAACAGAGGGCCTCCTTTTGCATATGGGCCCAGGGCCTTAAAATGTCTTAAGACGTCCCTGCCTTTGTGGCTCTGTATCTCCGTTAAGGGGCACTTTGGGAATGTTCTTTCAATGACAAATTAGGGTTACCTTGACCTCCCCTATACGCTCCCGAGAGTGTGCCATATACTTACCGCGGGCACCGTATATAACGGCTTTCTTAACTGAAACTTAACGGTATGTACCGGGTGAACAACTAAGTATGATCGCCGGCTATATCTCAAAATCTGGCAGTCGTAGAGCTTTCAGGCAAAATATTTTTTAGTAAAAGTGCCCAAAAGAAAATGTTGGAAATTGTTTTCGAGTTTGTAAAATGTCCGCAAGGGGGCGTCACAGTCATGACCAGGGCAAATATTAAGATTTTCTTCGTGTTTTGACCAAATAAGAGGTACCGAAAACATCTTAGTTTTAATCCTTACATATTTCGTTATAATTTTTATTATGCACAAATTTTTAAATCTAGTGAAATAAAGTGGTAGGGGGAATTCAAATGTTTTTTTTTACATAAACTACGATTACTCCCATTTGGCATACCCGATTTTATCAAACATGGTCTCATTTGAGAGAGGAGTATTTTATCTACAAATTGCACTTTTGTTATTATATCCCTGAATTTTGTCTTCGCCGCTAGATGGCGTTAACTGAAATATAAGCGAATATTAGGCTTTTTCGCAACAAAGTTAAATAGAGTGATACGCATGTTTTAACAGGATCTGATAGAGAATTAAATTCCTAACATTTTCGAAAAAACTTCATATTTTTATCCCTTATAGAATCGGAGTTATTGACCAAAATATACTAATATAACGTATTCTTCCGTTTTAAGGGCTTTTTCTAGCAACCTGTACCATTTAAATTAAGAGTAGGCTGTGAAAAATAAAACAAATATATTATGTTAAAATGGCTCGCTGTCAAAATATCTAATAAGTTAGTTTTTCACTGAGATCGTTGGTTTTTATTGTGTCCAGGAAATTTTTTTTTATTAATATGCGGTATACAAATGACGAGGTATTCGATATGATAGGCGTTTATTTTGAATGCATGCGAAATGAGACAGTCGCTTCCAGGGTTTACGCCATACAATTTCCTGAAAGAGTGCATCATACGAGCGGGGTTTTTCGTAGGCTTGCGGAAAGGCTCAAGACCACCTGATCTTTTCGCCTTCCTCTGCATAAAAGGTAACCCACAGGCCGAACGGAAGAAAATATTATAAATGTGTTGGCGTATATTGTATTTGATCCACATGCGGGGACCAGAACCCTAGCTAGAAAGTTGGGAATTTGCCAGACTACGGTCGTAAACATATTAAAAGATCACAAGTAAGTTTTGAAAATTTTATTTTTTTTCTGTGTCATATTCGAGATATTGACAAAAATATTCAAAAATATATGTTTGAGAGTAATACAGCTAAAACTAAAAAGGTGCTGATAGACTGGCAAGAAAATTCGCGGAAGTTACAGTGTGTCACTAGTCTAAACGGCGTTGTCAGTGGACTTAATGAACGTCGCCGAAGATCTTTAGACTAGTGACACAGTGTAACTTCCGCGAGTTTTCTTGCCAGTCTATCAACACCTTATAAGAAACAAAGAGTTTAGTCCAAGCAACCCCACTACGGAACGTGCGCGTGAGTTGTTCTCATACTTGCCAAATGATTTTTTAGGATGCATCCATATCATATCGTTCTTCACCAGGCTTTACTAGCTGAAGATTTTGATTGCCGACTAGACCATTGCCGATGGCTATTAAATATGGTAGCGGAAACGCCCGAAATGCTGTCTCATATTCTATGGACGGACGAGGCACATTTAGAAGCGATGGTAGTGTGAACCTACATAATATGCACTATTGGTCCAGGACAAATCCATGTTGAATGCAGGAAGTGCAGCATCAAGGTCGCTGGTCGGTAAACGTGTGGTGCGGCATTCTAGGGGGTAAAATTATTGGACCCGTTTTCTTTCACCAAACTCTCACTGGAGAGGTGTATTTAAATTTTTTAGTAAATGAACTGCCGCTTCTCTTAACAGATGTTGCTTTGGATGTTCGCCGTGACATGTTTTTTCAGCACGATGGGTGTCCGGCGCATTTTGCTATAAACGTCCGGGAGTTCCTAGATCGGGCAGATCCTGGCAGGTGGATTGGACGGGGCAGTTTATTTCCCTGGCCAGCTAGGTCACCAGACCTGACCGTGCTAGATTATTATTTGTGGGGGAGAGTCAAGGATATTGTTTTTGCAAACCGGCCAACAACGAGAGAAAATATTATGGAGAGAATTACATCGGCGTTAAGAAATATATCCGTTGCGGAAATTGAAACTGCTGTTTTATCTACGCGGGAGAGGTTGCAGGCTTGCATTACCAATGATGGGCGTTATTTTGAACACTTGGGCCGTCATTAATATATTTTTCATCAAATCTTCAGTGTGCGTTTTTAAATAAGTAAATCGCAGTACAAATAATATATTTTAAAAAGTGAAAATATAGGTAGGAGTTTAAGAAAATATTTCTATCGTTGTGGCGTAGCTAACACTTTTTGTAACTGTCTGTTCATTTATAATTAATATGTGCGAAACACATCCAATATGTAAACCACAATCTCCCCTAAAACGGAGGAATACGTTATATTAGTTTATTTTGGTCAATAACTCCGATTCTATAAAAGATAAAAATATGAAGATTTTCGAAAATGTTAGGAATTTAATTCTCTATCAGATCCTGTTAAAACATGCCTATCACTGTATTTAACTTTGTTGCGAAAAAGCCTAATATTCGCTTATATTTCAGTTAACGCCATCTAGCGGCGAAGGCAAAATTCAAGGATATAATAACAAAAGTGCAATTTGTAGATAAAATACTCCTCCCTTAAATGAGACTATGTTTCATAAAATCGGGTATGCCAAATGGGAGTAATCGTAGTTTATGTAAAAAAAACATTTGAATTCCCCCCACCACTTTATTTCACTAGATATAAAAATTTGTGCGTAATAAAAATTATAACGAAATATGTATCTAAGGATTAAAACTAAGATGTTTTCGGTACCTCTTATTTAGTCAAAACACGAAGAAAATCCTAATATTTGCCCTGGTCATGACTGTGACGCCCCCTTGCGAACATTTTAAAACTCGGAAACAATTTCCAACATTTTCTCTTGGGCACTTTTACTAAAAAATATTTTGCCTGAAAGCTCTACGACTACCAGATTTTGAGATATAGCCGGCGATCATTCTTAGTTGTTCACCCGGTACATAGATTGTTTCTACTACTAAAGTATTACATATTTAATTCGTTCAGATATTTATATCAGCCATTTCGTCTTAACTTTTAAAATATTTTGAAAATCAAGTAGCCTGGGCCTTGTCAAACTAAAAAATAAAACTAACAATGCGCTTTTTAAATGTCACTTTGTAAAAGATTTGTGGTTATGTTGACAGTTTTGAATATAGCCTTATCTTTCAAATTAATATCTTGCAACTTTTGATGAAAATTCCTGTTTTATTAAAAATTTCATACTATATTCTGGAATTTCTTCATTTAAATCGGTTAGTCAAGCTCAAAACCAACAACATGATAAAGAAACAGTGAATAAGAATGCTAGAAGCTAGAATCATGTCGCTAGCCGGCGACAATAGTGGCACGTCTCAAAAAATGCCAAAAATCAACTAACTACAGCATTAAGCGTTAAATTTATTAGCCTTTCTTCCAACAAGACTGGCACATATTTGATTATGATTGATTCCCCTAGATGGCGAATGTGTCACTTAAGCATCATTACAAATAGCGCTTTAAGCCGCACTCTGCCGCACCAATAGTGGCACATTCTTAGTGTTCCACTGACTTTGTTAGGGAACGTTTCGTTATGTGCGGACAATAGTGGCACTTTTGTGTTGTGCCAATATAGGTAGTACGAATTTAATAAATTTATTTGGTTTTGATGTACTCAAAGAATAGTGACATATTGTAAAAAGTGCCAGTATAGATTTTATACTCTAATTTTTTTTGTGTTGTGTCTGTATTGAATGTACTTTTTGTTTGGTTTTTCGACTTGTGCCAATAAAGATTGTCAGAGTATTTATTTTTTTGCTTATTACGCTTAAATAAATACAGTGTTACCTATATTCAATATGAATAGCAACTTGGAAAGCGGAGGCAGTCGTAGTCAGAAGATGTTATCCATGGTAGGACTTAGGTACTGTATTATAAGCTGTTTTTGTACTTATTAATTTATATTATTTAAACAAAATTTATAGGCTGAAGAAAGTTAGTCATTGTGGCGGACCACAATGGAGAGTATGTAGCCCAAGTACAGTCGTAAATTCCGAACTAAATATTAATTACGAAGTTTCTAATTTTGAATCTGTAGGTAATGTTTCATTATTCCTTTACATGTATAAGAAAAATAAATGTATTCAATTAAACATTTGTTATCATCTAGATTACTTGGAGGAGCAGGTCATAAATAATTTAGAAATTGAAGCAACAATGCAAGAATTAGACATTCCAGTGGCGACTGTGAGTGGGGAACTACAGCCGAGAGTGTGTAGTCCAATTATTATCATCACAGATCCACTTATCTTTAATAACTATGAGGCTTCCAGTATTGAACAGGAAGGTAACAATTTTATATGACAATGATAAATATTTTTAGGTGCTTCTAAAAATAACTATTTTATTTAACATTTTTTGCAGTGATTTTGCCTAAATTAGTCAGCAGCGTATCAGAAACTAATGACCAAAACCACATTTATTATTCTTCTATAGAAATGCAGTGTATAGAACCCGAAGGTATAATTATGAATAACAAAACTTAGTAAACAATAAAAATAAAAATTTTAAATTTCTTTCATTTTCAGGAAAGGTCTCTAATAAAAAAATTTCGGAGGTCGAATCGCCATTAAGTAACTTCTTGGATTCTAAAGAAGCTTTCTCATCAGATGATTCAGTTCAGGATCCTAATTATAGCAGCGGATCATCTTCAAGCTCTGACAGGTTATCTGACAATGAGCCATGCATTGAAAATGATGAGAATGTTACCGATATGACTGGAGAGAGAAAGAAGACTAGAAAAAGAAAAGCGGGACCATCTAAATGGAAGAAAAGTTGTGCTAAGCGGTTAAGAAATAGCGGAGAAACGTATAAAACGTTGGGAAAAGGCCTTCATATGCCAGAGAGGCAATTAAAACCACCCTGCAATGATAACTGCAATCTGAGATGCAGCAATAAGTTTACTGAACAAGAAAGGCTGTCTATATTTGAGAATTATTGGAAAATGGCTGATATTGTTAAACAACGCACGTATATTTTAACTTTAATCCAGGAGATCAATCCTAAATATAGATATACTCGTCAACCTAATAGCAGAGCAAAGAACCACGCATTTTATTTTTTTAACGATGACAAGAAAATAAGAGTATGCAAATACTTATTTATAGCAACACTAGGCATTACTAACCGCTGCATACGCACAGTAAAAGATAAAATTAAAAACAATACTTTGGGAGAGGATAATAGAGGAAAACATGCTAATCACAAGGAAATTTCTAAAGAGATTGTGTTGAGAAGTGTTCGCTCGCATATTTCATCAATTCCAACAATCGAAAGCCACTATACACGTGCTGATTCTGAGAAGGTATACATCGAAGGAAGTAAGACAATCACCCAACTTTATCGGGATTATACATCAGAATATGAAGCGCAACGAAAACCCTATACTAATCTAACTATGTATAGGACGATTTTTAACTATGAATATAATATAGCCTTTTTTTCCCCTAAGAAGGATCAATGCCAAACATGCGTTTCTTACCAAAACTCCAACGAAGACGAGAAGAGAGCGATAGAAATAGAATATAATACTCACATTGAAGAAAAGAATTTAAGTAGATTGGAGAAATCAAACGACAAAAACAGAATTACATCATCATTTTAAGTAGCATGCTTTGATTTAGAGGCTTCCCTTCCAACACCAAATGGCCAAGTATCTTCATTTTATTATAGGTCAAAATTATCAACATACAATTTTACCGTGTGCGATATAACGCAAAAGGGACAGGGCCCTGTCAATTGTTATATGTGGCATGAAGCTGAAGGCAAGAGGGGAGCGATTGAGATCGGTACGGGTTTATTAAAATATCTTAATGAAAAAGCCGAGCCCTCCAATAGCGACGAACTTGAAATTACTTTTTATTCAGATAATTGCGCTGGTCAACAGAAGAATAAGTTTGTCATTGCTGCCTTTATTTATGCTGTTACCAATTATAAGATCAAGTCGATAACCCACAAGTATCTCGTTACAGGTCACACACAAAACGAGGGTGACAACGTTCACTCTCTAATAGAGAAAAACATTAAAAGGGCATTAAAGTCCGGCCCTATTTACACACCATCTCAGTATGTGGGCTTAGTACAAACAGCTAAAAAAACAGGGCATCCCTTTAAAGTAGTAGAATTAGCATACTCGGACCTTTTAGATCTAAAAAATTTGACTGAGCGAACTTGTACCAATTTCAACAAAAATACTTTGGGTGAAAACTTTAAGTTATCTGAAGTTTCTGTATTAAAAGTAGAAAAAGAGAATTTAGGCTACCTTTTCTATAAGACTTCCTATAAGGATACTAGTTACAAGGTAGTAAATGTTATTAACGAAAGTCGCACAATAGCACTACTACGTAAACCTATGTTAGGTTTTCAATTAATAAAAGCATACACTCAAGCTATACCGATTACTAAAAAAAAATACGACGATCTAATGTTTTTATTACAAACGAATACCATTACCACAAATCATAGTCACTTCTATACAAATTTAACATTTCAATAAAACTTCCTATTTAAATATTCCAAACTTTTTTGAAAGTACCAAAGTCGATGTTTATTTTTAAGAATAAAATGTTTATTTTTAAGAATAAAATGTTTATTTTTATTATTATTTTCTATTTTTATAAATAAAGTAACGTTCTGCTACCTTCTTGGTTTCATTTTAAATATTTTATTAACGAATTTTATTAATGTATCTAATGCAATTAGTCTAAAATTGCAATCTGTGGTCTCGTCAATAGTGGCACATCTTACAAAGTTCGACTTTCAGAAAAAGAAACGAGCGAAACAAAAATCTCTATGAGCTCATTGTCCAAACAATATACAATAATTGTAATCAAACTTAGAATCTTTGTTTATGGTCTATTAATTTTATTACAACTAAAATTAACAAAATTTTTAAACTCAAATTTCTTCAATATTACTCATTTTGAGATGTGCCACTATTGTCGCCAGCAAGCGATGTGTCCTAACCTCATTACACAGAAAGTTTGTCATTATTTACCTAGATGATTATTTATTATCGTTACTTCTCTAAGTACACATTTTTCATTAGAGAAATGGAGTAAATAATAGCGATTTCTCAAGTTAGTAGTAGAACAAAATAAGTATTGATAGTCGCAGTAATGAAATAATCTGTTGCTATTTTTTGAAGGTCCGCAACAACCTTGAGCCCCAGGGCCCTGAAAGCATTAATCAGGCCCTGACTTTATCTATCCAAGAGATCCAAATTTAGATCATTTGGATTCATCGCTTCAACTAGCTTGATCGGTGCCTCATTGGTGGCAGTACAAAAGCCAAAATCTCCTACGTGGCATACGGCGGCCAATAGAGGAATGACAGTTTTGATCACTTCGCATATTTTGTCCAATGCCACCGAGATTTTATTGGCATGGCCGCCCATTGCGTTTCCGATTTTCGATGCAACTTGGCCGAACTTTAAAAGTTGTTTTCTCTGAAATAAAGAATTTAAATAGTGATTTAATGTCGTATTGCAAAATATTAAGACGAGATTATATAACTATATTATACAGGGTGTCTCTAAAAGGCGCGAAAAATGTTACCACAAATTCCTATGACGATCTAACCTAACTTACCTCAGTCCAAAAGTGGATTATTTCGGAGATACGAGTGTCAAAAGCTCAATTTGGTTTTAGTTTTTCATAAATAATTTTTTTAATAAATAATTGGTGTATTGTCACAATATTCGGCTAGGGGGAGTTTTCTGGGGTGAAAAATTAAAATCTGCTCTCATTTTTATTTTAAATTTTAAACGGCGCCACCAGCAGTACCTTGCACTTATTTAGAACGAAATAACTTTTTTGAGCCACCCTGTATTTAACTTTTAAATAAGAGTTCTTATTCTCCAACGTATTTTACCTAAAAAAGGTATACGTGGTAAAAGCTGATTTGAGCAGCCGTTTTTCAAATATCTGGATTTAAAAAATTCACTTCGTGTATAGAGACCAGGTCTAAATTATTGTAATAATTGAACACAATTTGAAGCGAAGGCGTAAAATTAAAATAACTACTGTCACTAAAAACTATTGCGATTGCAATAATGTGTTGTTAATTTTATTCGCTAGTAAAAACAGTCAATAAAAGATTTATCAACAACAAAAATTGAATTTAATTTAATTTAAAAAAAAATGCTTTTAACAAATATTCAAAATGACCTCCATTTTCGTTTGTACGAAGATTATTACGTTTTAAAGAATTAAATTGAACTCTTTGGAGCATTTCGTCATCATTTCTCAAAACGTCAATTCCAGTTTGAATACGTCTCGTTATTTAATCTTCTGTATCTACTGGCCTAGAATATACAAGGGTTTTTAAAGTTCTCCATAAAATGTAGTTCATCGGTGTCATATCAGGGGATCGAGCTGGCCAATTTGCGGGTGCATCATTGCCTCCCATATCTATTTATTTGGATACTGTTCGTTCAAGTAATTATTCACGTTTAACGAAAAATGTGGAGGAACACCGTCATGCATAAACCACATTCCTCATCGAAGTTCCAAGGGCAGGGGATCTAATAAGTTCGGTAATTCGTTTCACAGATGTTCCAAATAATTTTCGCCATTTAGTCGAGGTGGTAAAATGACAGGACCAATTATGAAAGTGTCTATGATTCCTGCCCACACATTGATCTTAAACTAATGCTGATTAATGGGTTACTTTAGTCGCATGATGATTTTCTTCAGCATAGTTATTGTGCAAATTAGTTATGCCACTCCGCGTGAAACTGGTTTCATCTGTGAATAAAATTCTTCGTGTAAAGTTCCCAGCTTGATTTCTGTGTTCTTAGATAAACCGGCAGAAAGCTAGGCGTGGTTCAAAATAATGGGGTAAAACATCTTGTACCTGGCCATACACGAAATGAATTTTTTAAATCCAGATATCTCAAAAACTGCTCCTCAAATAAACTCTTACCACGTTGAAGGGTATGTAGGTAAAAGACGTTGGAGCATAGGAATTTTCATTCAAATCAAGTGTGATACTGATAACTACAAGATCAACGGTACACCTACCAAACGTTTTAGTGAAATACAAATTTAAAGCAAAAATATTATAGCTATCCAAACTTAATGAAAACCAGTATCTTAGAAGATGTCATAATTTGAAACAATTTTCTTAAATAGCATTTTGCTAAAAACTTTAGATTAAGGGTACTTTACTATTGTAAAAATTTTGAATTTTTAACTTTTTGGATACCCTGTATACAAAATATATTTTTTTTCATCAATAATCGTATTTTTTCAGCAAGAAGAAATTTTTATAAAGAATGACTTTTAATCGGAAAATGAAACTTTTGATCCGTTTGCCCTCTAGTTTACAATATCGTCGGACATAGGGGGGAGTGGGGGAATCCCAGTCAGGTGGGGAATTCCGGTCACTTTAAATACTACAGTGTAAACGTAGTCAGTTTGTTCAGTACCGTGCTGCCATCTAATAAACAACGGTCAGAGTTAAATGCACGTGGTTTCGCTATGATCACCCCATTGTAATGGCTTCAATTGAACCTCAAAGTTTTTGCTCTGTTTTGTTATAACTTTCAGGCGAATTGAAACAAACGTAAGTACAAAAATAATGTGCTTTTTGCATGCCCTTATATGATACTTTCTCAGAAGTAATTGGTCTAATGATTCCTGCGTTCGTACATATCTAAATCACAACGATTAATTTTAGGGTTAGGGTTTTTGTTGCAAGTAGCTTTTGGGTAATGCGGGTCAAAACATTGGGGCAATACCAGTCATGACCGGTATTACCCGACAGGCAAAATCGTTACATGTTTATCACTAACTGTCTACACCTTTTATTTTAACAAAGCTAATTGTAATACTAGATAACCATAGCAGCCATATAACTTTAAAAACCTACAATTTGTGTAGAGACAATGGAATTTGCATGTTATCGTTACCACCGCATGCATCACATAGAATGCAACCATTGGATGTCACTTTATATTCACCACTAAAAGCTGCTTTCCGCAAAGAATGCGATTTGTATATAAAATCTAAGGCTTTGTTAAAAATAACTCCTTATGATTTGGCAGGGCTTTTTAATAAATCGTATTCAAGAGTTGCAACAATTGCTCTTGCAATTTCCGGTTTTGAGAAAACCGGAATATATCCTATAAATCCCAATATATTTACGGATGAGGATTTTTTGCCAGCAGATACGTTCAACATCGTAAACGCTCCCGAACCCATGGTGATTACAGAAAATGATGCCGATACTTCTATTGATGATTCCGTTAGTACAAGCCACTCAACAACAGGCATAGACCCTGCTCCGTCAACATCAGGCAAAGACCCAGGTCCGTCAATATCAGGCATAGACCCAGGCCCGTCAACATCAGGCGTAAAAGCAGGTCCGCCAACTTCGACTCGTTCTTCCACTTCAACTGGGTTAAAATTGACCACTAAAACTGCGGTATCATTTTACAATTACCAGTTCCATCTGCAAGCACTACTAAAAAATCAAAACGCGCTAAACAACATTCAGAGATATTAACATTGACACCTTTGAAGGAGCAGTTGGAAGAACAGGCTAGAAAAAAGAAGGAGAAAGAAGACAAAGGAAAGGAAAAAGAGAATGCAAAAAAAGGAAAGAGACAAAACGTTATATTAAAAAGAAAAAAGGTTTTAAGAAAAACTTAAAGAAAATGTTGGAAATAAGCGACACAGAAGATATAGACGAAAAAAATCTATGTGAAGATGATGAACTAGATGATATAGAAAACGGGGCCAATGACGAGTTATGTTTCATTTGCAATGACTACGGTAAAGGAGGTGAGCTTTGGTATCGCTGTACTGTGTGTGGCCATTGGGTCCATAAATTATGCAGTGGGTGGGACACTCCAAAATATTTTAAATGTGATATTTGTCTAAGAAAGTAGGACTCTTACTGTTCCCTCTATTTTTGTATTCTTTTATAGTTTATTTGTTTAATTTTTATATTTTATAAACGTTTAGAAGAACTTAATGAAACCCTTGATAATATATTACTTTATTATACATTTATGTGCTTTATTCCTTTCTTATTAAAAAAATATATTCCAGAGTAATTTTTGCCATGTAAAATGCATTTAAAACGGACTGACCGGAATAACCCGCAGGGTGGGGGAATACTGGTCAATGACACCTCATTTGTCAGGTCCTAACTTCTCTTTTGAGATGAATTATTTTGATTTAAATGGAAAACCATAATCTAGTGGATGGGCCAGGCCATCTTTCATTCTAGTTATTTATAGCAAAAAACTATTATTTGTTTAACTATACGTAATCTAGTGTGTGTGTGTAAGTGACCGCCATTCCCCCACCCTCCCCTACTGTATATTAAGTATTATAACTTGCTACAAATCATTGTGTGTAAGTAGTGAATAAATACTTTGATTTTGACTTTGACTTTATCAAGAACAATAATTAGGACATTTTGCGCTAATTGACGACAATCCGTGTTTTTTTTTTTAATGTTAAAGGGAAATTTTAAAAAGTTAGAAACTTACCATCCATCCAGGTTCATTACTGCTTTCCGTGCTAGGATTTTTTGGCAACGGATTAGAGATTGGACTGATTAAAGGACTTTTGGTCGGCCATTTTGTCACTATAGCGTCACTGTGGTAATACCCCTCAGGAATAGACTTGGGTTTAGATATGTTAATTTGCAAGAAAAAAATCACCAGAAACAATGGTAAAAAATATTTTAAACTACTGGTAGGCATTTTAACAAAATGTTATGACTTGTTATGTGTTTTCGAAGTAAATAAAAATTTAAAATACCTATTTTCATTATGACAACAGAATAGAGATAGTTATAATATTTCCGTCCTGTGGTTAACCATATTCTAGTGTTTGAGGCAACATATTGACCTTCTTTATCATGGTAATTTGAAAAAACAACTTAAGATAAAAACAAAAAAATACTGAATAATAATACAGTCCAGTAAAAAAGCAATGATTTTTTTAATACAGCGTGTCTCGAAAAGTGAATAATAATTCACCTAAAGACGACTGGAGATGTTTACCAGTTGAAATGTTGTGAGAAAAATAAATAATGACAATGAAAGTCCACAACACGTTTATCATTCATTATACAGCAGTATTCTGTAATCAACGCAATCAAATGCCTTGGACAAATCATGGAACATCGCTGCTGCAGCCTCACTCTGATTAAGGCGCAGGTAAAGACCCTCTAGGCAATTATGAAGCGCATCGTTAGTGCCTCGAAAATCTCTGAAACCAAACTGACTGTTACTGAAGAGTGGCGCTGCAAAAACGAAATACTTCTTCTTTTTACCAATTTTTCGATGACCCTCGATAGAGCAGGAAGTAAAGAGATCGGCCTGTAGTAAGACACATCATCGGCCTCGCCCCCCTTAAAAAGTGGAAGAACATACGCTCTCTTTAAGCAAGCAGGAAAAGAACCGGCCGGGATACTGTTATACGATTCGTATCGTATACGCTATGTTATTTAAGAAACGCGATTCTATGTTACGATTTATCGAATAAATACAATTCGAGTTACTCGATGGCTTCCGAGTTGTCGTATTACTAGTATTCGTTATTATTTACCGTTTCTTAACCTAAGATTTTTGCACAACAAATGATATCGGTTTATCGTCTCTGTTGATTTGAGTCTAAAATTTATTTTTAGGTGTGCTGCCTGTAGTTAGAAACCGTCTGTCGGTAGCAGATAATGATTTAAGTTTGGGGCGCCGACGACAAGAGCTTAGAAATAGCAGCGATGCTTTTTCCTTGCCAGAACACTTTGTGGAGTTGTTCCATTAATATTCTTTAAAGAAGGTACATATAAGCAAGGGCATATTTAGAAAAGTTTGTTAGGGAGGTAAATGTTAACGACAGGCGAAAAGCGCCGTACGAAAAAAATGTTTTGGACCATGCCCAAATTTTCACAAACTTTGTATTAAGATTTGTTAATTTATCACATTCTGGAAGGGGTAGCTACCCTCCCTCCTCATAAGTTTGCCCTTGCATATAAGTAAGTTTAACATCCACTTTTTAAAACATAAACAACCAAAATGGAGAAAAAAAATAAATTCATCTTCTTTTCTGTTATGCGTCCTCAGCTTCTTGGACATTTTGATACAAATTTGTATCAAAACTACTTTCTTCTATAATATGTTACCCGATTGTAAAACAGAATCGCCCTCTCCACCAAACTCGTATTCGTAATCATATTGATAGTCGTTTCGATCGATACCTATCTATCGTATAACAGAATTCCGGCCCAGAGCGAAAGGAGTGGTTAATAGCCTCCACCAGACCCAACAGGGTCCCATCAGGAAGTGCAAGGAAAACCCATAATGCATATTGTCCTAAGCAGTCGAATGTTCATTTTGGATTTCATTAAAGACCTCCCTAATTTTATAAATATCTGTGGGTGTAAAATAGCAGGATTCAGGCACTAGCACTCGCTCCACATATCTATAGGGACAACCCGGGCTTTCAATTTCATCGGCAAGTCGACCAGCTATAGAGCAATAGAAGAAGTTCAGTTGATCTCGGCTAACATTATTAGATTCCATCGGAGCTCTATTTCGCCCTCTTTAGTTATGCACAATCCTCCATGCTTCCCTTTGTTTATTATTGCTGCCTTCAATTCTCTTTTTATAATAAAGGTTGCTTGCCGCCCTAATGGTGCTTCTGTAAACTTGATTGATGTAGGACCTACAGGGTGGATTACACAGTAAAAGTCACAGTACAGTCAAGTTAAAAACCAAAAAAAACTTTATCTAAAAGTATAAAGCTGCATATACGAGATGTTGCATGCGTTTTCGGTTCGCAGAAACCGATAAACTGCCTTTCAGCGCCACTTGACGTAGATACCTGCTTATGCGGATTCCATTCCAGCATTTGTTCGTCCTATCCTCTTTGGTTTGGTCTTCTCTGGGTCCTCGCTGATCTGGTTCGGTGAATTGCTGGAATACCTCAAGCAAATGCACACTTTCCTTTTCGTCAAACTCTGCAGCCAAAGAGGATAGGACAAATAGAGTTGTCACTTGTATGAGTGTCCCTGGGAGCATACTCGTTTTATATGTTGTTAATGCGCATTGTGCAGTACGTTTTCTCGATAAGCTGATTGTCGGGGACTAGTCGGACCACGAGAAGCAGGGTTGTAGCGGCCTATTTGCCGCAATATAAAAATATGATAACTAAGGTTAACGAGCCATGATTTTTATATTGTTGTAATGATATTGATTAGCCAATTTTTAAAATGCTTAACATAACCACTAGGATAAACGTGTAAATTTATGGTTTTGTGCTTGCCAATTATCCATTGTTTTAGATTGTCATTTTATTGATGTAGGTAACAATTGTTTTGATTTGTACAAATTTTATGTTTCTCTCTATACACACATAGTTTTAACTACTGTTTGGAAGCTCGGTAAATCAGACTTTCTGTTTATTGACACTAAAGCAATTTCTGATTTGATAAAATTTATTGTACAGTTTTATCCGACATATTGAATAAGTTGCCTAGCAAACAGATATAGACTTATACGCTAGGGTACATTAGTTACTGTTTTAATTAGGATATGTTAGCAAAATATTAATATCAAAAAGATTTCCAGTTCGAATCCCTAATCTATTTCAGCCCTAGTGCTGCAAATTAATTTTTTTGATAAATTGAGCCCTATTTTTTTAGAAATATGATTTATTTATTATGAATTTAGATACAGCAGATATTGTTCAATATTTTTGTTGTAAATAACTATTACAAAAATATTTATTTTATTTGTTAATATACTGTATATGTTTATTAACAATAAGATAAGTTACCAATATTCATATATTAAATTCAAAAATAATTTTATTTTTATTCCAAGAAAACGTGTACTGCTAAATTTTATATAATATGTTTGTTTATTCCAGTAATAAAAAGTATTTTAACATTTTAATATACAATATCATATATTTGGGAATACTTTATCTAAATTATTTATATTGTTATTTTGAATATTAGAAGAATTTTAAATGTACCATTTTTCTCAGTGTAGGTAAGAGATGACTTGAATTTGCCCCTACAAGACTCTTGCCTTTATTCTAAGTAGAACTCTAGAACTCTGGCCACCTTCTTTCTTTTGTAGAATCAAAGCCCCGTCAGCACCAGAAGTTACATTACACCATACGGCATAACGGAGTAGAAGTTCACCTAATGAACTGTAAGCCATACGTTTTGTTGTTGCAAGCAATTTTTAAGAATTCTTACTGAGTAGCAAGCCAAATGTGAAATCCAAAAAACACAGTATGGCGTCGGGTACTAAAGGGGTGTAGTTATCATGATCGGTAAATGATAAAATGGGGTAGAGATGCGTCTCAACTAGCCTCTCCTACCCAAATGTCAACCTCACCTGCTCGCGGTACACCCTGCTTTTAACGAGGCTCTGACGACCGAGTCACGGCGGTATAACCGTAAAAGCGATGCTGAAAAAATGAAGTCCTCTTGGTACACCCTCTACCAACCCGCAATGGCCAGCGTGGTAGAAGCATGGCTAAACTCCTCTTAAAAGTATGATGAGCACGACAAGAAGTACACGGCCCTCAGTCACCGGCAGCTCCCGACCCCCCGGTTACGATAGCGACCGGCAGGGAGAGAGAGCAGAGGGTGCAAAGAATCACCGGGTTAGATCAGGCAAAGAAGACGTCTGCAAATTGCCACGTTGAATGTAAGAACACTGTCATCGGAAGAAGGACTGCTGGCACTGGAGGAAGAACCGACGCATATCAAGTGGGACCTAGTAGGACTGAGCGAAGTTAGAAGAAAAGGAGAGCAACAACAAAACCTAAAGTCTACCCCAGCTGCTCTACCATATAGGAGGAAGAGACTCGACCGAGGGAGGTGTCGGGTTTATTGTAAACAAAAAACATGCCAGTAATGTTACCCAGACAGAAAGTGTAAGCCTAAGAGTAGCATACTTGTAGCATAGATTGTAAAGATAGTGGAAGAATTCTATATCCAGCTTTATAAAGAAGAAAACTCCTCCCCCACAGAAAATATGCCTCGCTTACCTCACGTCAAAAATCAGGGCTCCGAAGATATACCAGATATTACCTTGGATGAGATAAGAAAGTCGCTGGAGGAAATGAAAAATAACAAATCCCCAGGAGACGACGAAATCACCATAGAATTAATCAAAGCAGGCGGAAGCACATTGCTTAAGGCTATAAGCATGATTTTTAACGCAGGTCTTCAAAAAGGGGCAACACCTTTTCAATGAAATAACGCAGAAATAGTTATAATGCACAAAAAGGGAGACATTTCAAGATTGGAAAACTATAGACCTATAAGTCTACTGTCACGTATTTACAAACTCTTTATGAAGATAATAGCAAAACGCTTGACATCTAAACTAGATCTATATCAGCCGCGCGAACAAGCTGGTTTCAGAGCAGGTTTCGGAACAAATGACCACCTTCAAACTATCAAGGGCCTGATAGAAAAGTCGATCGAGTATATTCGGCCGCTCATCATGGTCTTTGTGGATTTTAAAAAGGCATTCGACCGAGTAAACCATCACAAAATGTTGTTAGCGTTGGCGGACGCTCGTGTTGATCATCGATATACCTCACTGCTGAAGAGCATATATGAGCGGGCAACGGCACACAAGCACAAATAAATTTCAAATTGGAAGAGGAGTCCATCAGGGCGACACAATATCCCCAAAACTCTTTACTGCTATCTGAGATTTGTCGACAATATCGTCATAATAGCTGACAGTGTAGACCAGGCGCAGGGTATGCTGAAGGACCTTCACGAGGTGTGCCAAGATGTGGGATTAAAAATAAACTTCTCAAAGACACAATACATCACTAATCGCGCCTTGAGTGAGGATATTTCGGTGGGAAACAGGCGTGTTGAGCAGGTGGTTTCCTATAAATACTTGGGGCATGAGGTGCAGATCGGCAGAGATAACCAAACCTGCGAATTGAAAAGAAGGATAGGCTTAGCATGGGCGGCATATGGCAAGCTTAAGGATATATTTAAAACAAACATACCTATATGTCTCAACAGGAAAACATTCGATCAGTGTGTCCTGCCAGTACTGACCTATGGGGCAGAGACGTTGACGCTTACCAAGAAAACAGCGAACAGGTTACGAGTCGCTCAGATGTCTATGGAGCGATCGATAATGGGTTTCTCCTTGAGAGATAAGGTGCCTAATACGACTATACGTCAGAGAACGGAAGTCACGGATGTGATAGAACGAATCGAAAACCTGAAGTGGAACTTGGCGGGCCATCTTGCAAGAGCAGCAGATGGAAGGTGGTCAAAGCGCAACCCGAAACGAGGCATACAGAAGCAGAGGCAGGCCACCAAGTAGGTGGACAGACGATATAAAAAGAATCCGTATAAATTGGATGCAAACACCACAAGATCGGGCAGAGTGGCATACAGTAAGAGAGGCCTATGTCCAGCAGTGGACGCAAATGGCTATTTGATGATGATAATGATGACTAAAAGGGGTTGCTGTCACATTTTTTGAATGGAAGCTTTTCTCGGCACCCGATAACTGCCCTTAAAAAGCCAAGCATCTTAATATCATTATTATGCAAAATTATAAAGTTCCTGGAGTAGGTATGCACACACACAGATATGATTATATTTTGATAGTGGCAACCTTTTGTCATGGACAACAGGTTGTCACTATCTGTTGACGGTAGCGCCTAATGTGGAAGCACTAGGTCGTGGTCCGTTATACTTATACACCCTTCCCTTCGTCGTTGGCTTGCCTTGGGTGACACCTGGTTTGACAGAAGTCCAAAGCAGGAAAAGTAATACCGAATGTTAGTACTATTGAAAATCTATGCAATGTATAAAACTCAAATTTTCCCACACAAACATTAAAGTTTTTATTAAAAGGAAATGCTTGAAAACAAAGTAAGGGTTTATGATAGTTTGTTATGTTAAAAGAAAATTCAAATTTAGTATTGACTTATTAGAAAAAGGAATGAATGAAAAGACAGCCTTTCCGTATGCAAGGATTTAAAATAGAATGTGTGTATAACCTCGGAGAAGATTCTAGAACCTTGTAAATCTTTAAATGATGTATGGTTATAAAAGTGTTACCTTTTGTCACGATAGCTTTACATTTAAAAAAAGTTATTAATTAAATATGAGTTAATTTAACTGTTACAACGAAATAAATAAATTGAAATGGCTAAATGTATTAAATGAGGTTCACTTTATACGAGCCTGTTAATCCCTCGCTTCTGCTGGAGCAGCTATAAAGGGTATGGCCCATGTGGTTCCTGAAAGCTACCCATGGTAAGCCAGGTGGAATTTAGTCCATATACACCTTATCAATCAATTTAATTACTTCAACTCAGCGTGGGCTAACTGAAACCTAGTAGCTCAAGGGCTATTATGTGGCTGTTAAAATCCCATGTGAGGTTTCTAACCTATTTAAATGCCGAACGGCAGGAAAAACGGCAAAATCAGACAAAACCAACAAAACCCCTAAACATAATAAAAAAGAATTACCCACTGAATCCCCACAAACCAGCAACCCAAAAACACAAAAGGAATTAAAGGAGCTTACCTCTAAAAGGAGAGTGAGACCTCGTGGCCTTGTGCCGGAAAAAAATGGCCTAACGGCGGCTGGCTCGACCTTCTTGTCTAAAGGATTTTTCAAAAAGCGAGCTCAAAAGCCACGAGAACTCCGATGAACCCCTTCTCCTCCAACAATCAGCTGACACAAAGTTTGCCAACTTAACCTAACACCAACAAAAAAAGAAGAAAACAGAGACACACTACAAAAGATCAGAACGATGCGAGAGGCTGGGCTTTTACCAGAACCTAAATTAAATAATGTTATGAAGAAATAATTCCAAACAGCTTTGTTTATACATAAAATTGCCAATAGTAAAGAATGGGCGTTCTGCGGCTTGACGGGAAACAGAAACGGAAATACATGGCCAACCTATCTGCGGTGCCTCGTGACTTCAACCAACCGAAAAGCGAACGCACTACTTCTAACCCCACATATTTCCACTTTTTTTCTGTAAACAAAAATGGTACAACTAAATAAACAATTTTTGAATCAAATAACTATAAAAGATGCACTTTGTAGAAATACGGCCGTAAGAATCAAAGGTAAGTTGAACATTCCCCACAAAGTCAATAGTGGCTATTTAAAAATTGCTACAATATTTGTTGTTTTTATCTTTTTATCCTTCACAGTCAGTAGTGGCGTATGAACCAAAGCATAATATCAAATAAATAAAATTTGATGTAAGTAATTCGCAAAAATCAACATCCGAGGCACAGAACAATGCATTTCCAGACAGATGCTCTGGTCCCTACTCTACCCCTTTCCCGCAATCAACTACAATATCCCATGTTTTAAGGAACTAAATATGCCCTATTTATTTCACTTTATACAAATTTCTGGGCCTAAACAAATATTTGAAACTTCTCGCTAAAGTGGCTTGACTACGCAGTGCCTTTTGAGTTCCTCTTTCGGGAAACATAGGACCCGTTTACCGCCGAAAGTAAACATTCTCTCGCTATAATTCCATTAAGAAACGAACTGAGCTTGCTTTTGACGAGACGCGAGGCTTGCAGCTCGTAATTTGTAAGTCAAATAAATGTTATGTTAGTTTCACTTCCATATCTATACCATCATATACGTAATATTTCGGCGGGTTCATCCAACCGAATACTTATGCTAATTCAGTGTTTTAGATATTTTTGAAGAAATTAAATCATGTTAATTTTGGATGAGTTTTACATAATATGTATAATTAACTTGGTTCAGGAAAACTTTGAACGTTGACATTTGACACTGGACGATTGTTAATAGTTATTTATGTATCTAGGGAATTATAATGATCTTAAAAACCGAGGGACAGCAATTGCCCGAGGTAATTGAGACCCTTATAATTCCAGTGATACATAGATAATTTTATTTCTGACCGATTATAGTAACATTTTGTTCATTTTTAAAGTGGAATAAATGTTTCAAAAGATGACAATCAAATTGACATTAGATGTCAATCGTTTGATTTTATGTCAAATTTTTCTTAATATCCCAAGGGAGTTATGACCCTTATAATTCCCGCGTAACTAAGACGTTATAAGCTAATAATATACCGGTCAGAAATAATAGTTATTTATGTATCAAGGGTGTTAAGTAGACTATGATGCCCGGAAGGCGAAAGCAGCTATCCCAAGGGAATTTGGCCTAAGAGATAGTTTTCGCCTGATCAGCATTATAGTCTAGTAACGCCTGTGGTGCGTATACAATACTTTATTTTTCTTTACTTTTAAAATATAAATAGTTAAACTTTTACATTTTTTTTTAATTGTTTTCGCCAATCTTTAGTATTTAGTGTGCTTTGATCGGTTGTCATAGAATAAGTTTGACGGTTGCTAAGGGTTGTTTATTTTAAGCGTCTTTTACATTTTATAAACGAAAAAATAGAAATTCCACGAAATATTTTATAAAATGCTGAAAAAGCTAAGAAAAACTTGTTACCGGCAAAGTCTAAGGCCCTGTACGACAAGGAGTATGAAGATTTTCTACAATGGAAAGTAAAAAAACAAATTTCGGTGATTACTAAAACAGTAATGATGGCTTACTTTCAGGAAGTGGCATGTAACCCTTTTGCTCATTAGTAATAACAATTTTTAATTTTTTTTTACTTTATTTTAGTCGGAAAAATATATCCCAAATAGCCTTTGGACAAAATATTGCCAGGTAAAGTCTGAACTTATAGTAAAGGAAAACATAACTATTTCAAGATATTGTCAATTAATAGCATTTTTGAAAGTTAAATCGAAGGGATATCTTCCTTAAAAGTCGAAAGTTTTGGAAGGTGAACAAGTTTTAACTTTTATCAAAAATGCCCCAAATAATACCTTCCTGCTGCATAGAGTGGTACTCGTAATGGGAGATTTTGGCGGCCTAAGACGGGATGAGATGGTAAAATTGACCATTGATGATATTGAGGATAAGGGGCATGTTATGCTTGTCAAGGTACCCGAAACTAAAACTGCTACGCCAAAAAGTTTTACTGGAATCGAAGAAGACCAGACAGATGCCTTAGAATTGGTTAAACAGTACCTTGTATTAAGGCCAAAAGGAATTAAGGAACGCAGATTTTTCCTCACATACCGAAATGGTAAATGCATAGCTATGCCTGTGGGTAAAAATACACTAGACCGTGTTCCTTCAATCATAGCAAAATTTCTTAATTTAGAAAACGCCAACAAATATATAGGACATTGCCTACGTCGGACCTCGTTTACACTTCTTATCGAGGATGGTGCTTCCCATGCAACCCTTAAGCTACACGGAAAGTGGAAGAGTACTAGCGTAGCGAAGGGTTATATAGAGGAAAGCATCACGTCGAAAAACCGAATAGCAAAAATGATAGCTAGCTCTGTTACCGAAAAAGATAATATGTTAATTAATGTTGAAATGAATATTCCTGCTCCGCATGCATATCGAGAAACTCAGCAATCGATTCTCAAAATTTCATAGTTGGTCCAGCTTCTTTCTCAGGAAAATTCAAAAATTGTAAATTTAACATAGGAGAAAAAGAATAATATTATGTAAAAAAAATGTGAAAAATAAAAAATACAAACCTTGTTCAATATTTTCTTTAATAATAATTACCGAACATTACGAATATCACCGAGCATTATGAACTTTATCGCCCGCTAATATTTCCTATGATATTATGATAATGTTCATAGCAACCGTTTCTAAGGTATTATAAGTAAATAATTGATAGATGAAAAATAAATAAAATTAATCAGGTATAAGATCAGAGAAAACATCCCGAAAGGACGCCGTGGAATCAATATCGCATGTCTTGAAGTAGTAGATTGTAGACCGTCACCCGACATCGTCCGGTGAAATTCCATCGCATCGGCTTAGGTGACGTGAAGTTGCTCTTTAAGCTAACGTTTCGTCGCTGTGCCGATGTCTCTGGTTTCCCATGTAGAAAATATTAAATATGCTATGATAGTAATTCCAAGATTAAATAAAAAATGCTCCGGTGTTAAACTCGCCCCCGATCGGATGTCCGGATAGAGGCTGATCCTGGCGCAGCATCAAGCGATGTTATCACAACATCCACCGTTTCTGACAGCCAGGTGGGTCAATTAAACAACACCTACAGAAATGGTATGACACCTAATACTATTGACTTTTTGCAAATTTAACACCCCAATGCCGAAGTTGTCATCCTTGCAAGGGCGGTTTTAGCTTTTCAACATGGGGGGGGGGGTAATTTGCAATCCGAATTTTTTTTTAAAAAAGTAACCAGAAAATAAGTTTGGGAGGGGGGGTCAGAAAAAAAATAGCGGCGCAGGCGAAAAATTTTTGGGTGCCACGCCCTTTTTTCAATGATGATGCTTAAAATTATAAATTCATGGGGGGGGGTAATTACCCTATTACCCCCCCCCCCCCGTAAAACTGCCCTTGCATCCTTGGCGGCTTTAACGTTCATTATATCAACTGGCTCAAATACTCAAATGCAAGAGAGGAGCAAGGGCGCAAAGCTGAACCCTTAGCCATCAGCTCTGGCCTCACTTAACTCGTAGGCGAAACAACTCAGATCTTAGACCGAGATTTTGCTACTTTGTTTGATCTTTTTCAAAATTCAAACTCCCAACTTATTCAGGATCACCGTATAAGAACGTCTGACCACAAACTTATATCGGCACTTAGTAAACTGCCAATTGGTGCAGAACAGTCTCCACACAAGATATGGCATTATACATCAGCTAAGTGGGATGCCATAAAGGACCATTTTCGAACCTTTCTTAGGCGGAACGTTTATCGGATGTCATCCGAACTGATATGTAGGCCTTCATCCGCTTTTCAAAAAGGGGAACTTCCGATGGCAAGCTTTGGTTTAGCTGTTAAATCAAAAAACTATTTCTACCGGCAACGGCGTAAAAACCCTACCGCTGAATATCGTACCATCTTGGTTAATGCCCGAAACCAATGCAAGCCAACGAGAAACCAAAGCAAAGAAGCACACAACCAGCGAGCGGATCGAAGACAAAGTTCTTGGAAGTCCCAACGGATCTGTAGGCCTTCAATCAGAACTTTACCAAGTAGGGTGACCAGACGTCCTGATTCAGAGGTCTTTCCAAAACGTCCTGAGTGATTTCGTAAATGTCCTGATTTTGCCTGGAATAGACGTATGTCTTTTTTTTTCAATGCTCCTACCGTTAAATGCAAAATCGATCATTTTAAAACTTTAGTCCGAAGGAAAAGAAAGTGCTTGCTCTAACTTTCAAAACAGCACGATATCTGTCTACATGGCTGCTAGAGAATATTTGATAACGTGGACAGAATCATTGCAGGAATTCAAAGTTTTTGCATGGCTAAAATTTGAGAAAGATTTTGAAATTGATTACCTATAATGACGTCGAAAGATCAGTAATTTACTTGATTCCGAAAAACTTTGTCATCGATTATTCCAAAATTTTTGATCAGATTGTTAACTTGAAAAATTTTTTAAAGATTATTTCACTCATTCATATTTCGCCCAATAATAGCAACGCATTTTGACGTAAAAAAATGTTTTATGGTGGAAAAATTTTGACATTGTCAAATTTTCCGAAAAAAATTTGACAAGTTGTCAAACGAATAGTTATTTCTGGTACAAGTGTGTTATATTATATGACTTAACACACGAGTGCCATAGAAAATTTTATCCAACACTTGATAGATATTATTAAAAAATAGAAAATTAATTTAAAATTAGCAATTGTTTCAATGTAAACTGGAAAACCCTGTATTACATTATAATTGACATACTTTTGAATGACAAATTTGACGCGTAAAATTAGGATAAGGTGATCTTTGTTGTTATGGAATTGATAAACAACAAAATAAAATTACTTTTTGTACAACTGTCAAAAAAAGTTGACATTTTTTCATCGCTATCGATACGTAAACCTTTTGTTTTTTTAAAAGTGAAAAAAAGACTTTTTTTCACGGTGAAAAAAAGACTTTTTTTAACTGGAAAAATGATTTACAAAAAAAACGATAAAACATTACTTTTTAAAAAATGTATTGAATTTTTTTGTACAAATTTACTAATTAATTACCAACTACCAAAAAATCTCATTTGTTACAATAATAATTGATGGTGAAGTTCGAACAATTGCTTCCAATATTAATTCCCGAAGCTAGTCCACCTTGCTGCTGATCAGAAACGCTAGATATTCCTTGAAAAGTTGAGTCCACAATTGTATCAGTTATATTGATTTGTTTGGAAGTAGCGGAACAATTTAATTTATTAGAAATATCAATTTTATTACTCAAACTATCTTCTATATATCCTTCTGCTATGGCGGCAGATTTCCAACCACCGTGGCGTTTTATAGATGTCATGTTACCCCCTGCATTGGCTAAGAGAGTTGCAGAACTCCTCCTAAAACAGTGACCTGTGTAGCTTTTATGCAATTCTTTTCCCAGCCATTTTGCAATCAAGCTAGGAATTTCCCCTATTTTATTTATTCCCACATGTTGGTCAACACATTTTCCTCTTGAATATTTTAAAAATAATCTCTTTTTGTGTGTATGGGACGGCCTTAGTACTCTATACTTGCGATATATCTCAATATAATCAGAATTTGAAACGGTAAACATTCTTGGGCAATAGGTCTTTGTATCCGGTATTTTAACAATCAATATAGACCCGGTATCTTCAATGTCATCAATAGTTACCTTCAATAATTCTTCACGGCGACAAGCACCGCTGATTCCCAAAATTAACGCAACCTACAATTAAAAAAATATTGAAATTACTGAAATAATACAAAATTTTGATCATCTGTACCTTATAAAGTAAATTTGTTTCATCATCAGCTTCTTGAATGAATTTATTAATATCGTCTCTCGATAAAACTTTAGATTTCTTCCCTCGGTATCCGACGTTTTTGTTCTTAATAAAAGGCACCAATTTTGAAAACTTCTTTATATCAATATTTTCTTTAACATTCAATGTACTCTTCAACATTGAGTAGACACTCCATAAAGTAGAAGGTTTTACAGTTTTTGATTTCTCCTGCGGTCTCGGCAAAAAATTGACACTCTCATATGCCATTAAAAAAACACTCACTTCACGCACTTAATACAAAAATAACTATTTAACACAAATATCATACAATGTTTTTTGTATAACTGCCCTATTTCGATAATAAAATAGGGGAATTTGGAATGGCATTAAACTTCAAAATGCATTTTAATATTCAAATAATCACAAGGTTGTTGTGAATGACAAACGTTGCCAACGCTATGGTTACTAACAAATGCTGGTTTACAAATAAAAAGGATGCTGTCATTTAAATAATTGCGTTCTTGTCCAATTTTTGTCTTTGGTTCTTGACTGCTTAATATGTTTGTCGATAGTGGAATAATTAATAAAAGTGTTGATTTAGTTGTTCCTGTGGATATTGAAGAGTCTGCAAGAAGAGCAACTTTGGAACTACTACCTAAAAAATCAGCTCAGCAGTACGATATTGCATATACCAATTTCCTGGCCTGGTGTAAATTGAAAAATGTAAAATAATTTTATTTGATTTCATCATAAGAAAATGTAGTGTTAAAAATATTTTTAACACGCTTCCACGTAAACAATCACTTTTAACACTGTTGACTGTAATTAAAAGTGTCACTTTTAATGGCAGTTGTACAAAAAATTATTATTTTTGCGATTCTCGAGCGTACATTTTCAAAATATGGAAGAAACTTCAGCCGAAATTCAGAAAGAAGCGAACTTACGTGTTTATTTATTATTCCCCACAAGTCAAGAGACAGGTTATGACAAAGCCTTATATGAATGCATATTTTACCACAACCCACCAGTAAGTTATAATCATAACTCACTAGTGAGTTATGGTTACAACCCACGTGTGAGTTATAAGCTACTTTATTAGCCTAAAATCGAGCTAATGTTCACTTTATATGAAAGTGTTAGATAAAATGTATTTATTAATTTCGCAGTAGTTTTCTTTACAAAAGATAATTTTGTTTGATATTTTTGTCAGTAAATTTAATTATTAGTTTTCTCTAATTATTAGTTTTCTCTTTTTTTAATTCGAGAAATAATCTTACCAAATACCATTCGTGCATCTAATTTTTATTGTGGAAAAATCTGGAAAACTCGTTTTAAAGCAATTTGTCAACTTGTTTTTCCAAATTTTTCCGGAAAGATTAGAAGCACTCGTGGTATTACCCCGAAAAAAAATGATGATACAGAATTTTTCGAAAAAACCACTGATGTGATGTTGTGCGAATTTTTCAAGGCGAATTCAAACATCGATGGTTACTCGGAAATTCTCAAAACTTGCCGATACTCTTTCGCTATTCCAGCGCACAATGCGAATTGCGAAAGAGTTTTTCTCTCATTACAAGACAATGGACTGATAAAAGAAATCGATTCGTCACATTATCACGGTCCAATTTAACATGAAAGACTTTTCTTGTGTAGAATTTAAGAAATTTTTTGATGCAGCCAAAAAATGTTTAAATACTTCGCCAAATAGGCAGTTTCGAAAAGTACGATAAAAATGACTTCTTAATTTTTCATTTGAACTTATATAGCGTGACGATCCCAAATTGTTAACTTTAAAATTATGTCTGTATGATTATACTTTTCTTCGCTCAATATTATAAAACTTGTAAAGAGATTGTAAGTTTTTAAAAAAAATGTATAAAATTTCAATTACATAATTTTTTGTCGTTAAAACTAACCGCAATAAACTTCATTTTATATTATATATTTTTAAGATTTGATGTTTTAATAAAATTCGAAACTTTTAATAAGGGGGTGGGATTCCTCCCCTGACTGTCCTGATTTCTGACTCGATTCATCTGGTCACCCTATTACCAAGTCAATCATTCCACCACTAATACGTTCTGATCGCACCATTGTCATAAGTTAACCGGAGAATACACTTCACTTGGCAACAGTCCAGTTTTTAAAAAGTTTAGGTTGTTTGCTAATTTTAGATCGGTGAATTTATGGCTACAATAATTTTTCAACGTCCAATTTGTGCTTGAGTACTTTGACAGCTTGATTTGGGTTTTTCGCCAATTTAACTAATAACGTTTAAGTCAAATAGTAACTGATAAAATATATCATTCATTTGACATTAATGTACAGTAAAAATACCTACTAAATTAGTTAACTTAACACTTTATTCATGTTAATGTTAACTCACTTTATATATCACATTTTTCAAGAGACTTAACAAAAAAGCATGTTAACTAACTGCGATACTCATTTCTGCAGTAACTTTTACTTTATAAAATTGTTAATATTACTATTTTTCAATCAAGTTAATAACTCGCCTTGAATAGATTTAACTTTTATACGTTATTTATTTTGATTTTCGTACTTTTGGTACTCGACCATTCCACAATTTGGATTTAGAAAAGTGAAAAAGCAGTATGAATAATTTAAGCTAGAAGAACTATAACATCTCAAAACATTTTCAGATCTATTCGTTAATACGATTTAAATAAATATAGTACCTACTCGTTTATTTGTCCAAAAATAATAAAACGGAAATACAACTACTGTATATACTACTTCCTATAATAAACCAGAAATATTTCTAACAATTAATTATCGTAAAATTACAGGAAAGCTATTTGCTTTGTTATTTGTAATTCCATCACGGTACCAAAACAAAAACTTCCAAACTTTTAACTATAAAATATATTAAAAATCGGTAAGTTATATATGAACTTAGGTCTAGTTTTTATAGACGCGAATCGCCAATTTCGTTATTATTGATTAATATTAATTAATCTCTAAAATTTCATTTGAAATTTTACAAATTGAAATTATATTTGCGATATAATAAAAAATAATTTCGGTAATATCTAATGGCATTTAATGGTATTTATCATATCTTAAAACTATAATATATATTATTCGTATACAATACACATTGAAGAAATATTTTGTTTCAATTAAAAAAAAAATGTATATATTCAACTTATCTTAGAAACCATATTTTTGTTTAACAAATATTCTGTAATTGTTACGCCGCGCAGTATTAATTTGTAGCATTTACCTTATAACTAACTGAACGAATTTTTTGTAACATTATATTCCGTTATAACACAAAAAAAATTTTTAATTAACAAATTTTAAGGATAATATTTTTTTAGGTGTACAAATTCGCTTTTAGAAATTGATAAAAACAGTTATCTACACACCTACCCAGGGGTGCGACACTCCTTAAATAGGTGTAGGAATTATCGAAATGTATTTATATAGATATATTTAAATACATATACACAATTAAATACAAATAAATATAAATTAATAAAAGGAAATAGAAATAAATACACATAAATAGAAACAAATACATATGTGAAATTTAAATGTAATTTAATAACATTTAAACATATATAAACACAAAAAATACATTTAACCCTAATAATTTATTATTTATTTGACGAGTTTACAAGTATTTATAAATACCTACTTTTGGCGCTAATTTACAAATCATTTAGTAAGTAGTTTAAAGAAATAACAAATCTAAACAATAGGTACGTATTTTAAAATAAAGTAAATAAATATTAGACAATTACTATAAACATACGTTAAAATATTCAAAACTAAAAGATTCCCTGAAGAATAACCACAGGCCAAAATATGTCTGTTTCTCTCGGCTGCAGGGTAGACAAGACGGCGGACGGAAGACACTGGGTGGTGGGGACACGCGCGTTTTTTGATTAGCTTAAAAAATTATTTAGATTTACTTCCAATAAATGCAAATTTTACTCACCTGTTAATCACTATTATGTGAAAACGACTCTTAAAATAGTTAGTTCTTAAAAACTGATTTTCACTAAAAATAAAAGAGTTAAAATAGCTTTCTATTTTAAGTTAGTTTTGATTAATTCAAATTGACTATGAGATTTTTTTAAATAACACGGCCAGGAATTCTAACAGCGTAAGGTAAAAAAAAATAAAAAATTTATTGTCCTACCTTTTTTGACCACCTGCAAAATAAATTCAACTTTTATAAAAAAAATTTTTTATCTTATAGAGTAGAGCCTGTATAACTTTATCACACAAATGGCCCCAACCCTGTATTATATTTATTTTATCTTGTTCTTACATAGTTTTTAAAATGAACCCTAACGATGATTGACTAAGGAGTGAATCCCATATTTTCCCAGTTCTTTTTATTAATTTATCTCAATCCAGCCAGGGCCAGAGAGTCATAGGCTGTTTACCAATCTAATAGTTAAACTACCGTTAATTTACTGCTTTTCCTTACTTTAATATGAAAATAATACACCATGTATATTATGTATGAAAATAAAACGAAGCATATCGTATGCCAAATAATATATTTATTTCTTAATCCCCAAGGTACATAAAACTCGTTCTATCCTGGGTCACTTTTTAACTGGGAAATATACACCAATTTAAAGAGACAAAAATGGCTTTTCCTATGAGACTACATTATTCCTCCGGCTTTGCATCGAGTATTTTACAAACGTTATTTTAAAGAGACGACAAACCGATTTTAAAGCTAACGATAAACTTATATGCTTCAGTGACGTGTCAGTGTTGCATCACTGCTTTTACTGCCAATTTTTAAAAATTAAATTCCTTGATCATAAAAAACGTTACAATGTATGTAGAAAAAAAACATGAAGGTATCTATCACAGTGGCGGCTCGAGGGTTGGCAGCCAGGATCGGCAGTTTGGTATATTATTTTTATTTCCTCATATAACATAGCTACTAATTAAATAAAAATGAAGTTATGTGATACCTCCCAGAACTTTTTTTTAATATATTTTATTTAAACCATAGTCGGACGCACGAGTCTACGAAAGGAATTTAAGAAATGTGGTTCAAAGCACAATATTGTTGCCGTAACACTATGTTTAAATTTCCGTAAAATCTTAATTTGTATGGAATTCAAATACATTACGTAAAACAATTAGACGTATGCATATCCCTACATAGTGTGTACACCCTGTAACATATTTCTCGTTTACTTTCACCCTACATTACCAATTATAGTCGTTAAAGCGGTGAAGATAATATTTAAGAAATATTAATTAATAATTTATTTTTGTAAATTTGGCAACCCACAAGCATTGGCGCAGTTTACAGTTACATTATTTAATTTACAAATAATAATTATATTTAAACGTATGTAGCTCTGCTTGTCAAAACGAAATCGCACTAGATAAAACTTATTATATAAATCTAGAGACATTTTTTTTTATTCTTATGTTTTTACGTATTTTATAACTTATAAAATATTAATATGAAACGAAGCATCTTACCTTACACCTTTTACCCCCCTGTCTCCTCAGCCATCGTAGCGACAGAGTCGTAGCTCGGTAACTAAAAATTCTACCATTAGAAAATTTTGGAGTTTTTCAAATTAATTCTATAAGGCTGTTGGGGAAAGGTTTAGTTATCTGGTTGCATAATTTAATAACAGAACAAGTGTCAATATAGAAAGAACATCAACGTTGCTGTCTGCAATCTTTCCGAGAATATACGCTGTCTACAACGCCAAAAATAATTTCCTAGAATATCCGCCGAAGTAAGGCAGGCGTACCTGACCAATAGCAGTGTGAAACATATTTATATGGCTTGGTTGAGTAGTACAACCGCTGTGGGAACAGAAGTTTGTTGGTAGGCAACTAGATATACTTACGTGTTAATTGAAACAACTTACCCTTCCGACGTTATCAAAAGCTCTAGACCGGAAAACGGATAGGGGTTCGAGATTATTGAATTCGGTTTCATAGCTACATTTAGCTTACGTGACTAGAAACGGAATCTGTAACAGCTTTCGTGGGAAGCAGACAAATTCCCTCGCGCGGTTTACGTGAGTTTTTACTTTTTTCACGGCACTTAAGTCAAGTAATTAAGTTGGTCAATTCGCGGAGTTATCCCGAAGATATACTAATGTGAGTATTATATCCAGAGTTAAATGAGAAACGTAGCAACCTTCGTGTGAAAAAGACTGTCTCCTCGCGGCATTTTGCGGGGGTTTAGTTAATTTTATGGTATACAAGCTATGAAATAAGTTGGTAAATTCGCGGAGGTACATCCCAAAGGTGCGGTAATGTGATTGATACATCCCAATTCGAGTTCAGTTCATCTATTGTAAAAAGCAGTCGGAAAATCGTGAAGTTGTGAGATAAATTCTCGAAAGTGTAAGAATATAGTATTGTAGTCCGATATTACAGTTTGTAACTAGGGAAGTAGAATGTGTAGCTGATTTAATTCAGTAAGTAGTTAACGTACTAAGTTGTAACAATACACCATATTTGCTGCTACGCAGCCCAAATTTAAAGATGAGTAACTGAATAACAGAAGTTAATGGATATACTTTGTGTGAGAAAACGCCTTTTATTTCAACTGACATACTTTGAACCAAGCAACCTATGTAGATACAGTAAATAATTTATGTTTGGCCAACGCAAATAAAGGCGGCGCCAACAACGGCGGGTTTTAGATGTTACACAATGGTCAATTACAGTATCATAAAATTCAAATGTTTTAGATTCATTTTCTCCGGTTGATTGTATTACGAGAATCAGTTTTAATGCGCTTTAGATACGAAGTGCCTGGGTGGGTGAAAGTGACACTAATTTATAAATTTCCGGAACGGAATTTTGCAATAAATTATTATACCTACAAATAATACATTTCTTTATATACAACTAATCGGTTTAATTTTGGCTCTACTCCCCGGAAGTCATGCATATTCTTGATACCTTGATTTTCTGAAAATGACCTATTACTGGGGGGTGGTCGTCGGACACTAACGTTTTTTTTTAATTTTCTCAAACTTAAAATATATTGAATAAGATCATTTGTGCCTCAGTTTCAACTTGGCTTTCTATGTCATTGCGTACCTTACCCTCAATTTTTTCATACAAACAAGATATTTTATCTAAATTTTAAAACACTTACCAGAGGCCCTAATCTTAAACAAACCATAAATACGAAAACTTCAAAAACCACCGATCGATATAAAATATTTTCGGTCAATAATAAATATAAGACTAAACCTTAACCTTTAAATTTAACAAATACAAAGCTGCTGACCCTGTAGTCCTCTATTAAATACAAAAGTGGTGTTTCTTTGGTTGCCTAACTTAAAGCCTGAAATTCTTACGGTCAGCCTGGGTTACAAGGCGATTTGTTTGATGGCGCTGTACTTTGCGAGTCCTTATCCACTATGACGTCCTGGGTTACAAGGCCTAACGGCTCATGATCATTTTGGTCGGTAGCTAAGGCCGTCAGTCAAAACGTTACCAAGTCAACCATTCCACCGCTAATACCTTCTGATGGCAACACTGCGACGAAAGCACAGGAAAAGGCAAATTTACTGGCGGAAATATTTTCCTCACATTCAACATTTACGGGTAATTTTCAGGAAATAACTCCAACGAACATTCCCCCTGTAGAATCGAGAATGCCCGAGATTGTTTTCCGGCACCGCTATGTTAAACGAATCTTTTTAACTTAGCTTACAAAAAAGGAATATTTCCTTCTTGCTGGAAAAGTGCGCGAGTCCAGCCCATACCCAAAAAAGGCAAGACGACCTTGCCAAACAACTATCGTCCAGTCCTACTGCTTTCGGTTATATCAAAAGTTATGGAGAAAGCTATCAATAAAAAATTATTAAAGTACCTGGAAGGCTTCAACATTATTAGTGACCGCCAGTATGGATTCCGTAAGTCTAGATCAACAGTAGACCTTCTCGCTTATGTTGTTCACGTTTGGAACAACGCAATAGAACATTATGGGTCTCGGGCGGTAGCGCTGGAGATTTCCAAGGCCCTTGACCGAGTATGGCATGGGGCTCCTAACTAAATCGAGAGCATACGGAACTCCGGTTCAATTTTGTTCATGACTGTCGACCTTCCTTAAAGACCGTTTTCTGCGAGTGGCGATGGACGGATTTTTTCAGACACATTTAGCATCAACGCCGGAGTCCCTCAAGGTTCTATATTGTCGCCCACCCTCTTTTTACTATACATTAACGATCTTTTGGAAAAAACTAAAAATCCTATATATAGCTTTGCTGATGACATCACACTTGTTGCCACCCTATGTGTGGTCACCAAAACTCATTGACGATGAGACATCAAGTTACGATGAAATAAATGGTGAACAGGAAGACCTTACTTTTCAATCATTTTTTACTTTGGATGCTCGGACATCGGCCGCCAATGCACATCTCTATATGCGGCAAGAGGTCTCGCATCTTAACAAAGACCTGGAAGACATTCTGTCTCGGGGTGACAGTAACCAAGTAGAAGTTAACGCTATAAAAATCCAGGCGGAAGTTTTTTCTAAAAAAGTCAATGTTGAAGAACCGGATATAGTCATGGCGGGACACTTGATTTTCTTGGCTTCATCGAGTTATTTATGGGGCGTCAATTTAGATAGTCATATGTCTTGGCATAGTCACGTTGCGGCCATTGCTAAGGCAGCCTCGCAGAAGCTTGGAGTACTTTTCCGAACTAAGAACCTCTATACACCCCAACGACTTTTGATGCTCTGTAAAGCCCAAATTCGACCATCGCTGGAGTACTGTTCGCATATTTGGGGCTCTGCTCCTAAATAAAACCTGAGATTGCTCGATTTCATTGAAGGAAAAGCCATTCGTTTGATCGATGACCATGATCTGACAAACAACCTGGAAAGCCTTGAACATCGAAGGCAGGTTGGCGACTTGAGTCTATTTAAGTCTATTTTACGAATATTTTCATAGCAAGTGCTCAACTGAGGCCGTATTCCCCAACAAGTATAATCATCAAAGATTCAAGACCAACGTGAATCGTTTTCTGTGCACACGCATCGCTTGCAGAGCGCCATAAAGGATTAATCCTTCAGTGCTAGGCCTTATCATAAAATCAAAAAAAAAAGAAAATACTTACAAGCAAAGTAAAACAAATAATAACAAAACAACATAATTGTTTTATTAATTATTTTCCTTAATATATTAAATATTAATTATAATGTAGAACTAATATTAGTAGGCTAGACATATTCACTAGCTTACGCAATACACATATCTACCAGTGCAAAAAGTATACGACTTCAAAGTGCATCTACAGCATTACATTACTTATATATCTCTCACAAATGGACACGTCTGAAAACTGAATTTTCCATTCAATTTAGATTTGAATTGTCTTATATTGGTTGTCGAACATTTTAGGAACTAGCAATATACCAAATTTTGCCAATAATATAGAAGATCGTTACCCTAATTAACTTTTCTAGTATGACAATTCTGCTGATTAAAAATTTATTAAAAGTAAAATAATACTGTTATGCATATACAGGGTTCTTCAATAGTGCGTATAGCTTCTATACGAATTAGGAATTTCATTCATATGCAGCCTTACACTGTATAATAGGGTGTATTTTGGGAAAATATTGTCGCATATACAAGGTGACCCAAAGAAGTGTGATCACATCAAGTTTTATTTTTTAAAATAAGACACCCACTCCGTATCTATGGCATATTTAAGTTCGTATTATCGTCCTTCATAATTGTCTAAAATTGTATGTAATTTTCTTTGGTTGTTTATTTAAATACTATCTATTACCTTTTTAACTGCATTACAGGCTTAGAATTTTACTAGAACAAAGTAGAAATGGACCAAGAAGCATCACCAAATACAAAGCAACCAATGACGGAGGAAGAAAGACTCAAATTGGCCGAAAAACTAGATGCTGAGTTAGACGAATTTGTAGATGATTTACATAGAAGAAGATACGAAGATGGTTGGCCTGAAGAACGGCGGAAAGGGGTAAAAAGATCCTTCTAAGTTTAATAAGTTTCTAGATATAAACCGCGTCTTTATACTTAGGTACACACAACTCACATTGGTAGCAAAAATGGATTACTACCATTTAAATCAAAACGGATTGGAGACTATCATGAAGACATGAAAGCTGATGTTTTTAAAAATATTTCCAGCAAATGCTAGATCTTATTCCTCCTGGGTCTATCATAGTCATGGATAGTGTCAGCTACCACTCAAGAAAATCCGAAAAAATACCAACGTCTTCTTGGAAAAAAAAATGGCAATATTCATTGGCTTACTGTAAATAAGAAGCCACTTCATAAAGATATGCTAAAAAAGGAGCTATTAAATATTGTAAAGTTGAATAAACTTCTTTGTACGAAATCTACTGTCGACGAAATCGCTTCAAAGCGAAATATAGCGGTACTTCACCTTCCGCCATATCACTGTGAATTAAACCTCATAAAATTGGTGTGGGCGCAAGTAAAAGGGGTTTGTAGCAAGGCATAACACCACTTTTAATATGAGAGACGTTGGAAACCTCTTGCAAAAGGGAATAAAGACAGTGGATTGTGAAAAATGGAGTAAGTGCGTCGAACATATGATTGAAATAGATGAAAGAATGTGGGAAGCTGATAACATGCTAGAAAACACTGTAGAGCCCCTTATTATTTCTCTGGACCCCAACGACGATAGTTCGTCGGACTACTCCAAACATGATGACTAAAATTTAAAAATTAAGTTGTGTACAGTAAAACTTCTCATTTCGGCCACCCGTTAAAAACGGTCACCCCTCTGAACGGTCAGTTTTGGCTTCTTAAAATAAATCTTATAGCATTTTTAATAATAAAAGACCCCTCGAATAACGAAACACTTCTAAAACGGCCACGGTCACATGAATCCGTAACTTTTAAGAAAATTACCTTGAATTTTTACCCTTAATTGCGGTCGTCTCGACCCTTCTGGGAATGTTTGCACCCAGCCGGTACTTTATTACTGGTACTATTGGAAATACCGGAGAATGATGAAACCTAATTATGTAAATGGGTTTTTAAGTACGTACAAATATAATTTGTTAAATCTTAAGATGTTTTCATAAAAGGTAAAATTTTATTCAGTTGCATTTTAACAGCACAATAGTCGATCATGTCTCTGAAACGTAAACGTTTATCTTTTAAACAAAAGTTCGAAATCATCGCGGATAGTGAAAAATATGGTATCAGTGCTCGAAAGATAGCGGAAAAGTTTGGTGTTGGAAGAACGCAAGTAAATGATATTCTAAAAAGTAAAATTGAACTGAAAAAACTTTATGAAGAAGGAGGAGTTAATGCAGATCAAAAACGGAAGTTTCCAAAAACAGACGGACTTGCGATTGACCAAATGGTTTATGAATGGTTTTGCAAAGCAAGAAACAAAAACATTCCAGTATCCGGACCACTACTAAAGGAAAAAGCTCTGGAAGTGTCAGAAAATTTGAAAAATTGTGATTTTAAGGCATCAAATGGCTGGTTAGATAGATTCTGCAAAAGACATGACATCAATTTTAAAACAATTTCTGGTGAGTCTGCTGATGTGGATGAAGTGAGTGTTCAAGATTGGTTCACTAAGTTAAAATTAATTATCAAGGATTATGATGATAAAGATATTTTTAATGGAGACGAAACAGGCCTTTATTATCTCGCAATGCCAAACAAAACTTTTGCCTTAAAGAGTGACAAATGTGCTGGAAGAAAATCAGCTAAGCAACGAGTGACAATTCTTTTTTGCAGTAGCATGGATGGTGAGAAGGAGACCCCATTAGTTATAGGAAAAAGCAAAAATCCGCGATGTTTCAAAGGAGCACATGTAGACAAATTACCATTAGAATGGGTCTCCAATACAAAAGCTTGGATGACAACAGAGATAATGATTTCCTGGCTAAAAAAATTTGACACCAAAATGGAAAAACAAAGAAGAAAAGTACTTTTATTTTTGGATAACGCAAGTTCTCACCCGAAAATACAACTGGAAAATGTTCGAATTGTTTTTCTGCCTCCAAACACTACATCTTACTGCCAGCCATTAGATCAAGGCATCATACAAAATTTTAAAATGATATACAGAAAATATTTGATAAAAAGACTTTTAACTTTTACTAACACCGCTACCGAGGATGCGTTTGAAAAAGCAGAAAAGACCATAAATTTGTCAAGTGCTATGATATGGATTGTTGCAGCATGGAAAAATATTTCATCTAAAACGATTAAAAAATGTTTCCAAAAAGCTGGATTTATAGAAACTCTCCAAGAGAATGAGATTTTTAAAGAAGAAGACGATATTCCACTAAGTCAGTTGTTTTCCGGTATCCCAGAAAATCCAAACCTGGAAAATTATCTTCAAATCGACTTAAACATTTCAACGGAAAATCCCAGTATGGAGATGCAGGAAATAATTCAGGAGTTTACCAGCCAATCTGAAACTACCGAAAATGAAGACTGTGAAAGTAAAGAAAACCAGGAGGTTTTTAGTTTGTCTTTAAAAAGCATGAGTGAAGTTTGTGAAAAAATAAGAGACGTACAAAATTTTTTATTAGGCAAAGAAAATGGCAATTTGGCCATTGATATTTCAAATATCCTAATGAAATGTGAAAATGAAGCAGCAAAAATTAAAATTAAAAATATGAAACAGACTTCCATTGAATCTTTTTTTCACAAAGCATAATTTTTTTTCGTATGTAGTGCACATTTTTAAACATTATTATGTATACATATTATGTAGGAGTTATGAAATAAATAGTTATGTCTATATATTTACAGTTCATATTACATAATAACGTATGTGTTTGTAATTAGCCTTTTATTAATTAATGAAGTTGAATTTTATTCACATGACACATATGTTATATGTAGATATGTAATTTATTTTTTTCCTTCCCCTCAAAAACGGTCACCCCCTCAAACGGTTAATTTGTAATGAAATTTTTAGTGGCCGCTATTGAGAAGTTTTACTGTATTCTAAATAGTAGATTTTTTTATAAATATTTATATTGTTTTATTAATTAAGGAGCTTGTAAAGTTGAATAAGTAAACCTCTTTTTACGAAATTTGATGTCGACGAAATAGCTTCAAAACGAAATATAACGGTACTTCACCTTCCGCCATATCACTATGAATTAAACCCCATAGAGTTGGTGTGGGCACAAGTAAAAGGGTTTGGAGCAAGGCATAACACCGCTTTTAAGATAAGAGACGTTGGAAACCTCTTGCAAGAGGGAATAAAGACAGTGGAGTGTGAGAAATGGAGTAAGTGCATCCAACGTATGATTTAAATAGAAGAAAGAATGTGGAAAGCTGACAATATGCTAGAAAACACTGTAGAGCCCCTTATTATTTATCTGGACCCCAACGACGATAGTTCATCGGACTACTCGGAACATGATGACTATAATTTAAAAATTAAGTTGTAGTATTGTACATAGTAATATTAATATTTATTGCAATTTATCTATTTTCATGTTATTCTTACTTCTATAATAAGCTTTTATCTACTTGATATAAGAATAATTAATATGTCAATTATCTGCCTATCTCTATAATTATAGTGAAGTATAATTATTATTATTCTTATTATTCTAATAATCTACCTGAAGTAACGTCGCTGTCCCCTTTCTTTCGTTCATCAAACTTGTATTTCTTTTTTATGCAAATTAGGGTGACCCTAATTTAGGACCGATTCGGGGTGTGTAGGTCTAAAATACGGAATTTTTAAAAACTATCATTGCAATTTACCTGAAATTCACAATGCAACCTTTGTCCACCCTGCTTAATGGATCCTGTCATTGCAAATTTACATTTTACTACTCCCTCGCATTAAGCAACAGAATATAGTAAAAAAATGTTATAATAAAAACGCAATGTTGCCAAAACTCCTTTGAATGAACCGCATCTGCTCTTAGGCAGAAACGTAAAATAAATTCGAGAGTGCCGCGTTTCAGAAACAGTTGAATCGCGTTTTATGCAAATCGGCACGAAGATGGAAATGAATGTTATTTAGTCCTACATGTCACACGTCACTGACTTCATTGCTGTATAATATAGAGAAGTGAGATTGTTAGAATTGCCTCGACTCCTCGGGGAAACTATTGGAATTAGATATTCGTTATGACTTGGGTGGCTGTCAGATGTCTCATGTAATCACTATTCAAACCAAATAAAGTTTCATGGTATTAATAAATTAAAACCATTTTTTTTTAACTATTCATTATTTTTTTAATGACTTATGCGACTATTTTCTGATAAGATAAGAACTATATTAATATTATAGAGGATGGTCAAGCGAGGCTCGAGTGGCATACTATACGAAATATACGGAACTTCGCCAATGTGTTTATTATAATATAGTAGGGGTAGCAGTGGCGGATCCAGAGGAGGATAAGAATTAAAGAATTGTCAAGACAAAAGTAAAACTTTGCATAAATAATAAGAAAAATAAGGACATCTAACAATAATGTAACACGTTTATTTATAGAAATAATCGGATCTGATAACAACGCAGCGTTTTTTCATCACAACGACAACATCATGCTACTTTCGTAGCTTCCAAATACATAATATATTATATAAATTAAAAAGCAACTGCAAGCACAAAATAATATAATGCAAGCCTAATGGGATGGCTGAGCTTATTTTCAAGAGACAACTTTGTCAAGATCAGGTTCAATGTTCGAAAGTTGTATCCGCATATCTGGGTTCAGTACCTATTTACTCTATTTCTTTGGTCATTCTTTGTACGAGCATGCATAGAATATCCTACTTCACAACGGTAAGTTGTAGCAAATGGTAGTAGTTTTTTTACAGCACAATTGAGAAATTTTTGGTGTACATATAATAATAATAATAACCTACAATATATACAAAATAAAAGTGAAAGAGGTGACGAGATCTAGCACAGCTACTCATCTAACCAACTGGATAAAGAGAAAAAAACATAAGAAAAGTGGAAAATAAAGAAGACATAATAATGCGAAATAGTAGTAGAACATTAGACTTAACTAAAAACATATAATTTAATTGTATGTACCGATCAACTATGTATCAACGATCAAGTCATAAAATTCACCAAGCAAGAATTAAATATATTACAAAATACAAAACTAGTTTTAACATATTATAATAAAGCGTGTGTATTTCATTTAAGAAACCCCCTCAGGTAAGTTTTAAGATGTCTTTTAAATGTTTCGGTACTTGAGCAGTCTTTAATATTTGTCGGAACATTGTTATAGCATCTAGCAGCATTATAACTGAAGGAGCGCTGCAATAAAGCAGTTGTATGCCTAGGAATATTAAGGAGGTCGTTATGTCGCGTAGCACGTCCGTGCACATCAGAAGCCTTAATAAGTTTTTTAAGAAGATAATCCGGCTGCCAAATTTCAATACTTTAAAAATTACCGTGCATAGGCCCATGATAAACCTGTGATCCAGTCTTAGCCAACCTGACTTTAGGAAGTATGGTGTAATGTGATCATACTTTCTTACTCAATAACAAGATCATAGACAGTCATTTTGTAATTTTTGTAAACTATTTTTTTCCTCGTAAACTAGAGCTGGTCAAAACAATACATCACAGTAGGACAAAGACGATAAAATAATCGAGTCACACAACCTTCATTTAATTGGAGATGAGAGGAATTGTTTAAACATATAGATAGTTCTTCTACACCTAGGTTTTTGCAAGATTCAGTGGTTGTTAATTTAACATTGTTTAATTTAATATTAACAAGGCTAGAGACTTCCATGTTCTTATTACCAAATAGAATAAGCTGAGTTTTGGATTGATTTAGCAACAGGTTATGTGCATCTGATATCTCATAAATCTTGTCCAGGTCTTCAGTGATACACGCTTCAGCAACCCTCACACTCTCAGTACCAAAGCTGTGATATAGTTGAAAGTCATCGGCATACTGGTGGGACTGTGAGTGTTGTAGATGACTTTCAAAATCCGCAGTATAAATTGAGAACAGTAATGGGCCCAGAATGCTTATCTGGGGCACGCCACGTTTCAAGGTTAGGATATATATCAGAAAAGCTATTGTTGAAAAATACTCTTTGGCATCTGCCATGGAAGTAACTCTTAATTAAGTCAACAGCGGTGTCATCAAGCTGGGTTTAAAGCTCTAACATAGTGCCTGGTTATAAGTAGTTTTTAAGTTTTTAGGTTCCCATCAGCTACTATATCAATAAACTATTCAATTTGTTTCACTGTAACGGTTAGGGATTGACGTAAATTTGCGATTGTGACTGAGAATGGATTGCAAGGCCATCTTAGATTCTACTCTCCTGTTGGAAAATCTTCTTTGAATGAATTTTGTAAATTTTAAGGTGGTTTGTTACATCTAACGTAATTTCTGCTGAAAGTGAAGTTTTTGAGTCAGTTACAAAATCATGAAGTGTAGGAAAGCACAGTTATACCTCTATATACACAGGATTCCTAAAACTGTATATTTTTAACTAGCCTTCAATCTTGTAATAAAGTACCGTCACAGATAGCCCTGAAACTTAAGAAACACCAAGACCTTATTTCGCAGAGGGCTACCAAAACTTTTCCTCGAAATAGCCACCGCACTTCTGTGTGTGGCAAGGGCGTAACTCTTAATTAAGTCAACAGCGGTGTCATCAAGCTGGGCCCAAAGCTCTAACATAGTGCCTAGTTATAAGTAGTTTTTAAGTTTTTAGGTTCCCATCAGCTACTATATCAATAAACTATTCAATTTGTTTCACTGTAACGGTTAGGGATTGACGTAAATTTGCGATTGTGACTGAGAATGGATTGCAAGGCCATCTTAGATTCTACTCTCCTGTTGGAAAATCTTCTTTGAATGAATTTTGTAAATTTTAAGGTGGTTTGTTACATCTAACGTAATTTCTGCTGAAAGTGAAGTTTTTGAGTCAGTTACAAAATCATGAAGTGTAGGAAAGCACAGTTATACCTCTATATACACAGGATTCCTAAAACTGTATATTTTTAACTAGCCTTCAATCTTGTAATAAAGTACCGCCACAGATAGCCCTGAAACCTAAGAAACACCAAGACCTCATTTCGCAGAGGGCTACCAAAACTTTTCCTCGAAATAGCCACCACACTTCTGTGTGTGGCAAGGGCGTAGTGAACTGAGCTCCTATATCTTCACAGAGAGCAGCCAAAATTCGCTGGACTATATAAAATTTACGATTTTTACTGTTTCATCGATTTTTTTTTACTGCTAATACATCTCTATGAATAACACTGTGGCTACCTTCGATTTCCGGAACAATATTTTTAACACGCGCAATAAATCCATAGTATTTGCCAGTCATTGCTTTTGCACCGTCGCTATAGATATTATTGCATTTGTTCCAAGTAAGCTTTTTTTCAGTAGTATAAGAATCGATCAAGTTGAAAATTTCCTCTCCGGTTGTATACGTTCAGAGGTTTGCAAAATAGCATTTCTTCTTCTGCACAGTTGCTGTGAATACAGGGTATTTCTTAATAACATGCTAATATTTAAGGAGGTTATCCTTGAGTCCATTTGAGGAAAAGATTTCATATGAACATATGTCCTTAAAGTCTTACAGGGTGCTAAAGTTTTAGGAAAAAAGCTTTTTATATGATAACTTTGGTATGACCCTATATATTTTTGTGAAACTTGGTACGCATCATCTATACATCAAAAGGCATTTTTTGATATACAATATGATTTTTATTCTTGCCAGTGGCGTTCGTGCGGGATTTGCACTGAATCATTTTAAAAGGAAAAGTGATACGCCACTGCCGTCTCTTAAAGGAAAAATTATTTTTTGAAATCCTCATTCCCTTCTGAGCAAATCTGGTCTCTTCATTTTGTTTCGTTTGACGTATGGTTTTCGCATAAAATAATAAAATTCATTAATTTGCATCTCGCTAGTAAAATTATGAAATTATAATAATCTAAATACATTTTGGAATGCTAACACAAAATTGCCCTGAACGCACAAAGCAATAAATTGAATCAGATGTTGAAAATGTCCACCTCCGGCAAATAAGCATGCATCAGCTCTTTTTCTAATGAACTCACGTACTCTTTGGAAAATGCCGGGACTGTTTCTCACAGTTTCGCAAGAAACTATGATGCGATTTCTCAGCTACTGTTCAGTATGAATTGGTGTGCTGTAAACCAATGTTTTACGATGACCAGGAAGTAATCTAAACTATTGAGGCCCTGTGGTCCTCCGCAATCTATCCAGCGATTATTGTAATTTTGGTTTAAATGCTCGCGCGGCACTACACTTAAGGGCGCTGGCGCCCCGTCGTGCATAAACAACGTCGATTTCTTACTAAAATGGGAGCATCTTCCATCAGAGCTGACAATTCTTCTGCGAGAAGCTGCCGTTAATTATGCCCATTCAATCTCTCATGAAGAAAATAGGGTCCAATGAAATAATCACCGCATATATACATATAACAGAAAACTGCTCCTGAGATTGCATGTGGGTTTTCTTTAGCCCAAAAATTATTATTGTGAAAGTTTTTGGTGGCGTATCTAGAAAAATTGGCTTCATCGGTGAATAAAATTTTAGTATCAAATAATGGATATTCAATTACTTTTTGAAGAAAACATACACAAAGGTTCATCCGTAGTGGAAAGTCGCGTGGGAGTAGAGCCTAAACACGTTGGATATGGTAGGGACATAATAAAAAGTCATTGAGAATTTTCCAAACAGGGATATGTGAGATATTCAAATTGTTTCCATTTTTTTATGTACTTAACTCCGGATCTTCCTCGACTGACTTCAAAAGCGCTAGCTCAATTTCTGGTGTTCTTACAGTACGTTGTACTCCTTTTAGATGATTGTCTGGTTCAAAACTTTGCACAACCTTCTATGAATAGTTGAAAATATTCGTGTATCCGGGATATTTCTATTTGGAAAGCGGCTTTTGTACAACCGCCTGGCTTCCAGTGCGTTACCATCAGCAAGCTCATACATGTAATGCATATCTGCAAACTCCTTGATAACCCCCAATTTCATAACAACGTGCAAATGAAAGATTTTATTTCTTTATGCGAACGTGAAACGAAACAAAATGAAAAAACCAAACTTGCCCATAAAGAAATGAGGATTTCAAAAATAATTATTAATTTAAAAAGAAGCAGTGGCGTATCACTTTTCTCTGTAAAATGATTCGGTGCAAATCCCGCACGAACGCCACTGGCAAGAATAGAAAATCATGTTGTACAGCAGAAAATGCCTTTATATGTATAGAAGATGAGTACCACGTTTCATAAAAATCTATAGGGTCATACCAAAGTTATCATAAAAAAAAGTTTATTTCCTTAGCACCCTGTAGTTCAACAGTTAAGACTTTTAGGACATATGTTTATATAAAGTTTTTTTTTCTCAAAATAGACCCAATAATGATCTTCTTAAATACTAGCATGTTATTAAGAAACCTGCGCGTCTGTTGATTCATTAAGTTGTAACGCGTACCAACTACTACGTTTTATCCTTTGAATAATAATTGCATTTTCTATTTCATCACTTATTTCATGAATTCTCCTACGTACGGTATTATTTGAAAGGGGCACCATCTTGATATTATTGCTAAACTTTTCGCCAATCATGGTTTCAACAACATCTATTATAAATGGTTTAATAAAAGTTTCAGCAATAATATGCGCTTTTCCCGGCTAACTAACTTACTTCAACTGATGATTTAACTTTTCATCATGACTGGTTAAATCTATCCCTAGTTTCCTTTTCAAACTACCAGTTTTTAAGCCATTTATCCATGACAAGTAAGGTCATGTTACCGCCTTACAAGAAATTATCATCCAATTACACTCCTCCCAGTGTTGGGAAAACTCTTCCAAAAACTATTAAGGAAGAAACTGCAGAATGTAGTAGAAAGCAAAATACCCACACATCAATACGATTTTAATTAGAAAGCCCAACTTCGCATCCGCTATTCTCGCTGGTATCTAATATACAAACCGAGAAACTTAAAAATTACAAATCGGCAGCAGTCTTCCCATGCAGATGTGAAGAAAGCTTTTAACAGTATTTGGCATAGAGGAATATTTTACAAAGTGAATAAACTAGACGTCTCCGATAACATTATATGGATAACCAAACAATTTTTAGAACTCAGAAAGTTATGTTTGAAGATCAACAATAAATTCTTCGAAAAATTTCAACCAAAACAGGGAGTTCCCCAGGGATTAGCATTATCTCCTTTACTATACAACATCTACTGCTCCGACCATTAACCTGAGGAAAACATCAACTCTTACATATTACAATTTGCTAACGATACAGCACTGATATCTCATGGAAAATCAATCACAGGAGCAGTAGCAATGTTGCAGCAACAGGTCGACCATATCCTTAAGTAGTTTAAAAAATTGAGGCTAATTGTAGACCCAATCAAATCACAGTTCTTAATTTTCATCCATACACCATCTGCATCACAACTACTACTAGATAATGTAAATATTCAACCAGTATTACCTAACAGCGAAATACCTCGGAATCACCTTGAACCCAAAACTTAATTTCAACCAACACATAGCAATTGCCAAAAAGAAGATTATATCCAGCAGCAATCACTTCCGCTCTTAAACTTTTAAAAAGCAAGGTATTTTAAGGTCCAAAGCTGTTCAAATCTATAAAACCATATGCAGACCAGTTATAGAATACAGTTCAATTTTACTTACAAATGCAAGGCAGCCAGGATGGAAGAACTTATCAACTGGACAAACAATTGCATTAAGAGGTTTGACCAAAATCAGACATCCAAACAATCCAATGCACCCTCCATCAAACAATAAATTTATACACGAAAACAGGAACATATCAGATCTTCAATAGAACACAAACATTAAGCCTTAGATTTGCAAATAAACATAAAAACCAAGAGTTATTAAGAACGGTCTGCAGAACACGGAACAAAGAAGTTGCACAAAGGAATAAATATCCAGAGACAACGCTTTGGGAATTGTTTCTAGCAAACAGGCCCCAAACATAAAGAATCAAACAAGTGACGCATTTGTTTTTTCCATTTTAAGAATCTACGAACAGTTTAATCATTTTATATGTTTATTTAATTTTTTTTTGTCTATGAGATATTATAAATTTGTTATCCTACTTACGGAACTAAAACAAGAGCTAATATACAGTGTGTGTATAAAGTGTGGAAACAGCTTAATAACATCACAATTTATTGGCCGATTTAAAGCAAACTTGGTAGTTGTGTAAGAGGATCTGACGCACCGAATGACGATATTGGCGTTATTGCCAGCTTTTAAGTTTGTCTGGAATTCGAACGAATTTTATATTTTTAAATGTAACACCCTGTATATTTTTTTATTTATAGTTTTTACTCTAAATTTGTTACACTTTTAGTATAACATACTTTGTTCCTAATGTCAGTAGTTTTCGACATAACAACGTGTTTTGAAGATATCAAAAAATTGTGTTTTTTTTATTAATAAATAAAACACCAGTTCAGTTTTGATGTAAAGTCACAAAAACTATCATTTTTACATGCAAAAATGGCTTTAACTGAAAGTGAAAGAATTACAATAATTCTTACGATGAGAGGATATGGCGATAGGGTCAGGTCTTACGAAGAGGTTAAAAATCTATTTAATGACGCATTTCCAAACCGAGATCCAATTTCAAAAGCAACTGTTCTAAAAACTGTCCGACGCGACGGTTCGAAGAAACTGGCAATTGTAGAGATAGGCGACGATCAGGACGACCAGCAGATGAAAAGAAAAGTTTAGAAATTTTACAACATGTTGTTAAAAGCCCTGTTTCTTCATTAAGAAAAGTTTCTTAAGTAAGTGACGTCTGCTTCAAATCCGTCCATAATGTTTTAATAAAACATAAATATTACCCTTTTAAAATACATGTAGTTCAAGAGTTATCAGAATATGATTATGAGCGAAGGGTTGAATTTTGTGATATTATGATGTGAAGGCTTGACCAAAATAACCAGTTTTTCAAATTTATAGTATTTTCGGACGAAGCAACATTTATGTTAAATGGTAAAGTCAATAGACATAACTGTAGGTTTTGGGCAAATGAAAACCCCCACTGGATGATATAAGGTCATACACAACGCCCTGGAAAATTGAATGTGTGGGCTGGGCTTCTGGGTAACCACAACATCGGTCCATTTTTTATTGATGGAAATTTAACATCACAACTTTACCTTGAGCTCTTGGAAACGCAAATAGTGCCTACCATACGAAATGTGATGGATCCAAATTATGCAAGTACATTCTTCCAACAGCACGGAACTCCTCCCCATTTTGGTTGAAACGTGCGCGAATTTTTGAACAACACTTTTCCGAATAGGTGAATCGGTAGAGGGGGTACAATCGAGTGGCCACCTAGGTCCCCCGATTTGTCGCCTAACGACTACTTTTTATGGGGACACTTGAAGAACAGAGTTTATACCACAAGACCTCAAGATTTGGCCGATTTGCAGCTTTGAATTGTGGACGATTTTGAATTAATAACGCCAGAAATTATTTAGAACACAATTGAAAAATTTTATTTTCAATTAGCACACTGTCAAGCTGTAAAGGGAAAAACAGTTTGAATATTTAATATAAAAAATATATTTTTTCTAAATTTTATTGTACTCGTTATTTCGAAAACTACTGATATTAGGAACAGAGTATGTTATACCAAACGTGTAACAAATTTAAAGTAAAAACTATAAGTGAAAAAATATACAGGGTGTTACATTTAAAAATATAAAATTCATTCGAATTCCAGAAAAACTAAAAAGCTGGCAACAACGCCAATATCGTCATTCGGTGCGTCAGATCCTCTTACACGACTATACCTAATTTGGTTTAAATCGGCCAATAAATTGTGATGTTATTAAGCCGTTTCCAGACTTTATACACACACTGTGTATTGTAAATATGATAGGCTGAAGGACCACGGTTAATGGCCTTTTGGGAAACCAATAAAGTACTTGAAATTAATAAATATTCTTCGCTCCGGGTGCAAAAAATGTTCTAAAGTCTGTGCGTTTTAAGAAGTCCGCTAAGCCATAAAACCTCTTGAGCAATATGTCGGTGGCTCTCAAACAATAAATTATATTGAGGGTAATTTTGGATGTTGATGAATTACATTTTCTAAATAAAATAATTTAAAGTAAATAAAAAATTAGTTTAGGTAAAGAAAAATAATAATTTTTTAGCTTTTGTAGTATTCAGACAAATTAGTTTTACGAATTCTTTTTTATAAAGTTTTGGTTCTAAAAAGAACCGATTTTGTAGTCCTGCGACAGAACGTACCTACTTGTTAACAACATTGGACAGCTCGCAAAGCAGTTTTCTGTTGTTCGTTTTTTTATATTTGAAACCCATATGTTTTAAGATGATGGACAAACTGTTAGTTCCAATATCGCAAAGTTTTTTCTGCTTTATCTTTTCAAGAATAGCTTTGAGGGTAACATATTCCTTGGCTTTATACATATCATAAACAATATTCCTAATAGAGAGTTTTATCCCTTGGGATAAATCCAAGGTTTTTGAATGGAATCGAACCCTTTTATATGGTCTGTCCAAATCCTCTTCACTCTTTTTTCGAAGTCTTCTTAAGGTCTTCTCTGCAATGCCGCAAGCATCAGACGTTCGTCTTGTAATACCAAACGGCGCGCGGCGTTCACCTGGAGATAAATGCCTTCTAGGCGATGTGCCACCTTGCTGAACATTTTCCATAACTTTGCTTAATAACTGATTTTAATTCACACACAATGAGAAGCAAACTAAAAGTGAAAAGCACAACTACTTATTTAAAATAAAGTAGAACATACCATCCCACACTTCAGCATATTTTAATTATTTCTTGGAAAATAGTAATTATGAAGATTTAATTATAATAATCCCAAAATAATGTCATTATCGGAAAAGTATATACCTGACAAAATCTTTAACATATTTAACCATCCCGCACTTGAGCAAATTTTAATTGGTTCTTGGAAAATAGCGATTATTATATAGATTTAACTATAATAATAGCAAAATAATTTAATTATCTATTTAATTATTATTTATGCTCAACGCGTAATTCTAAGATAATTTTGTTTTGAAACCTCTGATTTCGCCCAGTAATAGAATACAGTAAACCAGTGGGATGTTCGATGTGATCAAGTATAGCGAAGGTGCGAAGATATTGTAACTTAACCGACTTACTGTTTTTAAAGCGATAACATCCCTTGGTGATTTAATCCGATATCGGACTTCTTAAAACGCACAGACTTTAGCTACGCCACTGGCACGCGGCCTCCTGCATTTATTTCTGATAATATTTTAGGAATAAGAAATAAAAAGGTATAACTTCTATAACCATTTTGTTTTTATTACGTTGTAACTACTTTAGGTAGGAGAACGATATAGTTCAGACAGTTTTTTTCTTCCGATACTTTCCGTGAAGTATCCGATATTTACATATACGTCGTCTTGCCACAATAACCGGGAATTAGTTCACTCAGCTTTGCCCCTGACTGTTATGTTTCAAAACTTACCGACGTATGCCAAATTCATCAAATCTACTAACTTGTTTACTATGCCTAGGAAAAGGGATTACTGTATGTAAGCAGCATTTACATGTTATTTTCTTAATGAACCCCTTTGTACCCTGTTCCACGTCAACCCCACGCCTTTACTTATGCCTATTAAATGGAAATTGTGCGATTTTGATTATTAAGTAGTTGCAAATGCGGCGTGTTTGTCAATATTAAGCGTACAATACTAATTTTCTTTTAATGATACAAAGGAACACGTCTAATATTTCAACCCCCTTATATAATGAAGTATGGGGTATATAGCTTGCTTGAAACAAAACATTTTTCAACAATATAAACCATGGCTAGCTGAAATTTATCTTTTCTATAAAAGAAGACAAAAGCCTTTAAAAATAATCTGGTTTAATCCATGCAACTCAATCTCCCTACACTGTTAGAAGAGAACAATCAAATTTAACAGCTTTTTAACGTCTTAGGAGGGTCCACTCCCGTTTTTTTGTCAATTTAACTCATAACGTTTAAGTCAAATAGTAACTAATAAAATATGTCATTATTTTAACACTTATTTGACATTATTGTACAGGATGGCCAACTAAGAATGCGAGGTACTGTATCTGGGAAACTATCCATCGTAGAGGCTTGCGGCAAAAAAAATTATTACTAAAACGGCCAAGAGAAAAACCTGGAAAATATTTTCAAGTTTCTGAAATCGCCGCTAGGGGGCGTTACTGCAATCTTGAATCTAAAAAAGTAATATTTCTGTAAATTCCGCTATATTAACCTAATAAAAATATTCTGATCTTTAAAGTCGAAGATAATCTAAACCTTTTTTGTTTGACACTTTTTGCAGTATCTCTAAAAATAAAGTGGTGGGGGGTACTCAAACGTTTCCGTAAATAACATCCTGTATCTTCGAAGCGGCTAAGCTACCTTGCATTTACTGCCACGAAAATCAAGAATTCAATATGAGATTGCTCATAATAAATCTATAAAATGGTGTGAAAAGAGAGGCGTTTCTGGAAAGTATTCCGAGAACATATTCCTGGCCTATTTAGGCATGGAAGTCATCTTCTCTTTGGTCATGATCAAAGCTATGCACATTTTAAATTGATTGCCTACTTGAAGCGTCAAAGAGAGGGTTACCAGGCCAAAAAATCAAAAATTTATACTAGAGACCAAATTGAACAGTTTCTGAAGTGCGCACCGGATGAGAGTACCTTCTGATGAAAGTAGCTACGATTGCAGGAGTATTTGGTGCCTGCCGCAGGGAGGAGCTTTGTCAGTTGACTATTGACAACGTGGAAAATATGGAGACTTCATTAGTTATCAAAATATCAGATACCAAAACCTAGGTACCACGAAATTTCACTATCGTTGAAAAATTTTATTTGGATTTTTATCCAAATATACTGATCTTCGTCCGGCAGATATCGTACATCGGCGGCTCTTCTTAAAATATGTTGCTATAGCAAGATTTCTGCACCCTCCAAATTCAACACTCTATATGGGGCATTGCTTTTGCCATTCCTCTGCGAGCTTACTTGCCGATGCTAGAGCAAATTTGACGACAATTAAGCGGCATGGGGGATGAATTCCTCAACCGTCGCGGAAGGGTACATCGTGGATTCTTTGGAAAATAAAAATTCTATTGCTCGAAAATTGCTTACAGCACAAACGACATCAGCCGATGATGCTTCGACATCAACTGGACATGCTGCTGTTTCTGTACAATCCTCGCCTCAATCGCGAAGAATAGCAGAACTGAGGAAGGAATTCATTTCTCAAAATTTTTAAATTGTACTATTAATATAAGTGTAAATAAATAAAATAGAAATGTTTTTTGACGTTTTTTTGAAAAACTTGACATTTTACTTTTAACACTAGTGCCTTAAAGTAGGTATTTTAAGGCACTAGTGCCTTAAAGTAACATTTTTTAGGCTAGTAGACAGTTGTAGCATTTTAAAAATCTTACTTACTTACCCTAATAAAATGCTACTGTGTTAGCTAAAAAAAACAAGGATACAACTTAATACTACTGTTTATTTCCACCTTTTTTTGCATAATTTATAATTTGCTAAGTAATCTTCAATGTTGAATGAACTAGATTCCAGTACATCGCAACTCTCACAGCAATTAGTTTTGGTTTCTGGAAATGTAAAATATTCAATAATAACTATTTTTATAAACAATCCTATAAAAGTTATCATTTTACTTATTAGAAGAGTTAAGATACCTTACTTGTTTATTTTCAGTTTTACGAACCATTTCGAGTAACTTTTTGGATATTTATATCAACTCCTGACCAGGTGAACACGGAGATTGTGTTATGCCTTACAAGCATAGTTGTAGAGGCTATAATTTACTCAAAATAATATCTCCAAACCATCTGCAATAAAAGATTGAATATTAAAATAATTTCAGTAAACAAATACATAACCTATAAATTCGAATTATGTAGTATAATACTGTACCTTATTTATTAATTACCTGTCTTTAAATGTATCCATAATAACCATAAATAGTTATAAATATCTATCGTGTTGTTTTATCAAAATTTAATATTTCGTTTTCAATCTTATTTTCAAAAATCGTTGAAGCTGATTGGTCAGGTCACAATCGCAATTTCGCCACACAGCACAGAACAATAAAGGTTAGTTCAGGGTGTCACGATCCTACTAAGAAAAGTCCATCTTCCTAATTTGTCTTCTATGGTCTGCTCGCTGCTGACAACTTTGTTATGTCAAATATCAGATGTTTCCGGTGCGAGAAGTTTCGAGTTTATTCTAGATTTTTTACAAAACAGGAAGTTAATTTTTTATATACGAGGTTATAAATAGGAGAAAAGGACGCTTAGTCGCGGCATTTCGCCATAGCTACACCTTCAAGAAAGGTAGTCCTTTAGTGCACTTTATCCAAGTGTTTGGAACTCGGATGTGTAATTCCAAGATCAAGGAACTAAAGGAAAATTCCCGTAGGATGCTCTAAATAGAGAACAATAAGACCTAATAACCTCGTTCCTCAATTTTAACTATGTAACTCAAGCAATTCCTCAATCAACTCAACTCCTCAGTCTTCAACCTTTTCATCAATATGTTTTTTATTTAATCATGGTTTGGGAAGAATAGATAGTTTCAAGAAGCCAGTCAGTTTCACTATGTGGTAAAGCTACGTGTATTAATTGGAACTTCACCTCTACCTTGATGCTAGGAAAAATAGGATGCATGGTATCTGCATAGCCTCGTGTCGCCGAAGATCACAGGGAAAAGGCCAGTTTTTAATATTATAAATTTTTACACCATTTTATCATTTACTAATATCGTCATTTCAAGAAGCTAAATTTAAATAAACTTTTCTTTAATTAAAAAATTAAATAACAGCTGTAAAAAGCATTTGGTACCTACTAGAACATAAGATATAATTTTAATCAAGGTAATGCGCCCAAGAAAATTCTAGAATTTTTGCCAGCGTTTACATCATGAAGTTACATATTTAATTATAGGTACCACCTGACTTTATTTTTTTGATCATATGTAAATACATTCAAATAGAATGATATACCTAGTAAGACCTAAATGGTAATTTTTCAAAATAACTATTTTTATTAAATGTGTTATGAGTATATAAATTCTTTTATTTCTACAAACTCTATAGACATAGGGTTTCTGTTTTTACCTGGTATAATATCGTCTAAAAAAAACAGTGGCGCTCAATTTTTAACATCTAGATAAAACAAAGGTTTAAATACAGTTACCAGCATGCCAAACCCACTCGAGTCTCATCGTGGAGCTAGCGGAGGCCGTATAACAGTAAGTATGTTATACAGTGTTAAAAGTTCCATTTTTAACACGTTTGTAGAAAAAAAAAACATTTAAATATATATAAATACAAGAAATATATTTAAATCTATAAATTCATTATTTATTTAATGCAATTAAAAGTATTTATAGTTACCTACTTTTGGCGCTAATTTACATATCCCTTAGTAAGTTAAATAAAGAAATAACAAATCTAAACAATCAGTTTGCATTTTAAAATAAAGTAAATAAATATTAGATACTTACCATAAATGTACGTTAAAATATTCGAAACTAAAGGATTAACGAAGAATAACCACCGGCGAACATATGATAAAAATGCCCGTCTGTTCCTCTCGGCTGCAGGGTAGACGAGACGGCGGACGGAAGACACTGGGTAGTGGGGACACGCGCGTTTTTTAAATAACTTAAAAAGTTATTTAGATTTACTCTCTAAAAATGCAAATTTTACTAACCAAATAGGTAATAGAAGCATATTTTGCTATTACTAATGTGTTGATTTTATATACTCTGAGTAGTTATCACAGTAAATATTACTTTTATTTTATGTTAAAATAACTTTTCAAAATAGTTCGCATTGAATCTTTTTTTGGACAAATTTATAACTATAAGAGGAGTCAAAGCGATTATACATTTAATCAAAGAGACTTGTACTGATATTAACTTGAGTAATTGCCTGTTAGTTTTAACTCACTATTATGTTAAAACGATCCTTAAAAAAGTTAGTTCCTAAAAATTGATTTTTACTTAACATAAACATAAAAGTAACTTTCTATTTTAAGTTAGTTTTAATTCATTTAAATTGACTATGAGATTTTTTGATTAACACGGCCAGGATTTCTAACAGTGTAGTAGCAAGGCGTTGTCATATTTATAGTTCTTTGACTCCTGTTATATCCAAATCACCTTAGGCATGACTTAGAAATCAAAACATGATCCATGCAACCGAACCCTTATCAACATGTTATCAACCCACAACCCAGTTTTTTTTTGTTATCCTTTACCCTTTTAAGTATTATAAAGTAATTAGAAGTATTGTTGGTGGGTTTGTAACTTCTCTCTTTGGTATAAATGCGCGAATTTCGAAGTCTGTCTCAATGTTTTACACCCCGTTGCATGGTGTTTCATTCTAATCGCTATTGTGGAAAATTCTTCATGCACGAAAGACATTTCCTTGGGCTGTCAAGTCGAAACGTCTTGAAGTGAAACGGGATAATAGAATAGTTTAGGAAGTTTCAACTAAAGACTGGGGAATCTCATTGTGATTAGACAACCGATGGACATAATTTTACTGAGTATGACGTTATTATTTTAGATTTGTATATTTTTGCTTTATGCATCATTTTTATTATTTAACACTTTCGTTTAAAATAGAATAATTAATTTTTTTTTAAATACAGCAAAATCTCTCTGGCGACCACCCTCGGGAATCAAATGTTGGTTAATTAACAGGGGTGGTCGGTTAATAGAAAAAAATTAAAACAACTGGTCTGCATTTTACAGTGTTTGTTTATTAATAACTATCTACATATATGTAAATAATTTTAAATATTTTTGTTTAAATTTATCAGAACTAAAATAAAATGAGATGAAGCCAATTTACCAATATGTATATACTGCACGTGCATACTAACATATACAGGGCTGCCCAGAAGTCCGGAATAAAATTAATATAGCCTTAACCTGTAACTTTTGAGGAAAATGCTCGGACACGTCGATTTAGTTTTATATATGCTCACATTCTGACGTTATTCGTTTGTTTTTTTATAGACATTTGTGAAAGATAAGACGACATCGATCTTTTTTTTAAATGGAAACATACAGCTTGTGATACATCACTTGAGAGCTAATATCTCGTACAGTATGCTCATAAATTTTGACGCGATTCTGTCACGCTATTTCAAAATGGCGACTGTTAAAATTTAAAAAAGAAATCCCTATTTAATTAAGCGGAAATGATAAATCATTGATGTTTTTTTACCTTTCCAGGTAGGAAATCTTCATTGTTTCACGTTCTGACATTTTGTGACATTGTGACTTAGCAATAGTTATGGTTTATTTGTTATTTATTTACGTGGTTTAACGTGGCAAATGCTGGAAACGTCCTCTACCCTCTACTTATTTTATTATTTATTATATTTAGCATTAAATAAAGTGCACACTTCACTTTGACTTATTATTTTATCTTCACATCCTAACAATATCAAGACGATACGCTGCCTTTCCGACACAATCATTTTTGTTTAGAAAATTGTAAAATAATACTTCGGAAATACGTAAATTAATTTTACAAGTTCGCAATGTCACAAAATGTCAGAACGTGAAGCAACGAAGATTGCTTACCTTGAAAGGTAAAAAAAACATTAATGATTTATCAGTTCCGCTTATTTAAATAGGGATTTTTTTAAACTTTTAATAGTCGCCATTTTGAAACAGCCTGACAGAATGGCGTCAAAATTTATGAGCATACTGTACGAGATATTAGCTTTCAAATGATGTATCACAAGCTGTATGTTTCCATTTAAAAAAAAAGGTCGATGTCGTCATATTTTTGACAAATGTCTATAAAAAAACAAACGAATAACGTCAAAATGTGAGCATATATAAAACTAAATTGACGTGTCCGAGCATTTTTTCCAAAAGTTACAGGTTAAGGCTATATTAATTTTATTCCGAACTTCTGGGCAGTCCTGTATATTATACAGTGTACCTACTGTATGTTTGCTTTAAAATTTGAAAAGCTTGAAAAAATGATTGCTTTATATTTTTTATTTTATTTTTACAGAATTCAAATTCACATTTAAATAGCAATTGAGAAATATTTGTGGACTTGTCAAAATTGTTAACATTATTAAAAAGTCTCTCAAACTTGCGCAGGCTTTTCGACACTGGAGCAAGTTCAGGTTTCTCACCTCTGTCTCAGAGTTGGAAGTAGGTTCATCCATTTTTTGGATCTCTTCAATACACTCGATTATATTCAATTCTACACTTTCAGTTGGCAAATCGTTATCAAAAGAGGCAAATTGTTTCAAGTTCACAAATAAGTCCTTAATATTAGGAAACAGTTGTGCGAGCGGAATATTATCTTGTCCGAAGTCCTTAATATTATCTGTATTACACATTACACATAAATCCGGCTTTTATAAAGCATTTTTTTTTTATTGTCACTGGGGGTAAATTGCGCCAAACCACCGAAACCCATATCAAGGCGTTGGTTATGGCAATATTATATTCGATTTCCTAAAGAGGACAAGCACTGTCTATACAATCATGTTAAAAGCATTCTAAAATTCTGAACGATGCCTTGGTCCAAAGGTCGGTTCACCCGACATCGCCCGGTTAAATACCATCGCATCGGCTTAGGTGGCGTGAAATTGCTCTCTGAGCTAACGTTTCGTCGCTGTGCCGATGTTTCCAGTTTCCAGGGTGGGAAATATATGAAAACTGCTATGATAATGATTTCAGGATCAAAATGCTCCGGAGTTAAAATCGACCCCCGATCGGATCTTCGGGTGGAGGCGGATCCTGGCGCCTCATCAAGGAAAATTATCCAAACATCCACCATGTCCAGTAGCCAGGCGAGTCCTTCAAACAATATTCAAAATAGAAATGATGTGACAACTAAACTTGTTAAAAGACCCGAGATTAGCAGCTTGCAAATTGACTTCTGTAATATAAGAGGACTTAACTCGAACATCAATGCAGTCCATCAACATCTACAATCTACCAAACCTCATGTACTCGCACTAACCGAAACAAAAGTCACATCATCGATTAGTACGGTCAGCCATTTATATCCCGGATACGACTTCCATCACCGATTTACGCGCAATTTTGGCCTTTGTCTCTTTTCCGCAGTGATATTTCTTGTCACGAGAGGAGACACTCGAGCCTAACGACTTTGATATAATGTGGTTTAAAATATCAACGCCGAGAATTACTAAATTCATCTGCTACCTTTACCTGCCGCCAAGCGATATCCATTATAGAGACTTGTTCTCCTCCCTTGCTAATTCCATCGACCTTTTTCAAACCCACCATCCCAATTCTGAAGTTGTCATCCTTGGCGACTTTAACGTTCATAATGTCAACTGGCTCAATTACTAAAATATAACCGACGATCAAGGTCGCGAAGCCGAATCCTTTGCCATCAGCTCTGGCCTCACCAAACTTGTGGGTGAACCAACTCGGATTCCAGACCAAGATGATGATTTTGATAGTTTGTTGGATCTTTTCTTAACTTCAAGCCCCGACTTGTACGCTGTCACCGTGAAGCCTCCGTTAGGAACGTCTGACCACAACCTTATTTCAGCACTGAACAAACTACCAATTAGTGCCGAACAGCCTCCTAAACCACGCAAGGTCTGGCATTATACATCAGCTAAGTGGGATGACCTTGCGGAACGTTTGTTTTACCTCTGATGATCCATCCATCTGTGCAACAGAAGAATCTGAGGTTATCCTTACTGGCATGGAAGCTTTAATCCCTTTTTGAAAAAGTGCACTTCTAGCGGCAAGCCTTGGTTTACCAAATACTTCGAACAAGCTGTCAAATCAAAAAATTATTTCTACCGACAATGGCGTCAAAGCCCTACCGCCGAAAATCGTACCATATTTGTTAACACTCGAAACCAATGCAAAGAAACGATATACCAGAGCAAAGAAGCACACAGCTAGAGGATCAAAGACAAACTTCTTAAATGTCCCAACGGCTCAAGAAACTTACTGGCGGAACTATGCTCTTCACATTCAACGGTTAATTTTCAGGGAAAAACTCCACCGCACATTCCCCCTGTAGAATCGAGAATGCCCGAGATAGTTTTCCGGCACCGCCATGTTAAACGAATCTTGAGAAGTCTTGACACCAAAAAAGCTTATGGTCCTAAAGATATTCCAGTCATCGTAATTAAGACATGCGCTGACGAATTAACACCGGTATTTTGTAGGCTTTTTAACTTATCTTACAAAAAAACAATACTTTCTCCTTGCTGGAAAACTACGCGAGTCCATCCCATACCCAAAAAAGGCAAGAAAACCTTGCCAAACAACTATCGTCCAGTCGCATTGCTTTCGGTTATATTAAAAGTTATGGAGAAGGCTATCAACGAAAAATTATTAAAGTACCTGGAAGGCTTCAACATTATTAGTGACCGCCAGTATGGATTCCGTAAGTCTAGATCAACAGGATATCTACTCGCTTATGTTACTCACGTTTGAAACAACACAATAGAGCATCGTGGAGAGTCCCGGGCCGTAGCACTGGACAATTCCAAGGCCTTTGACCGAGTATGATATGAGGGGCTCCTAACTAAAGTGAAAGAATACGGAATGCCGGTTCAAATTTATTCATGGCTGTCAAGCTTTCTTAAAAACCGTTTTCTGCGAGTGACGATGGACGGATTTCTGTCAGACTCATTTAACATCAGTGCCGGAGTCGCTCAAGGTTCTATATTGTCGCCCACCATCTATTTACTATACATTAAGGATCTTTTGGAGAAAACTAAAAATCCTATATAGAGCTCCGCTGATGACAGCACACTTGTTTCATCTTTTACTTTGGATACTCGGACATCGGCTGTCAATGCACAACTGTATAGGCAGCAAGAGGTCTCACATCTCAACAAAGACCTGGAAGAAATTCTGTCTTGGGGTGACAGTAAGCAAGTAGAATTTAAAGCTAAAAAGACCCAGGCGGCAGTTTTTTCTAAAAAAGTTAATGTTAAAGAATCGGATATAGTCGTGGCGAGATATTAGATTCCCTTGGCTTTATCAATTCATTTATTGGGCGTCAATTTGGATAGTCATATGTCTTGGCATAGTCACGTTGCGCCCATTGCTAGGGCAGTCTCGCAGAAGCTTGGAATACTTTTCCAAACTAAGAACCCCAACAAATTTTGATGTTCTATAAAACCCAAATTCGACCATCGCTGGAGTACTGCTCGGATATTTGGGGCTCAGCTCCTAATCATACCCTGAGATTGCTATATTCCATTCAAAGAAGAGCCATTCGCTTGATTGGTGACCATGATCTGACAAACAAGTTGGAAAGCCTAGAACACCGAAGGCAGGTTGGCAACTTGAATCTATTTTACAAATATTTTCATGGAAAGTTCTCAACTGAGGTTGCCCGCTTGATTCCACCCAGAGCGGTGTATGGTAAAAATACACGACGAGCCACTGCAGCCCACCCGGACGGGGTTCAGCTTAGTGTCCGTCCAACGACACTGTTTAAAAATTCTTTCATTTGGAGAACATCGTCACTCTGGAACGACCTCCCTGAGGCCGTGTTCCCCAACGAATATACTCTCCAAGAATTCAAGACCGACGGGAATCGTTTCCTGCGCACACGCACCGCTTGCAGAGCGCCATAAGGGATTAATCCTGCAGTGTTGTGCCTTATCATAAAAAAAAGAAGCCGTGTTGTGACGCTTTTTTGTTCGAGGCCCATTGGAGAGGTATTATTTAATGTACCTCGTTGCAAAACATAATGAATTAAGAGGATTCAGTTCAGGATATGGTAAAATGGTAAAAACGTATTTATTAAGAGAGATGCTGGCCAATTGGTACAACGAGAGTCATAAAACAAAACAAGAACAAAAAAATTTAGAATCCTATGACAATACAAAGATTATATATTGGACTTCTTAGAAATACAATTTTATTTATAAGCCTAATTTATTTTCATTTCAATTCATTACTATTATTTACTTTTTTAATACGTATGCTTTTTGATTTTTATTAAATGTTATTTTAATCTTTATTGCCTTTAAACTGAGGAATTTTGTTATATTCAATTAATCTAGGGTGACCCAGATAAGAATGCACACTACAGGGATCTCGTAAAGGCTTCCACACACCGACGCGGCCACGGACACGGTAGCGGTGGTGGCCGCGGTGGCGGCCAATCTAAACACATGGAAATAAATGAATGAAATCATACCAGCGGTGGCAGGTCTAGATCAAGCGGCCTAGGGCAGCGTTCTGATATGCGGTGACGGTCAAATACAACGTGTCAACTTTGACTGCGCGAAGTGCCAGTAATCATGGCAAATAATATAATAGAATTATTAATAGAAAATGTTAAGTTATATACCATACTTTTTGATTTAAGCCATCTAAATTATAAAAATATAAGGGCTAAAAACAAGGTGTTGGACAAAGAGCTAATAGTAACACATCGTCTTATCATAATAACAAATAATAGAAATAAAAATGAAACCTGAACGTTTAAAAATATATTTTTGTATACATAAAATCTGTAAACGGCAACTACCTTACAGCTCCACTCACCGCTTTGGTGTGAATACGTCCGACCGCCAATATGATCGCCACCGCGGCCGCAACCGCTACCGCGGCCGTGGCCGCGCCGGTGTGTGTAAGGCTTAAATCATCGCATTTGCTATAACGTCCTTATTGTTTTCTAATTCTGTTTGAAGAGATATGTCTAAATAAGTTTTAGATTCTGATTGCCACTTTTTATCCTCTACAATACGGTCTAATTACATTTTCAATTCGACGTTTTGATTCTTCGCAACCATCATCAACTTTAATTTTTTAAATAGTCCAAAATTTTTATTTTAGGCTTTATAAAATCTACTTTTTATTCTTATGCTGAATTCAACGATTTATTACACTTATCTTTCATTAGACGTTTCGGACTACAAAACTCATCATCAATGTAAGCAAGCGCCTTATTTATTTTTTTTTGTTTTGTTTTTATTGTTATATTTAAACTGTAGTTGGCTTTAAAAAAAGAATTATTTTACATTATTTACAATAATATTACCTAATTTTCAAATGAATAAATATTAAAAATGATGGCACATAATAAAAAGAGGCTAATAACAAACCATTAGAAACGTTTGAACAATTTAGAAATTCAGTATTGGTTTCCGGGCTTGATGGCCGTGGTCTGTTCATATTTCTTACTGACGTTTCGTCTATATCTGCGATAGACATTCTCAAAGTTTCCGATGTGGTAGTGGACGAAGTGTTCTTAACGTTGGCTTGTCGGCTACTATGCTATAGTAACGTCAGTAAGAAATATGAACAGACCACGGCCATCAAGCCCGGAAACCAATACTGAATTAGACTCCGGCTGTGAAAGCCTACATAAATTTAGAAATTATTAAAGCTTATCTAAAAAATCTACCAAGTAGGTATTAATTTATTTCAATTTTTTTTACATTTTTATAATTGAAATTATTTTTCATTTTCAAATATTTCACCCTCATTCTCCAAACAAAAACAGCACCGGTAAACAATTTCTACCATAACATTGCTTCTGGAGTTATTCTGTCTATTGCAGCTTTTAACTAATTATTATTTTAAGAAGTCTTCCAGTAAACTTTGTTACCAAGGAATCCCCTCAAAAAATTTTTTTAACTTTCCGAGATAAAGTAGGTGCAAAGATATGTTACATGGACCAACCTGTAAAGCTATTTTGGTATGCCCAATGAAATACTTGTTACATTTACAAACTGTCAAATTAAAACACATTTTTACTGAAACAGTCCCTTTATTACAATGTCCTACTTTAAGGTTCCTAATTCTATAATTGCCCAAAGTTATTCCTCGAAGAAAGGAGGTTAAAAAAAACTAATAGGTAGGTATGCACAACCCCTTTTTACTCTGTACAGGGGGAGCATATAGGAAAGGTGAAAATAACCTAATGTGCCCTTTTACGGAGCTACAGAGCCCCAGAGGGGAACCTAGCGACTTACCTTCTCAGCTCTAACTTTTGAACCGACATGTATAATTTAATGAAATTTTAATATTTAATGTAGGCCATAAAAACTCATAAAGCCATACCAAAGAGTAACCCAACTATAATAATAAGAGGCGAAAGCTTTGTCGGCTTCTTTGATGTTGATGTACCCAAATTATGTGACCTTGATACCACCAGTTACACAGTAAAAAATAGGATACATTTATAGGATAAAAACTTAAATATAAAATAAAATATCCGAATACGGTCTACAAGGGAAAAAATCGGTCCTGTTACAGGCAACAAGCCAGGCTTTACATCTAAAAATATGATGTATGCTAATGTTGAATAAACCCAGCTTTGCTTTAATACAAAATTGTTGGTTTGGTTGGTAATCTTGTTTCTATCATTGTCTATTTAAAAGGATTTTTTTAAATAATCAATTTGTGTAAATGCTTACTACTTATATTTAATATAAATTAATAGAATAACTCTTTTTTAACATACCTCCCTGTATCCGTTGGAAATCTGAAAAATGAAATTCTTTTGCGTGTTCTGTTAGGACACCCACGGTAAGCACACAATGTACCACCTTTAAGCTTCGTTTCCGACATTTAAACAAATAGATTTTAACCAACGACAAGTCACAAAACAATAATAAGTTTTGGAATTATTAAAAAATACGTCCTAACACACTAAAAACACCAATGGAAAAAATAAAGCAAGAAAACCACAAGAATTATCACTTTGTTTACTTCAAAACATGATTGACAGTGATTGACAAAATATGACACATCAAATTTGACTGATACTACTAACTTCGCGCATGCGCATACAAATTTGGTTTCGCCGGACTGGCTTTCTTTCGCCTCTTATTGGTTATGTTACTCTTTGGCCATACTACAGCAGATGTTTTACATCGTCAGGAAAGTCAGGAACGAACTTGCCACCAGGCTCGTTGAGCCAAAATTTTGACAGAGTTGTCATTTTACAGAGCTGAAAACTGATATTTTAAATACGTCATTCCTATTTAAAAAAGGTACTCTGCATTTATCTTGATAAAATTAGCCGTTTTCGAAGAAAATACATTTTTTGAATAACACGTTATTGAAATAATAAGTCAGAATACTACAATGTGTTATTGACGACACTTTTCTAAATTGTTCGATTGATTGAGTACATAAAACTTAAGTAGTGGAGTATTATTCTTACAGTGAATATGCTGACACGCATCTAATTAATGGACAAGCACTCGGCAATTGTGTGAAGGCGAAGAATTTATTCTGATATATTTCTAAATCGACGTTTACCGCACCGAAGAACTTTTGAAAGGGTTGATCGTAGCTTAAGAGAAACAGGTAAAAGGTTAGGTGAAATAAAGAAAATGATAAAAGTTGCTAAGCTTACTAATACATTTTAGGATTTTTTTGCCGCATCGTGGTGAAAGAGGGCATCCAAAAAGTGCAAGAAACCCTCAGTTAGAGCAGAAAATTCTGGATAGGATTGCTGAAAATCCCTCTAAGAGTGTAAAAAAGCTGTCGGTCCAAGTTCAAGCGACAAAGTGGGCTGTACATGGGACCCCTCGAGCACAACTGCTACTTATGATGTCCAAAAGGTACATGCCATGTCTCCCGATGATTATCCTGCAAGACTCAACTACTCAAATTGGTTCTTGCAATCATAATTTTACTAGTATTGTTATGTTCACGGATGAAGCCGGTTTCACCCGAGACGGAGTAACAAAATAAAAAAAATAAAGAAAATCCTCATGTAACAGTACAGACAAAATACCAATAAAATTTCATAGTTAACATGTGTACGGGGATTATTGGGAATCATCTCATTGGCCCGTTCTTTATTAAAGGCAGATTAAATGGTGCCATGTATTTGCAGTTCTTGCAACAAAACTTAAACGGTTTATTAGGCTCTTAGAAATTAGAAATCAGATGTGGTATGCACCAAAACTTACACTGGGGAACAAATTTTAACTTTATTTTTGTTTCCTGAACAAAACCAATTTTTTTTTGAACTACACCCCAGTAATTAAAAAATACCGATTAAAGATTTTAGTTAGCTCGTAAAAAAAATCTGAATTATTTGTTACAAAATTTTAATTTATAGGCATATACAATGAACATTTTAATTGATAGGCATTTACAATAAACATACAAACAATATATTGTTGGTTCAACAATAGCAATTAAATAGCACATTTTTATCAGTGAGTCTAAAGTTTAGACACTCATTTTACGCTTCTTAGCCTGTCTTTTGAAAGCAGCCTCGGGGGGCGTCTCTCGTAATAGTCCAACAGTAGTCGGCTAACATCTCACAATTCCATTCTCCCTGATACCTCTTGTCCATGTTTAAATTATCCTAGTGGAACCTCTCACCGTGCTCGTCACTTACAGCACCACAATTTTCCGGAAAGTAATCTAGATGAGAATCCAGGAAGTGAATTTTCAACGACATATTACACCCTATGCTTTGCTAACATAAAAGAAGTTGGGCAACCAGGTCTTTATAGTTTTCTGCTTTTATGTTTTCCAAAAAATTTGTTGCAACCATTTTAAAGGCACTCTAAGCGTCTTTTTCCTTGTATGGAATCGAATTGTGCATCTCCGAAAAGTTTCCTAATATGAGGACCCATAAATATTCCCTTTTTAATTTTAATGTTACTGATTCTAGGGAACTTTTCTATTAAATAACTAAAAGCACGGTCTTCTTTGTCCATGGCCTACAGAAAATTTTTAATAAGTCCCAATTTTATATGAAGTTACGGTAGTAAAATGTTTTCTGGGGCAACTAATGTCGTGCTGGCTACATATTTCTTTCCTGACTCACAAGACTTTCTCGGTGTCCATATTTTCTTTATGTATCTTTATGTATCCGATCGTGCTCGACTGTTCCATTCACAGAGGAAGCAGCAGTATTTCGTATAACCTAGCTGCATTCCGAGCAAAATTGCCATTTCTTTTAAATCCTCACAAATTTGCCAATTATATCTTTCATATTGTATGGTCTCCAGTAACAATTTCAAATTGCTATACGTTTATTTCATGTGGACTGCATGACCAATTGGGACTGAAGGTAACTTGTTTCCATTATGCAGTAACACAGCTTTAAAACTTACTTTTGAGGAATCAATGAAAAGTTTACAGTCTTTTGGATCATACTATACTATACTACCAAATTGTTTTCAATGTTAAAAAATGATGTTAGGTTTTTCTGACGGCTTCGGTACACAGAAACTATTACTTCATCTTGAAATAAGTTCCATTGTCGCAATCGAGAGGCCAATATTTCGGATCTTTTCTTAGGCAATTCCAAATCATTTATAAGGTCAGTTAATTCACTTTGACTTATTTTGTGAGGCTTTTTACTGAGAAGTTCACAGACAAAATCGGAGTCTTGCGAGGTTGATGGGCCGGCGACATTTTCCAGTGAACTACGGTTTTTTTGTGAATCCATTGGACCATCATTAGAATCAAGGCTGAATTCCTGAGGTGGATTAGGTACAGGCAACTCGTCACTATGAGGAACCGGGCGTATAGCGGATTGTAAATTTGGATACTGTATCGCAGACCTTTTTTTCTCCGAAAAGCCTTTTTTGATGGAAGGTGTCAAACAAAAGTAACAGTCAGTAACGTGGTCTTTCGGTTCTCGCCAGATTATAGAAACAGCAAAGGGCATCTTACACTTTTTTCCACTTAGCCAGCCGCGAATGTTGGACGCAGATTTGTAGCAGCAGATATGGGGAGCCCAATTTTTATCCTGGTCTCCAATTTTACAGCCAAAATACGAGAGGTAAGCCTTCTGTATTAAAGGGCTAAGTGTACGCTTTTGTTTCACAGAAGTTACTTCACCACATATATAACGAAAATTATTATTTAAACAAACTCGCGACATGTTGCTCAAAACTCTCTAATTTCTCAAATATGAACAGCTCTCAATAAACTGGTATTTGAAATACAACTAACTAACAATTTAGGATTTATGTTATATGTATTTAAACCCCTTATAAAGGACACTTGGTATATTAAATTCAGGTACTTCTCATTTAATAGTCGAATTTTCCCATACATTACGGGCAGGTAGGTAATTATCATAATTAGCATAAATATATAAAACCGAAGCTACGACTTTTGCAAGACAGATTGTTAGTTAGTATAATAAAATAAGTAAGATGTTGCTATTTTGGTTCCGGAAACATTTTTGCTGCTCCCCAGTGTTATCAAATACTTTTGGTAATCGATGGATAGGTCGAGGTGGACCTATTTTATGACTAAAGAGGTCGCTAACATGACTTGACGCCATTGGATTTCTTTTAGTGGGAAAATTTAAAGAGGCTTTTATATTTGACGACAGTTTACACCAGGGAAGATCTGATAGAAAGAATAATATACCATTTCAGCGAAATGACAGACAATCCTGAAATAAGATGGGAGGAAATGCACATAGAGGTATAATCCGACACACGGTTAATGGTCACGACTTTACCTGCTTTATAACGACTTTACTTACCATAAACCAATTAAGGGCTGGTTTGTAAGCGTTTTTAAGTAACAGGGAGGTATTTTATTTTTATTTTGATAATGTACGTATTTAAGGTATAATTAATTATACCTGTCGACACATTAGGAATTGTCTAATTATTATTAAATCATTTGAACTGTGTCTTCCAACGGTGTTCAGTGGTGTTATTGATATTAGCAATTTTTAAAATGTTCAGACCGTGGGTTGAAAACTGTGAATCCGACGACGGAATTGAAGACAAAAACGAGCAAAAACAAATTGCCATTTACAGATGTGCTGCAAGAGGATTGTTTTACGAGTATATCAAGGTAAAATTTATATTTTTTTTAGTTTTGATATGAAAGAACATATTAAACTTCTTATGGATTCCGGACAGATTTTTTTAAAATTTTACTATGTTATTTTGGAAGTCGAAACAAGCATTTTCTTTCATTGGACCGACCTTATAGCCACACAGAGTGATACAAAAATATCAGGTCAAAATCTTATGGAAAATATTTGTCTGCAGGTCTTCTAAAAACGTCAGAGGGCATAGAAGCTGCCATTAAGAGGACAGTGGAGTTAACCGGCATTTCAAGGTCTACCTTGCGTCGGTTCCTCGACCAAGACAATTCACTCGAGAGGAAGGACAGATCTAACAAAGGCACATTGAAAGTGTTTGGAAATGGTAATGCATAGTTGATTCGCAGGGTAGTATATGCGATGTATGAGCTTAAGCAGATTCCGTCACTTGATTCTTTGCGAGAAAAGTTATTAGCAAATGGTTGATTTGCTGCTAGTCGCAAAACGGTACGCCGATTCCTGCACGAAATTGGATTTTGATTTAAAAAAGTTGACAAGCGCATTTGCATTAAAGAGGCCCAACGGTTAGTGGAATGGAGACAAAAATATTTAACACAAATTGAAAAAATGAGGTGCTAAAAACAAAATCGTATGATAAAATATATTGCGTAGATGAGGCTATAAAAGAATCCGGTAACATACCACTTATAGATTTGTCCGCTAATATAAATAAAGTAGTTAAAAATCAGTGTGAATTAATACCAGAGCATGCGTTAATCATGTACTTGAAGTCGAAAATAATTATAAAAAATTTTTGGAAAACATAAAACCTCTAATTATTTGAGTGGATGATAGTGATAGTACAGATTTAAACTATTGAGATGATTCATTTTATTCATACGGTTTTATACAGGGTGTTCCACGTAGAAGTTCCGCATTTTCAACCCGGTAATTACACAGATGTCAAAAAAGCCTTTGTCATTCGTTTTCAAACAAGAAAAAATCTATTTTGATATCTCAAAAACTAAAGAAAATAAAGGGGGCTGGAACTTCTACGTATGACACCCTGTATAATAAAAATTATATATTACGGCTTACTACTTTTACGCTTATTAATAATTTACGTCAAAGTCAGCAATACACAATAAATTTTTGTAGATATACAAGCATTGTTTCAATCTTCCTGCTAATACCCTGGACCGGAATGATTTATTTGTCAAGATAGAAGGACAAGTAGGTATAAAGTATAAAGGGATTAGTTAGTCATGACCATTAACCGTGTGGCGGAGTATAGCAAATCATTAGACAATAGACAATAGACAAACTTTATTGAAAAGCAATTCAGCTGTACAATTTGACCTTACAAACTATGTTACAAAATATGTAATAAAAAATTAAATTAAAACACAATCTAAAACTAAAACCAAAATTTGCTATCACACACATTTCGTTAAATAGCCCCAATACAAGTCGTCATGGATGTAAGAGTAATGGATTAAACTATATGATATGGGAAGCAGGGAAGCTAAGCAGTTTGCAGCAAAGGCATTTATTGTCAGTGAATTCGGCAAAGGAGTAATTAGCGCTGAGTAGCAAACATTTTTTAATTTTATTACTGAACTGTCTAGTATTTAGCTGTCTTATTCCCAGAGCAATACTGTTGTAAACTGTTTTTCCCAAATGATAGGTAGTGTTCTTAGCTAACTCCCTTCAAGACTGAGGAACAGTCAAATTACCTCTGAACCTTGTAGCATAGTTATGAATATTATCTCTTGTCTCGCAGTCCAATCCATGTAAGTAGGTTAATGTTTCAAGTGTAAGTAGATCATATAAAGTAAGGATTTTGAGTGACTTAAACAGCGGTTTACAGTGCGCAAGTGAGTCGACCTTACAGATTATTCTCACGGCTCGCTTTTGTAGGAGGAAGAGAGAATGAAGGCGGGTTGTTGAGGCGTACCCCAAAAAATGATACAGTATCGAAGATTGTACTCAAACAAGGCATGGTACACTTCTAGAGAAATATTTCTGTCACTCAATTCCAGGGTTACAGTCCTCAAAGCAAAGAGAGCAGACGCCAAACTCTTTGAAAGTCTATTAAGATGAGTATCTCACTTCAAGCCCTGGTCCACCATCAATCCCAGAAACTTGCAATGAGACACCTTTTCCACTATGTGAGTTTTCATCCTCAGTGATAAAGGCGCCTTATTGAGAAAGACCATATATTTGTTTTTTTTTTATATTTAATGCTAATTTGTTAGCATCAAACCACTCCTGAATCAGATTTAAATCTCTATTCACTACCCTCTGCAATATTTCCAAGTCAGTATCGGACCAACACACAGAGGTATCGTCCGCAAACAGAATAAATGAACCACCGATGTTTAAACATGCTAGATCGTTTATGTAAAGTAAAAACAACAAAGGACCCAGGACTGAGCCCTGAGGAACTCCATCAGTGTTGTCTAAAAATTGAGATCGCACCCTTTCTCCATTCGAGTCCAGTACCTGAACTAGCTGTTTACGCCCCAGTAAATATGATCTGAACCAATCCTGTAAAATCCCTCTAAATCCATAAAAGGCCATCTTCTCCAAGAGTATTTCATGGTTTACGCAATCAAATGCTTTTGCAAGATCAAAAAACAGCGCCGTAGTGACGCCTTCATCATTAACACCATTATATACGTTATCTAAAAAGCCAAGGATGGCATCCCTCGTACCTTTATTCGTTTGAAATCCAAATTGAGACGCAGATAAAATTTGAGATTTATTAAAGTATGAAGTAATACGGATTTTAACTATAGTCTCGATTATCTTTGAGAACACTGACAAAAGGGATATAGGTCGGAAGTTAGAGGCATTTTTAATTTTACCGCCCTTATCAATTGGAATAATCAATGAGTTCTTGAGGACACTAGAAAAGATGCCCTCAGTAAAAGAACAGTTTATTATTTCAGCAAGCTTATCATAAGCAATTCTTGGTAGCTCCTTCACACTCTTCACAGCTACCTCGTCCAAACCAGTAGATGACTTGTTTTTGAGGCCCTTGACTATGTCCATAACCTCTGAAGCGGTGGTTGGTGCTAAGTAAAAACTATTAGACGTGCCCCTGTGCAATTGATGAAGAAAACGAGAAAAATTAGTGGCATCATTACAGGCAATAGTCTGAGTGGTGTTTGTGGCAATACTAGTATAAAAGTCATTTAAGTGGCAAGCAACCTCATGAGGGTCAGTAAGCTCTTGAGAGTCAAATTCAAGTAACAGTTGTTTATTTGCTTTAGATGTATTCCGACCAGAGACACGATTAACAATATTTCAAGTTTTTCTCTTTGAGTTTTTAAAATTAGTAATTTCCTGTGCGTAATACAGTCGCTTTGCCTGTGTGATTACCCTTCTTAGTATATTTTTATATTTCTTAAAAAATATGTGAAAATTTAGATTTTTTGTAAATTTGCTAATATATGATAAACAATGCTTATTCTTACTCGAATTCCTAAGGTTATGAAATCTTTTCGTTTATGTTAATGTTTCTTATAAGGAAATGAGGAGTTTATACAATTTACTATATGTTCTTGAAAAAGTGTGAATCTATCAGATGAAGAAGCATTGTTAGTCAGAAAAGACCAATCAGAGTTTATAATTTTGTTCTTGTCGTAGTTTCTCCGGGTCTTAGATGATGTTCAGTGAGGCAGATTATTTCCGGTGATTTTAATTCATTGACAAAGATAGAAAACTCTGCGCTTTTATTCCTTATGCTTCGTATATTCATAGATAGAATGGTAAAATTTGAATCGCGGATCTCCAATCTACCGCCTGATATGTGAGGCGCTATATAGGTTAATCCATCACTATTTTCGAAGTCTGTCTACTTCCAGCACCGGAGATGGAAGGACCTCTGAAGAAGCTCGCCACTCGTGCTAGCGAAACGTTAGGAAGCAATTCCAACCGACGACGGCCTTTAGACCCGAATCAGGAACACACCAGTTCATCAACTGGCAGCGAAAGCCTTAACCAATTTGTTAGCGTGTTTAAGTTATTTAATATTAATAAACTTAATTATCAAATAAATTTCGAAAATCAATGCCTAAACGTGTTAAAAAAAAGAATTATTTTCTTAGAAAACGATTTATTTTATCAAAACAACTGTAAAGTACTCTTTTTAAAGAGGACTGACCAGACTATTAAAAAAATCAGTTTTCAGCTCTGTTAAATGACACCTGCCAAAATTTTGGCCAAGCGAGTGTGGTGGCAAGTCCGTTCCTGACTTCCCTGATGATGTAAAACATCTACTGTAGCATGATTCTGTGAGTATTTATGACCTACATAAAATACTAAAATTTCATTAAATTATACGAGTTGGTTCAGAAGTTAGAGCCGAAAAGTAAGTCGTTGGGTACCTCTTTGGGGCTCTGTATCTCCGTTAAGGGGCACTTTAGGAATTTTTTCTGTGACAAATTAGGGTTATTTTGACCTCCCTTGTATTCTCCCGAGAGTATGAAATATACTTACCTGACTCCCGGTATATTGATTGCTCTATTGCTCTCGTATACCCATGTAAGTTTTCATATTTTCTCTGCATTCCATTGATGTTTCATGTTACATTTTAAACGTTTGTTCAAGAACTTCATTTAATACAAAATGCAAATGTGGAGAGCCCTAAAAGTAAAGCTGCCCCTTGTACGTTCATTGAAGTACAATTAAAATATTTTAATGAGAGCCGACATCACAAGTTGCATCACTCCGAATAAGTTGTGCAAGCTTTAATTTAGTAGTCTGTAACTAAACTTGTGTTATTGCATAATTATTCAAATTTTGTTTTAATTTCTTGTTTCTGTGGTTTTAATTTAGGGTTGTAGGGTTGAAATAGCCCTGGTTCGTACCCTTTCTTTCTGTAGCCGATGACTTTTGCTTGTAAAATCAATTTGGATTGTTTTATAGTAAATTGATATGATAAATGTAAGATGCCAGGCCAAGCAATAGCAAGAGTCTGTCTTCAAGGTCCAATAAGACGTTATCAAAATTATCCCATCGAATTTCACGAACTAAATTGCTAACTTAATGCTTTAGAAGACTTATACAATATTTTAAAATATACTAGGTGTTCTATTTAAAAGGGTAAGTTAACATTTCGAATTCGCCTGTTATAAATTCTTAACTATAAGGTGCAACAAGTAAAGATTTTATTTTGAAAATGCCATGGATACAAGAGATGTTTTTTTACGTTCTTTAAATATTTTGGATCATGCGCTATTGCCGGATGATACCGAAAGTGACAGAAACAAATTTTAATTAATTACCCTGCATATTATTTTTTTTTTGGTATTTCCATTAGTTTCCTAATAACTTTCCTTATTATTTCCCTACGCCTATGTCTTACTTAATTTTCTTTTTTTTTTTTTCAAAAAACATGATCCCAACAAATGCTAATATTTTTAAACTCTCTAAGGCACTGAGATTTGGTTGAAGGTTAGGCAATACCCGCAAGCTTTTTACGCTTTAACCAAATCCTAGTTAAAACATACAGGTGCTAAAAATACAAGTATTTTGGTTACTTAAAAGAATATCTAAAAGTAGATCATTCAACTCTATCACTAAATTCTGCATTTTTGTCTTTAGATATACGCCATATGTAAAAATCTAATGGATTTATTTCGAGTGATCTCGAAGGCCAATTCCGATCACAACACATTGACACATGACACTGAATGACACATAGACTGAAAACCGTATGGGAATAACTTCCAAGGAACTTTTTCAATTTAATGCTTATAAGTCAGGATCCTTGGTTTGATGAGGACGTAGAAAATGTCCCAAAGGGATATATTGTACCAAAGGGCACGATATTTGAAAATTATTTTACTTGGATTTTATATAAGAAGCAAGGAAATGATGCTTGTTGCATTTTAAGAAAGAATAAAAGACAATATTTTGAAAGAAAACAAGGTCTGTCTATACCACCAAAGTAAATATAGTTGTCCCTCTAGGGTGAAATCAGGGTTAAAGAATATACATAAGTTAAATTTGAAAGTTGGTTGTACTAGTTTTGACTTTAGAAAAAGTCATCTTCAGCAACCCAGTAATTAAGAAATATTTTTTAGGATATACCTAAACAAACTAACACAAATTGGAGGAGGGGGAAGAGTGGTTCAACAATATACGGTCATTAAATGTACTCTGCAAGGGCGGTTTTACGGGGGGGTAATAGGGTAATTACCCCCCCCCATGAATTTAGAATTTTAAGCATCATCATTGAAAAAAGGGCGTGGCACCCAAAAATTTTTCGCCTGCGGCGCTATTTTTCCCCTGACCCCCCCTTCCAAACTTATTTTCTGGTTACTTTTAAAAAAAAAAATTCGAATTTCAAATTACCCCCCCCCCCCCCATGTTAAAAAGCTAAAACCGCCCTTAGTACTATGTGTAGTCAATGGATTCGACAGTAGATAATTATGGACATGATGCTACTTTAAGCAATTAAGGAAATTAAATGTGAATAAGTAATGGAGGCTAATTATTCACATTTAATTTCCTTAATTGCTTAAAGTAGAATCATGTCCATAATTATCTACTGTCGAATCCATTGACTGCACACAGTACATTTCATGACCGTATATTGTTGAACCACTCTTACCCCTCCTCCAATTTGTGTTAGTTTACTTAGGTATATCCTAAAAAATATTTCTTAATTACTGGGTTGCTGAAGATGACTTTTTCTAAAGTCGAAACTAGTACAACCAACTTTCAAATTTAATTTATGTATATTCTTTAACCCTGATTTCACCCTAGAGGGACAAATATAATTACTTTGGTGGTATAGACAGACCTTGTTTTCTTTCATAATCTTGCCACAGAAAATGGACTACTTCTTGAACAATATTTTGAGCTTCTCATTGTTGAAAATCAAAATAACACCGATAAAATGTGGAAAAGTATTAAGAAATAGTTGGAAAGAAAAAAAAACAGAGTGTCACATAAACTCAGTAGTGTATAGAACAGAAGCGGTAACTTCAAAAACTCAGATGGTGGAATCATTCAATAATTACTATATTGAAAGTATAGAACAAATAATGATAGTCAACAATCTAAATATGAATATACTTGGTTCATCTAATACTGTGGTTAATACATGTAAGGCACAAAATTTAGCATTGCTGACTGACTTTACGCTATTGCACGAAAATTATATTTACGACCTTGTTAAGAGGATAAGGAAAGAACCATCAACAGACAAGACAAGACATTTTCAAAAAAGGCGATAATAGCACGGCAAATAAAATATTAAAAATTATAAATACGTCTATTTTAGAAGCAGTAGTTCCTGATAGGTGGCAGGTATCAGTTGTGTCTTCAATTCCTAAGGTAATCAAGGCAAAAAAAAGTTGAAGATTTTTGGCCGATCAATATCTTTCCGTTACCAGAAAAACTGTTTTGAATTGAATTGCATCTTAAAGACCAACTTCTTGAGCATTTGAAAGTTTTTTAAATATTTTAAACTGGTAATTAAACATGAAACTGGATGGTTTATAAACATCTTTAATTTAATGAAATGAAAATAAATATACTTAACAATACAGTTGAATAAATAAATCTGAACTACATAAAATAGGGTAACATCATTATAAACATGATTGATGAGGCCTTTACTTGATGAAAATCCATGTTGAAAACACTTAAGGAAAACAATAATTTTCGATTTTCACTATATTTTAATAAATAAACACATAACAGCTGTTTCGGTACACTGTACCTTCTTCAGATGTGAGTACTTTTATACTAAAATTACCAATATTAGGGCAACGAGAATAAAGCTTAAACTACCTGCTAAATTATTATGGGAAAATACGTGTATACAAATTTAATAATGGTGATCTATTTAAATCTAATTGATCGTTTAGTGCTATGTTGGAATTTTTAAGCTTATTTATTTCTAACGTCTCTAGGGTATTGAATTTTCGACCTTTGTTTTCTACATGTAAAATTGTATATTAATCATCAAAATTATGTGATTCTTCTAATAAATGATTGGCGTAATTAGAATCCCTTTTATTTTTCACAAAACATCTTTTATGTTCCTGTATACGTTTTTTAAACGGTCTTTCTGTTTGTCCTATATACACCTTATCACAAGAACCACATTTTAATTTATATACGCCAGATTTATCCTGTTTTTTAACTGTACTTTTATTGTTTTCTATTAATTTACCTAAAGTATTCCTAGTTTTAAACGCTAATTTTGAACCACACTTCCTTAGATGTCTTAATATTGTCTCCGTCGGTTTACCGATATAAGTAAGGGTTTGGAAGTTATTTGTGTCATTTACTTTATCTGGGTAAGCAGCTTTTATTGCCATTTTATATTCCTTTTTTTTTTTTAAATTATTTTATCAATTAAGCAGGGTTGAAAACCATTGTTTACAGCCATTTGTTTAATGATATTTAGTTCTTTATCATAATTTATCATATCATAAATTTTACCGAAACAGCTGTTATGTGTTTATTTATTAAAATATAGTGAAAATCGAAAATTATTGTTTTCCTTGAGTGTTTTTAAAATCATTATAATAATGAACAGCCCTACATAAAAGAAACACAAACAAGCGGAATAAATTAATTGTAATAAATAAAAAGGCACCCAAAGTAAATATTTTTAAATATTTTGAACAATAATAATTTCTGAGGTAGCGCCGAGTCAGCCAGGGGTTGTGCAAATAACAGCAAGATGTGCATCTAGACTTGCATTAGGTATATCTGTGTGCAGCCTTCGTATTTGATCAAGCATATTACAAAATTATACATTTCTAGTCAGCTGTACGTCATTTTAAGTAGCTGTCGCCGAGTTTCAGTCTGCTAGGCATACACAGATTGGTCAATACTAGTTTCCTGAAATGAGAAAAAAAAGTACTATACAGGGATGCCCAGAAGTCCGGAATAAAATGAATATAGCCTTAACCTGTAACTTTTGGGGAAAATGCTCGGACACGTCAATTTAGTTTTATATATGCTCACATTTTGACGTTATTTTTTTTTTTTTCTTTATAGACATTTGTCAAAGATATGACGACATCGATCTTTTCTTTTAAATGGAAACATACAGCTTGTGATACATCTTTTGAAAGCAATATCTCGTACAGTATGCTCATAAATTTTGACGCGATTCTGTCAAGCTACAGATACATATTAATACGTGGAGTGCCTAGCCTCCAGAAACGAAATAGAGGTTAAAGAACTTAATAAAAATGTTGTCATCCAGAAATTCCTGCCCTTGTTACCTAAGTGGTAAAGAATGAAGTACTAAAAGTCATAGTGCTGCAGGACTCCTAAAAATTGCAACAATTTTAGTAAAGATAAAATATTAAAAAAGTCAGAAAATTTCTCCCGAACAAATATGGTGACAACTGACTAGTGACAATAATAAAATCGTAACGGACAATTAGCTAAATTCGTTTAACCCAGTCCTAGTTTAAAGTCATGATCTTGGAGTAGTAAAGACATGCACCATTGAGCCACGCTTATCAATAGATAGAGATAGCAGTACTCAAGTTGAGTTTTGTCTGGTACGACAGCATCAATTAGCACTTTACTTCCCCAGCGGAACCGGGTGGAGATTTCCCCTTGCCCAAAGTTGGCGGGCGTCCAATCAAAAGCTTCATACCCCTGGTGAGCACAGAAATCAAAAACTTAAACGTGAGCCTCAGCCTCGACCTTCTTTCTGCGGTTTTTGCAGTGTAACTTTGTGACAACTGTCATTTTTCTGCTTCGCTCTCACCCATTTGGGTCTCACCGGGCTGATCATAGACGTATCGGTTTACCACTTGTCGAGATTTGCTTATTGCCGAATTTTCTGGGTATCAGTAAGCCGCTCGCGGACCTCCTGCGGTTACGAGCGGTATAGGAAAGTTAGACGGGAAAGGGTAACTTATCCACTATTGGGGGCCATTGCAACCTATTTTTGCACTTGGCCGAAAGCATCACCGACATTTTGAAATTACAGCCTCAGTCAGGCGTAGAATCACTGCCCACTTATTTTAAATCCAAATTATTTATAAATTCAAAGATATATTAGTAATAATTTTAAATTTTCTAATTAGTTAGTGGCATATCACAAGAAGAATAAAAAAAAATATTTTTAATATTTTTAAATGAATGTGTTATAAGTGCGACAGTTAATAAGGATTGATTATATGTGACAATCTATAATAAGATTCATTATTATTTATACCAGAATTTGCGTGGTAGGTATGCATGGTGTCAAATTTATTTTTAGTAGCTTTTTAGCCGTCTTATAAATACGACACATATATTATAAATTGTAAAACAAAATTTAAAATAATTGATAACATTTACCTCGTGCCCTTTTAATTTTTATTTTTCAAACTTAACTTTTTCTTAGTGTATCATAATCCTTCCTCTGTATCGATTATGTCACGTCCACTGAGAATAAATATAGCTGTGGATAGGCAGCTTCTAATACATTTCGACAGAAACATGCTTCACGCGCTGCAAGATGACAGGTTTATTGCGAAATTGATATATGTCTGAATTTTTGAGATTTGAGAGCTCTAAGGATTATAACCCATTAAATATTCGCGGCGATATTAACCGTGAAAAATGTCTAATAATTAGTACTTTTGGTTACAATTTTTCATTACTTTCCTTAGTTTTTTTGAAAACAAAGGCTATGTACAGAGTCTTCCAACGAGGACTGAACAGGGGCTCATTTTTGAGCTTCCTTGTATTTAAAGAAAAATCCAAAATAGCCAATCGATGTACTTTTTCCTGCAGAATTCAAAAATGAAACCAAAAATTTATTTGAACCAGAAACAATAGAGTTACGCTATGGATAAGGTGTTTTTTAAATGGAACATAGCTTTTTTTATACGATTTTTGGAACGAGTGATTTTTTTTTTGTCTGTTCTGATTAAAATATTTAATATTGTGACAGCTATTTTTATTACATTTTAATGTTTTATCCAGTATAATTTAACTTTAACCTGTTTGAAACATACACTAGGTAATAAAGGTTTAATCACCTTTGAATCCTCCAAAGACAAAAAATTTGACAAATTTACTATAATATTGCCGAAATGAAATATTCATTAGATGAGAGATTGCAGATTGTTATCTTGTTCTACAAATGCCAAGAAAATGCAAGAGACGCAAGGAGAAGATTTATTGCAAATTTTCACAGAAATATATCCGTCAATACTGTTCTAAGGATAAAGAACCTATTTAAGGAAAATAAAACATTACATGACAGAAAAAGAAATCCAACTCTATACTAATTTAAAAAAAAAAAACATTAATAATTTAATTGTTCAATGTGACCTCCGTTGTTCTCGAAACATGTGCGATAACCTCTTTGTAGCCTTTCCAAACTTGCTGTTATACTGTGATTTTCCTGGTTAAGGCGATTTATTTCATTCACAATTTTCTGCATGATCTCTTCAATATCGTGGTTTCGCTGCTTGTATACCACGTTCCTTAAATGGCCCCAAAAAAATGTGTCTAATATTGACAAATCGGGACTATTGGGTGGCCAAGCATAGGTTCCATTTCTACCAATCCATTCTTCATGGCGTCCGTTTAAATATTGAGTAACCTCACGCACGGCATGCGGAGGGGCCCCATCATGTTGCCAAATTAAATTTTGATATTCTTCCAATAGTAAATCTTCCAAAAAGTTCTCAATTTCGTTTTCTAAGAACTCGTAGTATCTCTGTCCATTTAAAGTCCCGTTAAAAAATATTGGTCCCAAAATTCTATTATTTTTTATGCCACACCAAACATGGATTGAAGTCCTTCCTTGAAATTTAATTGTCTGAAATTTTCTTGGATTTCCAACGGCCCAGTGATGATTATTATGTCTATTGAAAACCCCCGATGTTGTGAATGTGGCTTCGTCAGTCCATAAGATATTTCTGAATAAATTAGGGTCTTCGTTTTCTTTCCGAATCACAATTTGGGAAACAAATTGGAAGCGAAGTTCTTTTTGTGCCGGTGTTAGATGTTGAAGTGGAAGGATATGATAAGACTTAAATTTATGATTTCTTAAAGTCCTGTGAACAGTTCCTTGGGTAACTCTTCTGCGTCTTACACCGCCGCTGTATTGAACGTCCCGAACTGCGTCCGAAATTGATTTGGTTGGATTCAGTCGAAAATAATTCACAATGGCACGGTCTCGATTTGTATTCCTTTCTGGATTTCTTTTTCTGTCATGTAATGTTTTATTTTCCTCAAATAGGTTCTTTATCCTTAGAATAGTATTGACGGATATATTTCTGTGAACATTTGCAATAAATCTTCTCCTTGCTTCTCTTGCATTTTCTTGGCATTTGTAGAACAAGATAACAATCTGCAATCTCTCATCTAATGAATATTTCATTTCGGCAATATTATAGTAAATTTGTCAAATTTTTTGATTTTGAAGGATTCAAAGGTGATTATACCTTTATTACCTAGTGTATGTTTCAAACAGGTTAAAGTTAAATTATACTGGATAAAACATTAAAATTTAATAAAAATAGCTGTCACAATATTAAATATTTTAATCAGAACGGACAAAAAAAAAATCACTCGTTCCAAAAATCGTATAAAAAAAGCTATGTTCCATTTAAAAAACACCTTATCCATAGCGTAACTCTTTTGTTTCTGGTTCAAATAAATTTTTGGTTTCATTTTTGATTTCTGTAGGAAAAAGTACATCGATTGGCTATTTTGGATTTTTCTTTAAATACAAGAAAGCTCAAAAATGAGCCCCTATTCAGTCCTCGTTGGAAGACCCTGTACCTTAGCAATAGAAATGGTACTTTATTCAAATTTAGTTTGACCGGACACGTATCTTAAATAGCCATTTCAGAATCCTGCATTAGCCAAACCGTGTTAACCATTTCATAAATTTGCACGCTGTAGAGCCTTAATAATCCAAAAGTATGTTGGAAATCATATTGCGTTTTCCTTCAGTTTTAAACATGTTTTAATAAAAATATGATTTTAAAATATTACTATATAACTAATCTTGTGCTTGTTTATAACTAAAAACAAAACTCATCATATGCGGCTTTATACATTTAAGAATACCTTAGATTTGATATTAAAAATATTGGAAAGTGTATACTATTCAAAGAAATTGTTAGATGTTTCTTTTAAATAGAAAATTTGTTTTCTTTAAAAACTGAAGAAAACAATTTAAATCTCAGTAGATTTTTTCAACAGATTTTATCACTTTTTCCCCATGTCACTTGCTTAAATATGTTGCTTTATAAATGACATTTTGTTGTTTGTAAAATTACTCTTACGCCTACATTTTGAAAGTAAATAAAGATAATTTTGAAAACAATTAAAACCTATATTTTCGATGATACAAGCCTTAGAAACTTTAAAGTTTAAAGTGTGCAATACTTACGTCAACGGGCAAAATTGCCTTCAATTTTATTTTCTACGTGCTAAAACAAATTGTTTGCTCCAATCAACACGGGGTTTTAATTACGCAAGTAATTAACGAAATGACAGGCCGACGATTCATCCCTTATGTTTATCTAAAGCTGGAGGCTCTTGAAAAAGCTTTTTGAGCCGATTCCATTAACGTATTTAAACAAAGTTTGATTTAGTTTTTAGTTCATTTCCCGATATTGTTTTCGAATGTGTTTTAATTAAGTTGAAAGTTAAGTTAAATTAGAATATCTGTAATTGTAAGTACAATCCTTAAACTTATCAGTGCATGGAATGATGGCATTATTTATACTCGATGGACCCTTTAAACATGCTGTTGTGTGATATTAATAATAAAATATATATTTATACGAGATGCACGCACACGCACAAAGACGAAACCACATCATTTAGGTTAAATAACTTATTTGATTCGTTTCCTTGTTGATTTTTGTATTTGATAAATGTATGTATGTTTGTGGCTCTGGTAAAACCAAATGGACATTATTTGACAAAGTTACCAAATCAAAATACATATGCGAGATGTTACACGTGGCGACATCTCGTAGCAATCGAGCTATCCACCCAACCAGACCAGCGAGGTCTTAGAGAAGACCAAACGCTGGAATGGATCCCGCATAAGCAGGTATCTAATGTCAGGTGGCGCTGAAAGCCAATCGTCGGTTTCAATGAACCGAAAACATGATATAAAGAAAGACGTTTTCCCCTTTTCTTTCCGTCAGACCCGCCTTGCCGATGAGCCGTAATACGGCGAAACGCGTCCAAGGATTGGGTCTGACGGAAAGAAAAGGGGAAAACATCTTTCTTTTTACCAAATCAAGTTCTATGCAGCTAGTTCTAATGAATTTTTTATTTATTTTTTTTTCGTGTTCAACGTAGGTACTCAGAAGCCACAGGGACATAATTTAAATTAATGAGAAGAAATGATTATACAGTGAGGACCAGAAGTCCTGCATAAATTCGATAAAAAATTAGTGATGCATTTTTCGGAGAAATGCTTGAATACGTAAATTTTTATTTTCATTCGCGCATTTTTTGACGTGAAGGTTTGGTATATAGGGTGACACATGTTAAATATATGACGTAATTTGTTATGTTTTCTTATGTATATTTTTCGATTTTTCAATTCTAGTAAACATTCTAAATATATCTGGTATAGCATACCCTACGTCTAAAGTGAAAGATTATCGAGAAATTTTCAATTGAATAAAAAAGACTAAGTTATAAAAATATTTATTAAATTGGGGGTATCAAAGTTTAAAATATTAAAAAGTACTCTAATCATTAATTTAGTAAATGTTCGAACTGTGCTCGATTGACTTCCTGACAGCAAGCAAGCCGCAATTCAAACTCTTCAAAAATGTTATGAATCATTTAACGGGTTATTAATTGAATTTCATATCTGATCTTATTTTTTGATTCTTCGATATTGTTGGGTTTCTTCATATACACTTTATGTTTAGGATAGCCCCATATAGAGAAGTCCATTGGAGTTAGGTCCGGCGACCTAGCAGGCCACTTTATTTGCCCCCTTCGTCCTATCCAACGACCCGGAAATACGTAATTTAAATATTCGCGCACTTCCCTACTAAAGTGCGGAGGCGCGCCATCTTATTAAAACCAAACAAAATCTCCAGGAATATTAGGATTGTTCGCATTTGGAAACAAACGGCATAAGGCGGGGATCAATTCATTTCTTAAAAACTACAAGTAACGTTGACCTGTTAGCGTGTCATCGAAGAAATACGGTCCTATGACTCTGTCGCCCACAATACCCGCCCAAACATTAACAGACTGTTTATACTGGGTGTGAGCTTCAACAGCCCAGTGTAGATTAATAGAAGACCAGTAGCGACAGTTTTGTCTGTTCATCACCCCATTCAGACAGAAGGTCGACTCGTCAGAAAATATTATCCTACGTGCAAAAAAATTATCATTATTGCAAATATTCATTAGAGTTTCGCAAAACTCTAAGCGACGATCTGGATCATCTTCGTTAAGCTCGTGGATTAATTTTATTTTATATGGATGATATTTCTCTTTTTTTAAAATTCTTTTTACAGATGATTTTCCAATTTCGTTATCCAATGCTAGCTCTTGAGTAGGTTTATGTGGATTTTCTTCAATGGATAATATAACGTTTAATTGTTTATATTCTGAAATTGAAGGCCGACCGGACCTAGGAAGATCTCGTACCTGTCCCGTTTCTCTAAATCTCTTCTCGATTCTGCTTACGTTGGACAGAGATATCAGAATGTCTTGATATTTAATATTTAATAGTTCACAAACTTCCCTTTGAGTCCTAATACGATCAACATATCCTATCATAATTAAAACATCTATTCTCTGAGTTTCAGTCAATTTAACCGTTTTCTTTTGTGAACTTTCAATTTTATTTAGTTAAGTAGTACGAAATGCTGCATGAGACAAGATTACTTAAATGTTACTTGATAGCTGTCAGCTATAAACTGACAACTAATGACAACACATTTGAAGGACTGGTCTATACCTATTTAAATAATAAAACTCAAGGTGACTTTAAAAATACTATAATTCAATCGAAAATTTCTCGATAATCTTTCACTTTAGACATAGGGTATGCTATACCAGATATGTTTAGAATGTTTACTAGAATTGGAAAATCGAAAAATATATGGGGTGTTCCATAAGAAAAAATAACAAATTACGTCATATCTTTAGCATGTGTCAGCCTGTATACCTAACTTTCACGTCAAAAAATGCGCAAATGAAAATAAAAATCTACGTATCCAAGCATTTTTGCGAAAAATGCATCACTAATTTTTTATCGAATTTATGCAGGACTTCTGGTCCTCACTGTATAGATGTTGTACTTGTACCCTTTCATTTTTATTGTGATCTTATTGCGACCCAAGTTATGTCTCAACCATACCCCTGCCACACCTCTGGCATAACGCCGGAGGGATGAATCAATATATTCGTTATCATTGGACGCAACATTGGCACCTATTAGCAACATTAGAAAGTCGTAGTTGATGACGTAACAGTTAACGGTAATGTAGCGTATTATCAAATTCTTTATTTATTTAGCACAGCTAACAATTCTACAATTTTTTAGGAACAAAGGAATCACAAGTCCAATATTAATTACTACTTACCAAATATTAACAACTATGGATAAAACAAACGTTTCAAACGACAATAATTATTAGAAACACTCCGGCACAAGACAGATCTAGAAAAGTTTGATAAAGTCCGTCTATCTATCCTACAAACTCATTATAAATGCTAATCCCTTACAGTCATAATAACCTATTGTGTGAGGTGTAAAATTGGGCCACCTGATCTGGGGACTCCAGGTACGGATCTATTTAATGACTATTATATTATTATATTTTCTCAGTAATCCTCCTAATATAATTAGGGTAAAATAAAATGGGTTTATTCAAGTTATTTAAATATGGGTAGTTCTACTCACGAGGGACGAAAATGAAGATATTTTCGGCCCGACATTTTTTTGGCATTTATGGTCATATAAGTCGCTTGAAGTCTAGCTTAGATCGTTTTTTTACTGATCTAGAACGGGCCAGACAAAAAAAGCAAATACTAGAATTTTATGGCCATTAAAAAAAAAATGTTCAGGAGACTGAGGCTAGCACAGGATACTGAGTATCAAAATACAAGATTCTCCAGTTTATTAAAATCAAATCATGTTTTACAAATGAAATATTAAAAAGTAGAAGTACTTTATTTAGTCTAAGGAAATAAAAAGAGCATTAATCTAAATGTTTAAACAGATTCTTTGTCATCTTTCATTGCTCCCTTTGGTTTTTCAGTTTTCGAAATCATTGTTTCTTTTGGTTGGTCTTTTATATTGGCCTGCTTTTAACTTGTTTTTTTCTCAGATTTAAGTTTCCTTCGTCTTATCAAGGCCATGTTTCACTGGTGGGGACTACCAGTTTCAGACCGTTCGTTTGCTTTTTTTAAGAGCAGGTCCTAAACGCATTGTATTGTTCTTACTAATCGTGCTCACGTTGAAAATGTTTTCTTATAATTGCTTTTCTACAGCTTCACCAAGCAACGCTCTTTTTACTACTCGTGTGCCTGAGTCTTCAGTTTTCAGTTCTTTTCGCTCTTTCTTCAATCAGTGGTATTTTTCCTACTCTTCTGTAATTTGACAATTTAGTTAAGGCTTCGCGGCCAGTTGATGAACTGGAGTAGTTCTGAATTGGGTCTAAAGGCCGTCGTCGGTTGGAATTGCTTCCTAACGTTTCGCTAGCACGAGTGGCGAGCTTCTTCAGAGGTCCTTCCATCTCGCCACTCGTGCTAGCGAAACGTTAGGAAGCAATACCAACCGACGACGGGCTTTAGATCCGAATCAGGACTACTCCAGTTATCCAGTTCTGTAATTTGATTTTTAGTGTACGTATACTGTCATCTTTATGTTGTAGTTCCCTCTGTTACGTTTTTTACGCTGCCTTAACGACCTTTCTCGTGCCACTTCCAATCTAGGTGTCAAATTTTGCACATCTGCCATTTGCTGCTGCGGTCTTGGGTTTACATTTTCATCGCATATACTAGATGGTGTGTTTGCTCTCACGAAATCTTCTGACGCTTTTTTCATGGCAGTTTTTTTTTATCATAATAAGTTTTCGAATAAGTTATCCATTTTTTGCGAGCTTGACGTTTGTCACGTTCCGACATTTCCGATATTAATTTTCTTTGACCTTTTTCTTTCCTAGTTAGGTATTTTTGCCGACTTTTTTCTTGTTGAGCGGCTGATTTTGTAGGATCATTTTTAATTTTTTCATATCTAAGCCTTTCAGTTATATTTTTTCTCTCTAATCTCTCTTCCCTATACTTAATTTTTTTTTAGATTTGATCATTTTTCTGTAAAACATTAAGAATAATTTTATATTACACTTTTTTTACGAATACAGCACCATAGTATTTAACACTTTAGATGAAAATGATAAATTATTGATGATTGTAGTTGATTCCCTAACGTTCAGTTTTTATTTGATCTGTAATTTTTAACTAGCAATAAATAAATCATCAAATTTTAAGGGTACCTAAAAGTCAATATTCTAGTTTAGGAATGTTAATTTACAATGAAAATGCGCAAGTAATCAAATGCTAAATAAATATAGCTAATATTTGAATTACTATTTGTGCGGATCCTTGATGACTCTCAGTCTCCTGATTCATTCTCAGTCTCCCGATCAATAAGTTGGCAGGAGACTGAGAGCAGGATACTGAGATTTTTTAAGTTTTTGGGCAATAAATGCGCCAATATAACATTGTAATGTTGAAATTATGCAATTATAATACAATGTAAAGGATTTATAACCTATGAATGCAAAAAAAGCACCCTGAAAAAATATGTTTTAAAGAGTATACTATACCAGGATACTGTTAGGCTGACTGGCCACCATAGAACCTTGAGAAATACGATACCTTTCCGTAATGACTAAACAAGCCGCAACACATGACCGACGAGAGGGGTTGTTACCTAACTTCACTTCGATACGTCACTCCAATAGAACAGCATCGCGCTAAATACGGTAATTCCCAATAATTTTAACGTGTTTTGATGTGGCAGGAGACTGATGTAAAAACCGAGAGACCAAATTTAATGCAGTATTTTTTAATTAAGTTTATCAATTATGGTAAAATTAGACAAATTTATTGAAAGTATATATATTATAAATTTCTATTTTAGTATAGATTTAAAGTACACACTTAAAATAAAGGTATGATTAAGACCTAAAACTTTTAATTCGTACGAGGGACATGCCAGGAGGCTGAGAATTTGTCACTTTAAAGTACAATTTTTGCAAGAAATATATTTAAGAACGATCTTATTTTCAGTGTCATACTAGAATCAATTGAGATGTGCAGTTTTAATCGCAAATTAATGTTATATACGTACAAAAAATATACAAAATTAGGTGAGCCGCGGAAAATTCCCTGATGAGTAGAACCACCCATATGCCGATTTTTGGTTTTAAAATTCAGTTAGATATTTGTATTGGTTTAGACAAGAAGCTATTTGTTGCCAATTAAACGTGATATCTAATAATGTTTCGTCCATGGGAAGAAACCAGTACGCCAAGTGGATCTACGGGTCGTGATAAAAACCAATTAAAGCCTGATATTTTATCAGTTGACACAAATAGATAGACGGACTTTAACAGATTTATCAAGGCTTCGCGCACCATTGTTTACTGCAGCTCCTGAATTTAAGGAGGCATTGCTACGACTGTCTGAACTTTGGCTCAGTTTAGAAGTCACTCTGAATTTTGACCATTTTAAAAATATATCGTATAAACGCTAGAAAACGTAATTATTATTAAAGAAATATAATAAAAATTAGGAGTGCCGCACCCTTTGGCTGCATAAGTCAATTTAGTAAGTACTCGATTAAAAATAAGATGTCATTAGTAAGCCGCATTCAATCAGCAAAAAAATTCCTTGAGACTCACCTAAAAATACAGAAGATGTTTACATACTTTTGAGTTTCCTCATTTCCTCACTTCAATCGGTTTAAAAAAAAAACTTGTTGGCCCTACCATAAACTGAAAATTGTCCTTATTAACAAATGGTTACACATTTTAAATCTTAAATTGTCGCCTGAATCAAGCAAATACCTTTTCCAAGGCACTAAATTTGTCACTAGTTAATTAACTCTCTTGTATGTCAAACGAGGTGATGTATGCAAATCTAGTACGGTGCCATTTATCCCTTTTAGCTGGAAACTCTTTGCACATTTGAAAATTTAAATGAAGGCATTACACGGTTTTCCCATTTCCATAACTAATTCACATATGAATTAATTGAAAAATTGAATTAAAATGGAAATACATACATGGGCAAAACTAATGGCATTTAATTATTATAACCAATAGGTACGTGAATATATCTAGAGTAATAAAATAAATTAAGCAACAATTCAAATGGTTCAAAAGGCTTTATAGTTCATTATCAATGCCTTGTAATTACAAAACAATTAAAAGGATTTTAAAATCCATTAGAAATTTGAAAAAATCAATTAATGAACCATATCTAAGAAATTTGTTTGGAAGTTTTAAATATTCCTTGCTATATCGGCCGTGGGTTTCAAAATATACCGGGTGATGCATGGCTTAGTTAAACATAGGAAATCCTATGTAAATTTTGGGGTGGCTAAATATTGGCTCCCCTGTACATTTTAGAGAAAAATTGTATTATAATTTTCTGAAGAGGCCGAAATAGTAAACCCATGTGCGAAGTTTCAATAATTTTTAGTAAGCCAATCCTAACTTACTCAATTAAATGTGATGGCAAAATTACAAAATTTTCATAGTTTAGGTAACACAGCAAACATCAGCAAATTATTATTTGGCATTGACAAAACGAAAAGTAGCGCCAGTGACAACACTTTCATTGAAGGCGCTTTAAGTATAGTTGAGTATGAGCTATTCCATTAAGGAAAAAGGAACTATAATTATGAGGAAACAGTTTAAGAGCAGTGTCTAAAATGTTTTTAGTTTAATTCCCTGATAAGCCTATGCCTTCCATTTCATTAATTAAGCTTATCATTAGTAAACTTGAGTCCAAGGGCACTGTAATAAATAACTGTAAATGCTCAACTCATAATGTCAATAGAGCTGAAGAAAGGGATAATAGATATCTTGATATTTTACTGCACGTAGGGGAAAATAAAATGATTATCCCGAGGATTCTTCGGAAAGCCGCAGGAAAACCTCAAACCACAGTGTTGTGCACTTTAAAAAAACATAAATATTTTCCTTACAAGAATGGAAAACATCAAAAGCTACGACAAGGTGATGAAGAACGGAGAATGGTATTCTGTTTTGAGGTAATGGAAAGAGCAAATAATAATAGGGATTTTTTGATAAATATTTGTTTTACCGATGATTGTAGCAATATCGTTATGAATTATCTAAATGTGACGTTTCCAGGAAAAGTGATCAGCACAAATGGGGATCTTAGATGGCCAGCAAAGTCCCCTGATCTCACCCCGATGAACTTTTATTTATGGGGCTACTTACAAAATGAAATATACAAGGAACCAATAGAAGACATGACTGACCTTTACTACAAAATTAATACTATAGCCGCTATTAATCGAAATACACTATTGAGAGTTTGCAGAACCAAATTATTATATCGATTTGCTATGTGTGTGTATAAAAACGGCAATAATTTTGACCTCCTCATTCAACCCCACTAGTTAGTTTTTGATATTGTTCTAATGTTTATTAATAATTTTGTATAATTTGTCATCAGTTCTTTCATAAAATTTAAAACATCTTTTAATTTTATTTTATTATTTATTAATTTTTATTTATTAATTTTTATTTATTTAAAGGACTGTGTAGTAATAGTAATAAATATTCCAAAATAACATCAATATTAGGAAAGTACTTAAAAAAAGTGAAATATTAACGTGGATAACAATAAAAGATTAACAATAAAGATTTGGTAAAAACTCCTAACTTTTAACTTTTTTTTAATTAATTTAGATATGAAACATACTAACATAATTCATTCATAATTAATATTATTATTATTATTATTATCATAATAATAATATTAATATAATTATATTATTATAATATTTATTATTATTATTATTATATTTATTAATTACTTTGATTATAATTAATTATAATTTATTTATTATAAGACTAATAATAATAATAATTATTATTATAATAATAGTTATTATTATTATCATCATTACTTTACAAAAAGTAAAACTTAAGTCGAAATTTTGCCTGAAACGCAATCAACAACGAACCAAGTGTTCAAAATTACCAGACGAAATATACTCGGAAGCAATATCAACAAAAAATAAGTGTTTGGGCGGGAATTGTTGGACATTATTGGACCATTCTCTATGGAAGGCAACCCTACAGCAATAACCTATTTGGACTTATTACAAAATCGAATTAAACCCGCACTAGAAGAAGTTGTACGCGAAAATCAGGAGATCTGGTATCAAATAGATGGTTGTCCTGTCCATAATTCTCTCATGGTTAGGGAATACTTGCAAAATATTTTTAACGTAAATATTATTGGCCTCCGGCATCTAATCCTTTGGCCAGCCTGGTCTCATGACCTTTCGCCACACCACTAAAAAACTGTATTTCGTTAGAATGTGACAGAATTTCTCAATAATAACTCAGTAATGTTAGAAATTAA